>JAFIDM010012231.1:27375898-27460867 GCA_023159025.1 Thereuonema tuberculata
GTGCTGTTTAATAAATGGCATCCGTGACCAGGAACCACAGCTCCCTCATTTTGAATCGAAAAGAGGAACCTCCCTGCTACTGTTGCCTCCCTAAAATTTATTTCCAAGAAACCATAGCGATATTATTGTATGTAGTTCATGTCGGATATCTGTGAGCTATTGTTAAATAGGTAACTAAAAATTTTAATTAGTATTATTCATTGTTATGGTAATCTAATAAAAAGAAAGCATACCATTCTAAATGTGGTCCACAGCAAGGCCAATTAGAAACAAAGACCTGGGTACGACAATAGTCCTAGGGCTTACAGATGTAATACAATTAATAATAACTTGCTTAGAAACCTTTTTTCTTAAAAGTGCTACCATATTGTTACATAATGCCGTAGGACTATTGTCTTAACGGTTTTTCTTTTCTTCGTCCAGGCCTGTCATTTTATTTGATCTCGGCACCACATAAATCTGAGAAGGAATATAGTTTTAAAGCTTGGAAATTCACAAATATCTTTAAAAGTTTTGAACGTCGGATACTCAGACATCGTGAATACACAGGTTTAAAAGATTGAGATCAATAAAAGATCTTCCTTTCCTATTGTTGCTGCTTGCTAATGTAAGTATGTGGCAATCCAATGTTCACTGTTCTAAAACTTTAAAGCTTTCAAGTACAGTGCAAGTGCAAAAACGGCAAGTTTTAGTAAGAACTGAAAACTGAACATGCAACTGTTCAAAATTGGAGCAGAAATATTCTAAAAGCAAAAGGTGGTGTTGGTGGATTTGCGGAGACAATTTTTAGGGACTGGGATAGAATTGTATTCAATTTTAATATGTTTCTGTAATTTCAAATTCATTCTTTTTTTCTTTTTTTTCTTACAAAACTAATAACTATTTGATATTAACTTATTTTTAGACTATTCTTTTTTTTTTTTTTTTTGTGCAAGAAACCTCTAGATAGTATCTGAATCAGTTTTGATAATAATTGATCCATTAGATAATAAAGCATGGAATGTTTCATTTTTTATTATCTGAGCGTGTCCTCTGTATTCCAAAGGTCACAATAAATTCGGTTATTTTAGATTCTTCTGTACGTCGAATCGAATAGTACGTCTACATGCAAACATACATCGCTGATGTAGGTATGATGATTACTAAAGGTTGGAAACTGACCATGATTTCCTACTTAGCTACTAAAGACCGGAATATAGAAATGTAAATGCCTCGATCATATAAGATATCTCCATATATTCACTTAAAAACTACTTCAAGAATCTATTGACTTGCTATCAATTGTCGAGTACGAGTTTGGGAAGTCTTCATCAGAAATCCTAATGTTTCTCTAGCATTTCCGAAATGTAACTTAAATAGCTTAAAGAATACTACTGAAATTCGTTTGTAGGTATTTATAGTACTGTCATATTAGGCGCAATATTCTGACAGATATATGTACTTATCATTTTGTTAAATATATATATATATCTGTATAGATAGTAACTTAAGTGATATAGCAACACTCAGGCTGTCCATAGCTTCAGAAAAATTGTTACCTGTCTTCTATTGTAAGTGCTTATCCACAAATATCATAAAGAAATCTTAACAACAGAGAATTAGCTTCATTTAAAATTCATGAATGTTTTCGGATAACTTTTGAACTATTCTGAAGAAAAAAACGGCTGAAAATCGAACTCTTGTCATGGGATTTTGCGAACAAGTTTGTGTTTTTTATTGTGGTAATCGAGATACTGTTTCGTCCGTAATCTTGCTAGCAAAAATATGCAGACAAGGTTTTCTGTACTGTGTTAAAATAACTTCCGAAAAATGTTTCCTTACTGATGGAAATCATCGTGCAAGAGTGATTTCATCAAGTACTCTATACTGGGAACTCCTAAATTCGAAGGCCAGTGTTTAAAATGAGTACGACATCAGTGGCGGCTCGTGGCTGTGAAGTTAGGTGAAGAGCTAGTAGGAAAATAATTATATCATAACATATATATATATATATTATAAATTATATATAATATACTGGTATATTATAATATATAATATAAATTATTATGATAACTTCCTTCTTATCTAATTATATTATAATATATCATAAAATATATATTATAAGTTATATATGATATATATTATATATTATAATATATAATATAAAATATTATAATAACTTTCTTCTTATCTTCATCTTTCCAACGTGATAATGATGTTTCTAATAAAACACACTATCTTAAACAGGATTCCTATTTCAAACAGCACAGCACTGCGAAACAGGCGCGATCCGAAAGAACTTCACATTGGAAGAAGAGAGCATATTTCTCAGTTGTAACTTCACCTAAACGATGCTATACAGCAGGTGACGTCATGGTTGTCATAGCAACCATCGCTTCGGTTATACAGCTAAGCTCCAACCCTGAGGTTGAGAAACTTCGTATAAAAGCCTGCTTCACTTAGCTCTGTGCCAGAACAAAGTCCCGCACCAACGCAACGGCGCGGGACTTACAAAATACAAAAATACGTTTCTATTAAAACCAACATACGTGAGAAGAAAAATAAATTTTTCCTTATAATTTTCCTTATAATAATTTATAATAATTATAAATAAATAATATTGTATTATAAATAATTGGTGAAGTGCCACTTCACCAATTTCCCCTGAATAGCCGCCACTATACGACATAAGAATAGATGGGTAGTAAGAAAAGGTAGAAAAATTCTAAATAAGCCTATATCAATAGAAAACCAAAAAAGATAGCTTTATTTTTTCAGGGATACCATAAAAAATGGGCAGCTACACCATACAGGTCTTATTGAGGGATTTCAATCGTTTTCCGCGGTTTTTCGAAAATGATTTGCTAGTATATACGAGTATATTGACTAATAGTGGTTTCCCGTTTTTTGGTATTTTCGAAGTTGTTGAAGTTTTGTGAAAAAAAAGAGGGTTCTTCTTAGCAAAAAAAATAATGAATGTTTTCTTTAAACTTCCTTATCCCCCTTCCTATGTAAATCCGTTTTTCCGAGTGAGGCAGGCGACATCAATCTCCTGAATGTTGTGTTGAAGTTACGACCTGAATCCTAGACATATATGAAGGGAGAGAAGCAAAAATTCTGAAATATATCTTTTTTATTTATTCTTTGGGATTGGATGGTCGGTGGATGAGACTTCATATCTCACCCCTCAACAACAACAACTAAAATCCTACATATGCCAATACCCTGAATAACTCTTCATTTATATATTTTCAGAAATTTCTTTTTCTTTTTCTTAAACACGAGAATGGAAATGCTACTTGACATAACTTTCATTTATATTCAAGAAAAAAAAAAAACATACCCGTAAAACATGGTTATTGGACCCTGAAGGGTGACTTGAACCCAAATTACAAATATGTTTAAATCCACTACCACAACTCAACAATTGGTTATTTGTTGTAAATAAAATGTTTATTTCGCTATGTACCAGCATATACAGAGCCAGGTGCATTTGAACTGGTTCCAAATTAAATAATGGGTATTTAAATTTGGATTCAATTGACCTGCAGGGTCCAAGTAACCCTGTTTTACGGTATTGATCCCATTCTAAAAGTTCAAATCTATTAGTGGAGCTAAAGAAATTATTAAAAAGTGTTTAAAATGCAATAAAACGATTATGCAGTTAATTAATTGTGTTTTACATATAAACTACACAAAAGAAAATCGTCCCCCTTTCTATTGAAAAAAAAAAAAAGAAGTTTTTTTCAGGTAGTAGATTCCAAATAATGAATCCTCAAGTCCTAAACATTTGGTTGCTGTTTCTAGATGCTTCGTGAATAGTGGAGGAATTTCTACAGTTCGTATTTAAATGATATTTTTCATCTTAATTATAATTCTGCTGTGAAGTAAAATATAGAAGGTGGTCATTTGCTAAAAGAATAAAAGCAAATTAAGTCTGAAATTAAAATCGCGTTGGGAGATGTAGAAGGGAGGAAGGGAATAGCAATTAAAGATATACAACATTAATTTTTACATTTCTAAATTAGTAAAAACTATGATTACTTATTTTAAGGAAATATTAAAATAAAATTGCAAATCTACGAATCGTAGTGGGTTGGAAAAATAATTTTCTTTTTTAATAAAAATAACTAAAACCCTTTTTTAATAAAAAGAAATAAAAATTACTCGATGAATCTTAGAGAGAGAATCTGTTGATAATGCTGTTATTTTTAGTTTATTGATTTTTTTTTTTTTTGCCTTGAAATTAAGCGAAAAATTATATGGCACACTTTTGTTATTTAATCGATGGCTTTCAGCTTCAACTGAAGACCACCAGAGCGCTTTATTCTCCTGACCTACATCAGCACAGAGTTGAATGACCCGAGAAGAGAGAGCATATGCTGGTAGAAAAAAAAAAATGCTATCTCAATCCCCCTCACGCAACCCTCACTTTTTTTTTTTTTTTAAATAATATTTTGATAGTTGCTTTTAGTCGTTGATTTCTCCCCCTTTCCAAAATCTTTATTATGTCATTTCAAACGAAATTAGCGTAACGTAATTATTAAATAATTAGATGAAAAAAATACTATTTTATTCACGAGGTACCTGTTTATTTATTTTATTTAGCCAATTAAAACCATTAAAATGTTAACATCATTGACGTTACGTAAGTCTGTTTTCTGGTGTAAAGAATATTTGTACGCCTTGTATAACTATAAATTGGGTTCCTCTTACTGGAAATGAAAATGTTGTCTATTTTTTTTAATACCTTCTCCTCACTAAGAGTATGTAAATTTAGCTTTTGGTGTGAATCCAAATAACTCGGTTCCAGACTTGATTATAACAGTGGTAAAATAATATTTGCCACCGTAATAATCCTTTTCAAATATTAAGGGAAAAAAATAAAGGCGGAAATGGAAAATAAACTCCCTGAAATTTCGAAATGCACAAAATTTGAAAGTTTCTACGGGTAGATCCTTGCCTCCCTTCATACACTAATAAGTATGATTGGAAGCATGTCACAAATCATAATTAGTCTCATAAGAAATCACATTAGGTGTCATTGTATTGTAAAGAGCACTGGAAAATGAAAAAAAAAAAAAAATTAAATGCACACAATTTGCTAATGGCGCAGTCACCAAACCACACTATTGCAAACAGGGAATACAACAGACACCAATTTCCAAAAGAATTGATGTATAAACAACGATATAAGACATTCTTTTGAAAATATTGTTTTATAGGTAACAATATTAGAAATGAAGCTTTCTAATTTTAATATTTTTAAATCGTATTCAAAATAATGATATATCTAAAATCTTGGATGTCCAAATGGAAGGTAAGACAATTAGCAAATTTTCAGAGATCAGTATTTCTTTTCTGAAGCTAAATTAAGTATTCGTGAACCAGTAGCAGACGAAGGAGTCTTGTAACTCCTCCCCAAAATTTCTTCCAAAAAAAATAAAATAATCAACACTTCTGGTTCTTTTATCGAGGGAGGTTGGATTGGGGATGATGATTCCGTTGCAGGATGAAACAGCCATTCCCAAATCCTCCCCATAATTGAATCAGAACTGCAATTTTTATTCAGGTGCTGCCTTATTTTCATTTTCTAACAAGTTTCACAGCACGTTAAATTTATTATTTAGCTTATTTTTTTTTGTTTGTTTGTTTGGAAAGCCATCTTTTTTTGTAGCCCCTGCCCCACAACTGGTAAAAAGAATGCTGTTTTTTTTTTTTTTATGGATATGGGAGGGGAGAAGGAGGGTTGAATGGTGAGAATCATCATAATATCGCTGCCATTTTCAAAATCCTACCTGCATGTTTTGAACATTATCATTCTAATATATTGTGTGAATGAAGTTATGATTCTGAACAGTAAAAAGTTGTGCAACTTATGTTTAAAAAACTATTTTTGATTTTCATTTCCCTAGTTATCTAGCAAATAGCTTGAGTGTAGTAATTTGCAGTTTGCGTTTGTATGTATCTAGATTAAAGAGGTTATGATTGTCGTTGGAACAAATAAACTAAGATCTAATGCTGTAAATAAGCACAATCTTTCAGTTTTGAAAACTTTAAATCTTATTTAGCTCTTAGTATTTTTTCCTTTCTTCTTTTTTTATTAACAAAATTATCATTTCAAAATGACAAAATTTATAATGTAGGTTGTTAATACAAAGTCTTAGACCAGAATCACCATATTTCTGAAATCGCAATGCGGAGACAACCAAACCTTCCAAACTATACAACCCTCCCAAAAAAAAAATTCAAAATCACATTGCGGGACAATTCATTTCGAAATTGGGATGCGGGACACAATTCTCAATCAACATAATCCCGATCATATCAGGACATTTGGTCACCCTGTCTTAGATGAAAACAAAAATTTCTCATTGTAAATTTGTCCCAAATTACAAAGCTAAAATCTTGTATATTTTCCAACTTCTCTGTTTAAGGGATTTTATTTAAATTTTTTTTAGGTTGAAAGTGATTTTTTTTTTTGGTGATATTTCTTTTTTTTTTAATTTTCTTCAGCAAAATGATATTAATTGCAGCTCTACCTTTATTTAAATCAACAAAAATGAAGTAAAATGATTAATTAGTTAGTGCACTTAAATACATGCAGTGGTTTTCTTTATCTAGAATAATTAATCAAAAGGTGATTAGAATTTCTTGGGAGATCAAGAAAAATTATCAAAAATATTCAATGGTTGTATTGTTATGAATAAAACAGAGTGGTAATGAAGAAACTCCCAGTTACATAATAGAAGTTGGTTTGCTTAAATCTGCTATTACATATGAAGAAATATTCAGTTTCTTAATAAAAGGATTCTTTCCTTCATAAAGATAAAGTCATGCATGATAAATCACCTTTATAAACAAGAGTACCATCTGTTGAGTTGAATTAAGAATATATATTGAAACAGAGCATCACTGTTATGCTATAGAAGAACAAAACATTAAAAATCAGTAGATGATTATTTCTAAGCCAGAACATACTTTTGAGAAATCAGTATTGCTTAAATATTAGAGCCTTCTTTGCTCATTACTGAATCCCATACATGTATTTTTTCCCCATCTATCTTCTAAACAAGAACATTCCTAAAGATAAGAGTGATTCTGGGGTATTTCCTATATCTGATAGATACTCACTCCTAATTTTTACTCTTTTTTTTAATTACAAAATTAAAGTTCCATTGTTCTTGTGAATTAATCATCTTAAAATTAAACATCATTTTTATATTTGAATAGCAATATTATTCTTTTAATTTGGAAATTAATTGAGTATTTTATTTTTTTTGTTTTCTTAACAGCACATCCCTCCTTATCGGATTGAAGATTTAATTGAGGATATTCGAGATGGCACCAAACTTATTGCTTTGCTTGAAGTTCTTTCTGGAGAAAAGCTTGTAAGTGACCTTTTTAAAATACAAAATAATAAGAATAACTTAAAATCCTTTTTAGAATCTGCTTTTTTTTTTAATTGATCACATTTCTTGAGAAAATTGCATCTTCTCCCTTCAGACAATTATAATGTGGAAGAGATGTAATTAAAAATTTTAAGGCTCTAACCTGTGAAAAAAAAATCAGATAATGTACAAAACAAAAGTAAAAGTTCTTGATTCAGAAAAACTAAAATATTAGTACCTGGTTTCTTTCAGTGGCCTTTTGATTGTAATAGAATTTAATTTTTCCCAAGGAACAAACAGGCAGAAAACAGATTTTTGTCTTTAATCCACTGTGTAATAAAGTAGTTTCCCCATTTTACAACAACATAATTTTCTAAATTGTACTGGAGTGATAAATAAGATTTCTGTCAGAAATCATTCATTGATTGAAATTCATAATAACAGCAGAAGTGATAGCATTGTTTCCCAGTTCTCCAAACATTTGTTTCTCTCCTCCTGTAAATTATTCATCTTAAAAATGCAGGAGAATAAGAAGGAAGTGAGACTTGAAATTGCTGTTAAAATACTTTAACAGAAAGGGAATTACATTTATTTGCCATTTTATTTGTTAATAAATTTTATCTTTTTCCTTTGGGAAGCACATGACTTATTAAACTGTCAACTTCTGCTCTTTTTCTCAGTTGTTAAGTTTCAGGGACAAAAACAGTTCTAATTCTGTTTGCTCAAGGTTAAATTCCTACAAACTTCAGTCTGAGGATTATGCAAGTATTAAATGGAAGTTTCCTTGTTGATATTTGTTTGTTTGTTATTTAATAATTAAGTTTGAAATATTTGCTATCTGAAGTATACTGCTCCTCCATATTTTTTTTTATATTTTTGTCAATTTATTTATTTATTTATTTATTTATTTATTTATTTATTTATTTATTTATTTATTTATTTATTTATTTATTTATTTTGTTGACTTAATAATTACTATATCTAAGCATTTTAGCTCATTTTATTTTTTTTTCCTTTGGGATTTACCTGTACATCCAGTGAATGTGAAATGCTTAAAAAAATAATTTTAAATTTTTAAACTGGCATAGAAATCAATTTGAAGTATAGTTTGGTTCAATCACCTACAAATTATTAATATTTAAAATTATCATAGAAAATAATCTTTACTTTCTAATAAAAGTAAACAATTGTATAATTAATTAATTCACTACTTAATTATTCTACTTAATTATTCTGAGAAAAATTCCCTTTCATTCGATGATAAGGAATTTTGCTTAGTTGTGAAGTCACTGTTTTATGGCTTTCAACATTTGTCAGCTGAGATTATTGAAATTCTCCAAAATTATTGGTTGTTAAATTAAGCCTAAAATTGTATTTAAGCACTTCATTTGTTTGACATTATTCAGAATTGAATGAAGGGTGAAAATTTTCAAAATAAATTGAATGGAATTAATGAAAGCAAATATTTTTGTTTAATTTTACTTCTCAACAAATACAAGAAATGGAAAGCATCTTAAAGTCTCCCAAAAGTTCCCCACAGTTATCATAACTTTTATGATTTTGTTTGTATTTTCAAACTATTATATTATAAAAACAAATGTATAACTAAACATTCTCTATTACTTATTATCAGTATTATAACAGTATTTATTGTTTAACAATAAATTAAAAATGAAAGAAATTTTCATAATGTTAATGTTCAAATCATATTATCATAGGTATCGACATTGTTTTGATCATTGACACAATCATTGAAGCTTTATGATCATAGGATTTGCTTCTGTCTTCATTTTTATCACCAGCTTCATCATTGAAAAGGCTTTACTCACTCAAAGAGTCTTTTCAATGATGAAAGGGGTGATGAAAGTAACGACAGAGCAAATCACATGATCAAAAAGCTTCAGTGATTGTGTCAGTGATCAAAACATTGACGAAAACTATGACCATGTGATTTGGACATAACAAAAGTATAATACTTGTGAATTTGTGATTCTCCAAATATTAGTAAGTGGATCTCTCTCAGTATTTTGAAACTTACCAAACTATTATACTTTTTTAAGCTTAAACAAGTTTTTTAAAGCAAATTTCTTTAATATTTTATCAAGATTTTATTGTAGTCTAGAAAGTATCTTCAGTAAATCCTTCAATTGTAGTGCTACCTCAGATGATGAGTGGTGAAACTGCAAAATATTTATCTGAGATGCATAAAGGAGACAAAAACAAAATATATCTATACCAGTAGAAAAATACACAGAAGAAATTCCTGCAAACTGAGAAATTAATTAGCAAAGGAATTATACATTAGACGTAGTGATTGTTACTATAAATATGAAATTCTTACACATTTATGGCTTTGAAAATCGTACTTATTTTATTTATTAAAATCAGTGATAGGAGATAATATTGCAAAGCCAAACAATTTTCATTGCAAAATATGACACATAAAAGTGGAATATTTATTTGACCTTTAGTTCATTACTAATAGCCAAACACTTAAAAGTAGGTTCACTGATTTCAGTAATTTCACTTTAATTCATTTATTTCATTATATGGAAGTTATTTGACATGACAATTATAGTCAAGATATTAGTTGTTGTAGTGTTTCCAATAATAATTGTTATTATTTACATCTAGAAGAGATAATTTTGGAAACATGCAAACTAGGCTTTTCTCTAAAGCTTTGAATATTTTCTTTTGCTTGTTTTGTTTTTTTCTTTTTATTTGGTTGATGACGATGGGAAGAGGGAGCTGTTTTCAGAACAGCACCACATGGCAGAGTTTTCAGAATCACTGACATGAAATTACATAAATAGGGCTTTGGGCTTTATGATAAACAATGTCAAAGAGACCTTTTCACATTCTGAAATCACCTCTGTAGTCTATGAAAAAAGAAACAAATAAACTAGTTACATCAATGTAAAAATGAATAAAATAATTAGGAATGTCAGTTTTTGTAGGTGGCATTGTTGTACAATTTAAGATTTTCATTTTTAATGCTAATTATATAAATTATTTTGCTTTTATCTTTAATTATATAATGAAATTTTTAAATCAGAAAATATATATATACATTTTTTTGTTTTCTCTTTTTTTATTATTAGCCAATGGAGAAAGGTAGAATTCTACGGAGACCTCACTTCCTCAGCAATGTTAATACAGCACTTCAGTTTTTGGAAAGAAAAAGGGTAATTACTTTTATATTTACAGTAGGGTGACCAGACATCCTGGATTGTGTGGGACGGTCCCAGATTTTAGGGCAGTGTCCCGCATCAGTATCTGTCCCGGATTAGTCCCAGATTTTGTAAATAATCGAGAAAGTCCTTTTTTTTTTTTTTTTTGGTTGTGAAAATTGTCTGTCCTGGATTGATGTTGGAAAAATCTGGTCACCCTAATTTACAGTGATTACAAAAATAAATATTACAGTTACATGCTTTACTAATGCACAGTTCTTACCATAAAGACAAGTCATGCTTTAACATTTAAACATCCCTAGAATTGAGGGGGGGGGGGAGAAAAACAAAAGCATCTAAAATTAGAATTTACTGAGCATTACTGAGTATTTTCATAGAATTCTAATATTAAAAAAAAACAACTTCTGATTATCAGTTTCTATAATTTTGATGTCAGTAAAGTTAAAATAATAGCATTCATGCTTCTTTCATAAAATGTATTATAATGCTATTAAATCATGCTATAATACAAATAAACTCTTCATTACAGTAATATTTGGATAAGTTACTTAATTCACTGTCGAAATTGCACCATTACATTATTTTATTTGTAATATTTTGATAAGATGTACGGCATAGTGAACTTCTCATTGTTGTTTTGAAAAAGATATTGTCATCACTTACTAATTGGAACTCAATTCTCAATTAATAAATTGCCCCCTTTTTTATAGTAAAATTTAGGCGTAGTTATTATTAAAAGTTTATATCAAATATTCTAACCCATTGCTTAATGTCAGAAAAAGTTGTATTGCAGTAAGAAATTTGAAAAAAAAAATGCTTATTTCAATTCCTTATAAAAGAAAATCCATAAAGTATAGATTTTAAGATATTTTTTATCTTAAATGCATGTTTGATTTACCCTAAAATATTTGAATAGAATTTTTTCCTAACTTCTTTATTTGTCCATTCATTCGTTAAAGGCTCTGTAATTCAAAATGGGTCTTCATTCCCTGCTGGCAATGGATCTATTTCCCTCTGCCAATGGAGATAGATTTCCAGTTACTCATAACACATTTTTTGAGTCATTTTGGACACAGTCCTACCATATACATCTAGTGTCTTCACTTTTCCCTATTACCATGAGACAGTGTCTTAACCTTTCTTTGTTCATTCTTTCTATTAAAACGGTATATTGATTTGAGTTGGCTAATTTTGATGCAGGAGACAATATCCCAAACTTATTGATATTTACATTATCACTATTCTCCATTTCTGACATCTCATTAAAAGTAAGTAATTATTAAGTTTTAATAATAACTAAGTATTTTTTTTAATTTGAAGCAGCATATGTAAATTATGCTCTTTCTTTCATTTCAGGTAAAGTTAGTGAACATAAATGCATCTGATGTCGTTGATGGAAGGCATACTGTGGTTTTAGGTCTTATTTGGACAATTATCCTATTCTTTCAAGTAAGAAAAGCAATTTAATGCTCAATTCTTTCTGATCAATTTAATTGTAAATCAATACAAAAACAGTTATTTTCCCTTTAAAATTAAAAAATAAAAAAAAAAGAAGATTCTTTACCTTGTTCTATATATGATTAAACAAAATAAAAAACTATATTTTATGTAAATTAAAAATTTATGGTAAATTAACTTTAAGTTCCCCTTGGAAATTAATCTCTTTTGATTGCATTCAATCAAATATTAAGCTTAATTACTCACAAATTTTAAGAAAAATATAATTTATATGGCATTTGAGAGAAACTATTTTCTTTTAAATAACTGTCCTTAGCATAACATGAAAAAGAAAATCGTAATTAGGAATTGAGATTTCTTTCTTATCCTTTTATATATTTAAACAAAAGTTCTCCTAAAAGTAAAAATTCTTAGGATAAGATCAGAACATTTATTTTCAAATGCTAACAATAATGAATTTATTTCAGATTGAAGAAAATACTCGTCTGTTGGCTGAACAAATTGCCCGAATGCCTAGCAGTAGTACAAGTAGTTTGGAAAGTGCAGGAAGCGAAAGTGATGCATGGGGATCTCCCAAAAGAAAGCCCGTGCGTACTCCTGTGAAGGAGTTCAAATCAGGAGCTCGTAAAGCCTTAATGCACTGGGTTAGAAATGTCATTCCTAGGTAAATTTTCATTTTATTAATTATTTTTATTATCAATACTTAGATGTAATTTACTATCATAAATTCTAATTATTAAAGTTGCATTTAATTTCTTCTACAGAATTCCTATGTTGAGTTTTGCAGTAGTCTTCCAAAAATGAACAAATATATATACTGTCTGGCCACTTTATTAGATACACCTATTCAGCAGCGTTTTGGACCTCCTTTAGCCCTCAAAACAGCCTGAATTCGTCGAGGCATGGATTCCACTAGATGCTGAAAACATTGTTGAGGTATTGTCTACCATGCAGACATGAGTTTGTCACGCAGTTCTTGAAGATTTGATGCAGGTGTAGACCTGGAGCGAACACCCCATTCTAGCTCATTCCACAAATTTTCAGTCTATCTGAGGTCCAGGGACTGAGCGGGCCACTGCAGCAAGGAAAAGTCATCATCATGTTCCTCAAACTATCCCATAGTGATGAGGGCTTTGTGCACCGGTGCATTATCCTGCTGGAAGTAGCCATCTGCATGAGGATAAACTGTTAACATATACGGTTGCACTTGGTCAGCTACGATGTTTAGGTACGCTCTAGCATCCTGACATGCCTCCAGAGGTATCAATGAACCCAACATGTGCCAGGAAAACATCTCCTACACCATGTCACTACCCCCACCGGCTTAAAGAGTTATTGTGAGACATAGCATTTGTGCACAGCAGGGGTGTACCTAATAAAGTGGCCAGACAGTGTAAATACATACACAGAGAAAATAAAATTAAAAAATATTGAATTGTAATGTTTCAGGGAAAGATTCAGAAAATATGAGAAATAACCAAATTTACAATAGCTAATTTTCCTTTTTTTTTTTATATAATTTTGAAAAAAATGTAATTTTTTTCACTTCATTCAGTATTCCTAAACCATTCCGAAGATGATTATGTTAGCTTTCAGGTTAAATGTTAGCCATCATTTCTGTTCTTTTATTTTGAATTATTAAATAAATTGAAAAAGCAGAAAGGTTGGTTTATAGTAGTAAAATTCACTTGATTTCTATTTTAAGATAAAAATAGTAATCATTATATCACTTGTAATTTTTCAAAACAACCAAGTGCTTATTAATTTCCAAAAGTATTGTATCTTTCTAATTTAACTTGCATTTACACAAATTTTTTGCTTTTAATCATTTCAGATTTTGATTTCCCATTGTTTTCTAAAATAATTCTTAATTGAGGTGTCTTGCAACTGTTGTTAATGGAGATATATTTTTCTTATTTCCTAGGAAATACGGTATTCTTATCACTGATTTTGGAGCAAGTTGGAGAGATGGATTTGCATTCCTTGCATTAATTAGTTCCATTCGTCCTGATTTAATTGATTGGGAACGAATGCAACGTGCACCTAATCGTGTACGATTGCAGACTGCTTTTGATTTAGCAGAAAGTGAGCTTGGCATTGCTAGGTTGCTTGATGAAGAAGGTAAATTACAGTTTTGAGAAGTAATAATAGAATTGTTCTTCAAATAATGAAAAATATTTTTCTACTAAGTGTAATTTAAGTATTCTTAAATGATAAAAACCATGTTAGTGATGTGATTTTCAATGGCTAATGAATGTAGAATTCTAATTAATATATACATATATAAATATATTTCAGATGTTGATGTTGCCCAACCTGATGAAAAGTCCATGATGACCTATGTAGCCCAGTTCCTTCATAAATTTCCAGAAATTGGTGTCGAGTTGCGAGTAAGTTTTGCTTTATAGAAGATAAATTGAATTTGAAACATACTTATTACTATTTATATTTGAATATTATTAAACGTTATTAATATTTTATGTACCATATATATTCATATGCTAGTTGAAAAATTTTGAAAAAAATAACATTTTTGAGTTTGGGAAATATCATATTATGTAAAAGATGCACAACTGTTTGTTAGTTTATTGTGCTGAATTAATTGCAAGTCATGTTATATTCTGTTTTAGAAACCCTCAAGAAGGAAGGTCATTTAATATGTGAACGGGGCTAACATGCATTCTATATCATCGACTTTTGTCATTTTTCTAATGATTTTTTTTTTTTTTTTTTAAGGAATCCGAGCCAGTTATAACAACAGATTTTGATAAATCTGAATATGAAAATTTATCATTATGGTTAAATAAAGCAGAAACAACTCTGCAGCAAAGGAAGCAAATTACTCAAGACAAACACTGGGAATATTCAGTATGTATAGAGTTTATACAATTTGTAGTTATATTTCATTGTTTTTAGATAGTGTTTTAAATCATTTTCTTTTCTAAAAAGAGTGTATATTACTTGAATCTGTACAGTCATATCCTACTTTTATTGAACAAAAGATTACTTTTAATATTGTAAAATAATGAGTGAAAGTAAAGGCATGTTCTAAGTATTTTGAATGCTGTATAAAGAGAAAATATTATGTCAACATAAAAATTATTAATACATTTAATTTATATGTAAGTGTTTATATATAAATTGTATTTATTTATTTATTTATTTATTTTATTATATTTCTAATACATTTTATTTAAACAGTATCTCCTCCTTTTTATTTAAAAAGAACAAAAATAAATCTTCAAAACTGATTATTATAGTACTTTTGTTTTCGTTTTAGATATTTTTACTATCTTTTTCATTTGCAACCTTTAATTTTTTTTTTCTTATTTTAATTTTCTAGCAATATGTTACCCTCAGAAATGAAATGGATCAACGGCAAGACAGTTGTAACAATCTTCGAACAAGAGTAGAATCTAGAATATCATCTGTTACCCCTGATATGTGGTCTTCTTTAGAAAGGAGGTGGTTATATGTTGCAGAACAGTTGCGGTATTGGCAGAGGCAGCTTGATTCCTCCCTCCCTGGTGCTTTAGGACAAATTGGTGAATGGCTTTTTCAAGCAGAACAAATGCTTCAGAATGAAATTCCCTCACCTAAGCCTTCAGAAGATCCAATCACATTCATTGGTCTAAAACTGGAAGAACATAAGGTATGGCAAAAACTTTTCAAGTATTATTAGGCCATTCCCCGCGTACATGCGCTTGTTTTTCTATATCACATAGAATTTGGATAAGTAAGAATATTATATTTAAATTTGCAACGTTTCGGCAATTATAGTTCTAATTGTCATTTTCGAATTACAAATAAATAGGCAGATCGGAAATAAAGAAACAATCTTGAGATTAAAAAAAAAAAAGGTTGAATACATTCATTATTGATGGGGAGATTGGGAAGGAAACATAATTAAAAAAACAATATATAGTGAGTTGTAGTCCCCGTGGCCTAATGGATAAGACGTCTGACTTTGGATCAGAAGGTTGCAAGTTCAATTCCTGTTGCGGACATTTCATTGTAAAAATTATTTCTATTTTCCATTCTCACAGGAAATTGCGCCGGACAGACAGATAGAGAAATAAAAGATTTTAGTAATATTGATTTGAAATATTACTTTCTTGTTAAAGTATGCATATAATATACTGAACTTTAGAAATGAACATTATTAAATTCATTATACGAGCCAAACAAGTAAAGTTTATTTGGGGGCAATCCCTGCAGACAGTAGGATTGAAGAAGAAGAGATGGAGAAGATAAAAAAAAATACAAAGATTTGGAAATCAAGGTCCAAAGTCTCTGGGGAAAGACGACAAGAAAAATCCAAAAAGTGATCAAACCCTAGGTGTTATTCTAAAGATCCTCAAAAAATATGTAGTTAATCCAGGTGTAGATGTGATAACTGAATAGCTACAAAAAGCCACATCCTTCAATGACATCTCTGTGGTTCCTAAATTCATGGATAAGAATAAGATATTCCACAAACTCCTGAAGACAATGGCAACATTAATAATAATAATAATAATAATAGTCTTTTTTTTAAGAAATTTAAGAATTTAATAATCATTAACTTTTATAATAATAATTATTTTTATTGTTGCTATTTTAATTATTTTGTTTTTATTAAAATCTCTTGTCAATGAATACTAGTCTTATTTTAAAGGATATTTCAAAAAAAATTAATAACATAATGAAATTTATGTTTATAATAAAAGTCAAAGAATAAAAAAAAATAATTTTAGCAAAGCCCTTTTTTATTTTCCCAAGAAAATGCTTTCCAGTTATGCTAAATACTTTTCAAAAGTGTTTATAGTTAAAAACCAATTTAAAATTAATTGAGATTGAAAAAAAAAAATCATACATCCATCAAAATTAGTTAAGTACATGAAAAGCAAGAAATTTGTAAAATTTGCCATTCATAAAAATAAAGAAAAATTATCAAAAATATGTTAAGTAGATTACTATTTTCTTTTTTAAGTTTCAAAATTATATTTATTTAATTTAAAAACCTTAGAAGATAGAACACAGAATATATATTATATATATATATATATATATATACATATGTTAATTTCATTAAAAGCTTCATCAAATGTTGTTACAATTTACAGTATCTCTTTAGTCATCTTTAAATGCATATTTTATGCAGCTAGAGCATTTCAACAGTGGGCACCACATCAGTTCCCAACATTCCACATAATACCTTTTATTGTAGTTGTTCTAGAATCCCATTAATTTTAGAAACTGTTGTAGAACCATTCCATCTCCTACCCCAATAAAATAATTAAGAAAATGCTATAAGCTATTACATTATAAATGTAAGATATTTTTATGCACTGAAACTAAATGAATGTCTAATTATTATTATTTTTTTAATCTAGATGTTTTTCAAAGATCTTCCAAAAATTCAGCATCAGTTTCATCAACTATCTACATCTTCAATAGCAGCTGATGTTCCGCCAGCACAAATAGAGAACATGATGACACGACTACATCAAGTAACACTTCTTGCGCAACAACGTCAGCTTCGATTAGAATTTGAAGAACAAAAACAACTTGTTTTAGAAATGATAAAACAGACTAAACTCAAACTACAAAAATGGGGTTCAAAATATGGATCACAACATTCAGTTCAAGATTTACTTGAAGATTACAAGGTAACCTTTCTGTGAAACATTTTAAAATTGTTGGCTGTTAAAATTGTTGGCATGGCCGAGTGGTCTAGATGGTGGTCTGCCATGAGGTAGATATGTCGGAATCTGGGTTTGAATCCCAGCGCGGGCTTAGATGTTTCTTACTTCTTCGGTGTCTGTTTTTCTTCATAGGAGGTAAAATTCTGACTGTCACATTAGGGTGCCTCCTGGATAATAATATTTGATTGACAGTAAAGCAACAAAAATTCCCCATCATCACTGGTGGATCCGGGGGGGGGGGCAACAGGCCTTTTGCGGCCCCCCCCCTCCCCCGTGGGCTCAACCGCCTTTTTAAAAATGCAGTAAGAAAAGGAAGGAAGAGAGAAGCATTGAGAGAAAAAAAGAGAAGAGAAACGAAACACTAAAAATTAAGCACGGAGACAAGAGAGAATGCTTTGTTTGGATTAGTAGTCCCCACCCACAGGCCACAAAGCAAGGACCTTTAACATTTACCCCCCCCCCCCCATGGGTCCAGGCTAGATCCACCACTGCCCATCATAGACTGTGTCTCTATGACTAGTGATCCAAAAATGGATCCAGGACATAACAACATCATTAAAGTTGTTCTTAGAGAAATGCTTAAACCATCTCCCTATATGAGAGGAGAGGTTTTCAGATAATTTGGTTCAAATACGCTTAAATATATTTAAAGATTTGATTAACGTAGTAATATTGCTGAATAGTAATGAATTTATTTAAGCCTCATTGAATAATAATTTAAGGTATGCAGTAATCCACAAAAATGGGAAATATCAGTGAATTTTGAAAATTAATGGAAATTAATGAAAACAATGGGAATTAAAAAAAAAGGAATTGAAAATATTGATATTTGCGAAAAATCAAAATGCCAATTAAACTTTTTACATGCTACCTATCAGAATTAAAATTAGATTTTGTTTGTTTGATTCTCTTTTTAATATTTTCTACATTGGTAAATTTTATAGAGGTTAAAAAAAATAACTATTCACTGGTAGGACTTCCCTTTGTTGATCGTTACTTTTTCTTATACAACAAGCATCTTACTATTCATTTACTTGTGATTTATGACATGAAATATACTGAAGTTAAATTTTTCATAATAAAAATTAGCATTGGTGAAATATCTTAAGCTATTAGCCATCATGTTCTGATGATATTTTTTAAAATTATATTAATATTATATTATAATATAATATATAATAATATATGATATAAAAGGAAGTAAAATAATTTCAGAGAAACAAAAATTCCATCTACTTATCCCCAAATTATCACTAAATTGAATTTGCTTTCTTCCAATTCAATCAGTTTTTACAAAATATTTTAATTGGCACTGTTCAGCAGTTGCTACTTTTATTTTAATAACGTTTTTGAATAAAGCTCATTCGCTTGTGCTTAGAATATGATGACCAATAATTTGTTTTTAATTTCTAAATTTTAAGTTTAGAATGCTTTTAACTTTTAATTGTTTTCACTGAGTCTTTGTAAATAAATTTAATTATGCAATACGGAAATGAAAAATAAAATAAATCACAATCACATGCTCAGAAAGGAACAACATTTTACTGATATCTGCCCATGAAGCTTTTCCTTATTTTATGATGATCAGTGTAATGGGATCTTGAAAATTGGCAGATGTGTTGTTGCTCAATTTCATTGCTTTAAAGTGACTGAAAATTATTACTTTTTTTTTATCTGGAAACCCTGGACAGCTTTTTGAATTTCAAACGAGATGTCACTGGATACCTTGTTATTGAAGAATAGTGTAATAATATAATTAAATGACTCAACCTATTTTAAAACAATTATTTAAGAACTTGAAAATGAAGTTTGATCATAATAAAATAATTCAATAACTATCAAATGTGATCTTCATTTACTCAATTATTCGATTATACATTATATTAATATTGTCATTAATTTTATTCTTCTTCTTCTCTTTAGGATTATGTAGATGCTGATAATATTTACCTGAAATTTGACAAAGTTTATTCCAGTATGCAAAAAGCTGCTGACCTGTTTAAAAAAGGAGCACATGGTACACATTTTATAATCTTTTTATCATACAATATTATACTAATTAGCATTAGTCTTATCATAAAAGTTTATTAATAATATATAAATATATCTGAAATGATCATAAGAGTTTTGAGATAAAGATAATGACTTGCGGCTTCATTATTGTTTAAGTAAAGTATGAAGAGAATCGTACTGTCATTGTGAAACTCTAGAAAGAACTTTATATGAATGGATTCTCATAGACTTCAACAGAAAGCCATAAAAATGTTTGAATGAATTCGTTCACTTGAGTAGCTTTAACAGAACATGTTCTTTATATATATTAAAAATTTCTCTTTTGATGCTCAAATTTAATAGAGGAAACCATGCATCAAAGATATAGATGAGGATGTCTAGGCAACTTCTAAATAAGGAAGTCTTCTAAAGAATGAAAGAACTACCATAACTGATGTAAAGACATTCAATGAATGTTGTACAATAGTTTATATCATATTGTATTATAATCAGTGTAGCTAAGATTTTCATTTGGTAGATTTGGTAAAAGGAGGTTAAAAAAATCAGAATGTTTGAATGATTTATTATAAATACTCTTTTGATATTTTAGACAGTATTCTAAATAACAAGACATTGATAAGTCAGCTTAATTGTGATATAAAATATCAGGATATAAAATTCTATATTGATCTGTATTATCAGTTAGATACATAAGAAAATGATCCCAAATTACATTTTGATCTACTTAGATGATGGATGATAGGCTTCTGGTAAACATTTGCTGTGATGTATTGGGAGGAAAATTTTATCATATTCCTTTTCAAAAAGCTATACCACTCCCAATGTTGAGGTCCGATGGTCAGCCTGATGCCCTCCTGCCTTTATTCTCCAAGTAAGAAACCCAATTCTTAACCAATGGCACTAGTTGAGGTCTAATGGTCTGCCCGATGTGTGCCCGCCGTATAAGAAGTCCGGTACCCAATTGACAGAGGGCTGGGTGAACCCAATGGTCTGTCTGGAGGAGAAATAACCTTTGAAAAATCACCGGCCACTGCTGGGAATTGAACCCGGGTTCCTCCAGTCTGCAGTCCAGCACCTAAATCACTGGACTACCAGATCCACCTTTTATAAAGAATAATGTATTCACTGTTGCATTTGAAAATCAACCAGTTGTCATTGCAAATTTACGCAAGAATATTGTTATCTAAAGCTTTTGAAGAAGCTTCACTATGATTTGAGACATTCTCTGGCATCAGTATATTTTTAGATAATGCAAATGATAATGTAAAAGAATATTTCAAGGTGGCTGTAATATCTTATATGCAATAGCTTGGTATGTCAAATGACAATACCAAGATTCACTAGACTAACTGTGTTTTTCAGGTAAAACTTCAATACAGGTTTTCAATCACCAAACCTACCATTCAGACCTGGCATTGTAATTTTTTTGTTTGAATAGTAAGGATTGTCTTTGATGTAACACATTTCAAGCCCTGAGCAGACATGCTCTCTCTATATATATAGAATAGTCCTGAAAGTGAATAGCTCCATTCCTGCAGAGTTGGGATTCTGTAGAAAGTAGTGCTGTAAGGTTAAATATTGCAGAAAATATACTTTTGTGCAAATTTTACCAATGTAGCATTTGAAATAGAAATACATTATGGCCGTTTGTTCATTTACATTTTAAAATTGTCTTATTGACTGTAATTTATAATCTATATAATTTGTGTTTATTTAAAATGAGACTAGTTAAGGCTAAATAAAAAATTAATAAAAATAAAAAAAACTGATTGGTTTTTCCATTAAAAGATTAAGTGAATGTAATATTTGACTTTAAATAACATCCGTTATTTGATTATTTTTTTTGTTCTGTTTTTAACTAATCAGTAAATGTATTTGGCAAATTGTTAACTTGTGAAAACAATACTTTATCTAATGATTTAATATTTAACACTTTCTAAGTAATTTATTTTCATTATCACTTAGATCAAAAGGAAATTGAAAGTGTTGGGAAGTTCCTGCGAGATATTAATGAGCAATGGAGACAAGTATCTGTTGAATTACAGTGCATGAGGAGTATGTTAGAACAAGTTTATTACTGCTGGCAACGATACCTTGCGAACCATGAAGCATTGATACAGTGGTTGGATAAAGCAGAAGTAGCAGCTGAAGGTTCTGAAGACATCAGGACAGTAAGTGGAGGATTTATTTAATGCTTGAATTCATTCAGAAAATTTAATTCGTAATACTTTTTTTTAAATTGGATGTATATTAACAATAGAACTTGACATGTTGTGAACATTTTAATAAATTCAAAATAAATAAACAAACAAACAAAATAATAAATCCTTCCTTTGTTCAAGAGTTTTTCAAAATTTTGTTTGAGGCTACACCATGACGCTTAGACAATATTAGTAAAATATCAAGTGTTCTTTTTATCAGGTTAAACTGTTGTAAGCACAAATTCTTGTCAGATTCTTCTTAATTGGTTCAGGTTGATCTAAAAAGGTAATTGTACAATTTTCAATAATACTTTCCTTTAGTTTTGATCATTATTACTTTCAGTTTTTCTTACAGATCATATTCTTCTCTTTTGTTTTGTTTTTGTTTTTTATCTTGCCAACTCCTGTTTTTTGTTTGCACATGATATATCTCTTTGATCATCAAATGGTCTGTTCCATGCAAAATCTGTTAACTTGAATTCTGATCATTTTCTATGTCTTATGTCCTTCTAAATTCACTTTTTTCAGTTCACTTATTTAAGTATTTTTTGGAAACATTTTAATTTGTATAACTTAATGTGTGTTCAACTTTCATTTGAAACTTGCCACTTCTCACTTTGAAACTGTTTACTTGTAATCATATATCTTTTTTCCCATTGAAGGCTCCAATTCAGATCTTTCATAAAATCTTCTTGCTGCAACTATCGGAATAAATTGATTGTTAACAACTTTTTCAAAAATATCTTTAAATTTCTTCACCTCTCCAATATCAATTTCCTTTACTATCTTCAGCAGTCACTGGACCACTGAAATAGTTGGTTCATTAAGCATGTTTTTTTCTGGGTATATGTAGTCTCAATAAATCAACAAATCAATCGTAAAGGATATTACATTTCCTCCTGAACACTTATCAAGCAAAGCAGGAACGATCCTCTAGATATGGTACTGCGATTCCTAGATTTGATTCTGTGTAAATGGTTAAATTTCTAATTTAGAAAAATATACAAACTCCTCCTCTTCATTTCCAGTGAAACATGTGATGCAGGTCTAGGGGGATGAAGTCTCCAATGATACTGAAGTGGGTTGAGTTGAGGTTCATAGATTTGTCTGACACTTGTCCGCCTGTAGCCTCAGGAAAGAAATCTGATGCCCATGATACAGAGGGCTGGGTGTATCCTTATGGTCATCCAGAGGAGAATGAAACTGGGAAAAATCCCTGCTCTCCACCAGGAATTGACCCAACTTCATTATACCATTAGGCCACCAGAATCCACACACAAATCCTTATTAAATATAATACCTTTTTTAATACTTATTTTAATTATCTGTTATAATGATGCCGATATATTAAAAATCCTAAGAATTGATTACTTAAGAAACTGGATAATTTCTGTTCATGATTTGAGTCAAATTTAATTTAATTATATATTGACTTAAAACGTTTTTTTGGTAAACTGTTTCCTACTAGTTGTAGTAATTAATATTATATATAGTATGTATTCAATATAGTTTACATTCTTAATTTTTTTTAGGAATTTTTCCAAGATTTAAATGTTTGGAAAGAAGCATATTTAACATTCAACGAAGTTGGAACATTCCTTCAATCAGCATGTGAAGAATCATATTCGAATACAATTAGACAACAAATGGCATTAGTAAATCAGCGGTGGGAG
The DNA here is from genome assembly GCA_023159025.1 of Thereuonema tuberculata. Classification (NCBI taxonomy): domain Eukaryota; kingdom Metazoa; phylum Arthropoda; class Chilopoda; order Scutigeromorpha; family Scutigeridae; genus Thereuonema; species Thereuonema tuberculata. The sequence continues at coordinate 27,399,492 of JAFIDM010012231.1, forward strand.
AGACTGTTTCAGAAGGTGAAAATTTGATAACAGATCTGTTAATATCATAATTATTAAAATTCAAGTAATAATTGACTTTGGCTGATTCCTATTACAATTATTCTTATCAGGTTCAGGAATATCTGGTAGCTGGAGAATTACTGAAAAATCGTCATGAATATCGTAGTGGAATCAATCGACTCCAAGACTGGGTTAATAGAGCCGAAGAGTTATTATCAACAGACAAAACTTGTTCTGCTGATATTCTTCAGGCAATAGTTCAACAGCTTCAGGTACCAAAAAGCTTTTTTGACAGTAATTTTTAAAAATTTACTTTAATGCTTTTAAGCAAGTGTATTCACCTAAAATCCAGTCAGCATTAAAAAAAATATAATGTGAAGCTTAAATCTAATTGAATAACTTTCATACCTGAATCACAGGCATTTTATTGTTATTATTTAAAAAAAATGCTTTTAATCTCTAGCAAATGCAACAAGAAGGAGAGGATATGGAAAATTTATTTAAAGTTGTATCCAAAAAAGCACAGTCCCTTATTCAGGAAGTTTCCAGAGAAGATGTAGATAGAATGATGGTAGAATTGAAACGGGTGAGCTTTTTATATTTCTACTAATAAAATTTTAATGAATATTATTTCTCCTTGTATTTATAAGTATTATTCTATATTGATTTTATATGTACTGTTGCTTTGTTTTGTTTTTTTAACAGATAAAAGAGGCATTAGTAAGGATTCGAGCAACCATTCCATCACGTTTGTACCTGTATCATCAGTTGTTAGCACAACTAGAAGCATTAGAACAAGGCATCGCAGAAGTTAGTCAGTGGTTAAATGAAGCTGAATTGATTCTACAAACCTATGCTGCTGTGGGATCAAGAGATAAAATTCAAGAAACTCTGGAAAAACATAGGGTAATTTATAAAATTGCAAACGGAAAGAATTTAAGAGTTGCAAATTATTGATTTGTAAATATTGTACTAGCAGTTGATTAATTTGATTCATGTTCATGTTAATTTAATTAATGATAATAAAGATTCAGCAATCTTAATCATGAGAAAATGATTATTATTATTAAGGTATTGATGTACATTTCTTTATGAAGTTCTTTATAAGAAACTCATTTTGGAACGTCTCCTCCAAATTAAGAATTTAAAAATGAATTAAAATTATCACATATTGTGAGTCATTACACAGGATAGCTTTGGTACTCTCAAATCTTAGATTTCAAGCTGTAGTAGATTAATTAAAAAAAACTAAAGTTTGGAACTTTCAACATGAAGATGGGAGTTTTTACTGACTTCTTTTGGGTTACTTAATATATATTTAATTTATGAAATTAGGATATTACAGTTTACTTTTGGGGGGAATTATTATATATATTTAATTTATAAAATTTATAAAATATATATATATTTAATTTAGAAAATATTATTTATATTTAATTTAGAAAATATTATTTATATTTAATTTATGAAATTTAGAAATAGGATATTAAGAGTTTACTTTTTCAGAAAATTATTATATGTATTAAAATTCATGTAAAAGTCACTTAAGATTTGCAAATCTCTATCATTGTAGGCATTTTTCTCAAGAACTGTCTATTACAAATCAATGTTGGAAAGTAAGAATAAAGTTTATCAGAGCATAATGAAATCTGTTAATGGATCTCAAGGAATTGAAACCAGTTCAATGAAAGATCAAATGAATCAATTAAATTGGCAGTTTCAGGTAAATATAAGTTCTTTAACTTTATTTATTAAAAAAAAATCCTATATAGACTTCAAATATGCTCTTTAAATCAAATTCATATTTGAAGCATTTGAATAGAGATTCAGCATGGCAAATCATGAAAATGGTCGAATGCATATCTTTCTGCAGAACTTCATAGTAAGAAGGCATTATATTTTCGCTATTTAAATGGATGGTCTGTTCTATCTACTTTGAGAATTTGACAGTTACGTTTGTTATTGTTACAAACATCTTGTTGACAATATCAACAAGTGAATAGTCTAAGAAAATTACCTTTCTTAAGCTGACTGATCATACAAATGAGTAGCAATCATTTGGTAAGGTGAATACTCCTCATAGTACTATCAAAGGAGCAGGAAAAGGATAGGAAATGAAGAAGATTTTTAAATGAAATTATTAAACATAGCAAAATAGTGATTTTTTTTTTTAATGGTAGAGGATTTGAACGTCATAAATCATTAAATTAAATAGGTTACATAATTGAATACAGAGACCAGTTCATAAATCTTCATGATCCCTCTTAAAGAAAAACTCTTTCAGGATATAGAAGGCTCTGTTTTACAACCAGTTCCTCATGTACTTCTTCACTGTTGTTGGGTTGTCATTCTTGATTTCCTCAGGCAGGGCATTAAATATCTTCACCCTGGCATATGATGGTTTCATTTCATAGGTAGTGGTTCTATGGAAGGATAAATTAAAATTCCCTGCACATTTTGTCTGATGTCCATGCAAGTCTCTTATTTCTTTTGTAAGCCTTTTATGACACATTGGACCACTATCTCCAAGATGTAAATAGAAGTAACCATGAGAATTTTACAGTACTTAGTGTCCCTACAATTGTCCTATGGTCTGAGACCTGACATTGTTCTTAGAGCCTTTTTCTATAGTGTCAGAACACTTTTCTATAGTGTCACTGAGGAGTCTCCCCAAACTATAATTCCATACTGCAGGTGGCTTTCAAATAGTATGGTATGCTGTTCTGGTGGCCTCTGGTGTACTGATTGCCTTTATCCTTTTTATGATCATCCACTTTATAACCACCAATTGCATATTAAATGTTCCAATCTCCCCCCCCCCCTTTTTATTGGTAGCTATGCCTAACTTTTTAAATTATAACAGTAAATTGTTTTTTTACTTACATTTTAAGAATTTCTTCTTACTTAGTTAAAAAATACTTGCACTGTGAAATTTCTGAACAATTATAGACAAGTTTTTGTTATTTAACTTTTTGCAAATTAAACCTTTTATTTAGTATGCCGTTCGCATTTTATTTAGTATGCGCAAGAAATTGGTATTAAAAATATAGTACCATTTTCTTGCACATACTAAATAAAATGCATACAGTATACTAAATATAAGGTTTAATGCAGACTACAGAATGACGTAAGGATTACGTTTTAATGGATTCTGCTTTTAAATCCATTTTGGTTGAATTGCTGTCCATTAATGATTCTTTTCTTTTTGGCTCTTACATCTGTTACCAATATTAATATTTTCATTTTTCTATACTAGTAGAAATTACAGCAAAATAATAATTATTTATTTTTTATGCAAGCTAATACAAGCTAATATTCATGAAACTGCATTAAATAAGGAAAATGAAACAGAAATAATTTATCTGCATTTAGCTATCACTCCCTCAGCAGATATGACAGCTTGGCTACTACAGCTTCAAACTTAAAAATATTAACTGACCACATTGTATTAAAGAGAACTATTTGTTATTCCTCATTAAATTACATGCATTTTTTTTTTAATTATTTATTGCTCACGACCAAAAAAATCGATAGAAGTTCCTGATTGAATAAGATTTAAAAATAATAAGTTCTCGATGGCAGTCTAGTAGATGGTGTTATCCAACTCTGGACAACCCTGAAGATCCATATCCAACTGAAGCAAGAAGTCAATTTCAGGCTTTTAAGACCTTTTTTTCAAATGCCGTGCAATGTTGCCTGTTGAGTAATGACAAAGGAATTGCACGAAATTTGGTGAAATACTCCAGTGCCTTTATTTTAATAATTGAATTCCAATTTGATTGAAATTTAACAATGAGTAGTCAGGTTGTCTTACAGAGTTCTGTCAGTGTTCCTTAAATTTTAGAAATTACTTTTATCGTCACTATTAAGTGATACATTCAATTCGATATATTTCATTTTGCAAAGCTAATTCATTTGCTCTTATTAATTTTCAAACAGAAAGTTTTAACCTCTTCTCGACAATGGGAACAAAGAATGGAAAAGATGTTGCAGATGTGGTTAAATTACAGAGAGAATGAACGAGCCGTTACTGATTGGATTAATGAAGCAACAAGACTTTTTAGTGAAAAAACAGTAAATGACAACACAGTAGTAGAACAGCACAAGGTAAGTCCTTTTGTTTGTGTGTTTGTTTGTTTGTTTTTTTAATACTTTTAATATTTTATATAATCTTGAAATTTCATTTAATTATAAATACTTTTTCTGCACGTTAACATTTCTTTTTTCCATTTTATTTCTTTAGAAACTTTGAAAATGTGAAAACTATGATTTTTTTTTCTTCTCTTTATAGGATTTCTTTTCAGAAAATTCTGAAAACTTAATACAAGATTTGATAAAGTCAGCTCATGATTTAAAAAATGTAGCCTCAGAAACAGAATTTATATCAGTTCAAGAGACAGTAAACAAGCTGCAATCAAAATGGAGGGTAAAGTCATTTCACTTCATTTTGATATAGTTTGGTTTTTAATGTTTGTCAGAAGATTTTTAAAACCTTTCTAAAGATTGTACTTTGTAAAACTTATAAATTGTATTTTACATTTAGGAAGTTGTAAACTATGCCCCTCTTCATCTACTGAAGTTAGAATTCCGATTGGATGAAACAACATTTCAACAGTACGTAAGAGATATTGAGAAAGAATTAAATGCCGAACAACTGAGCTTTAGCAAGAATGAAAATATTGATCTCCTTCTTAAAAGACATGAGGTAAGCATTTATTATTAGCTCTAAATATTACATTCTCAGTTAAAAATATAGTAATACTTTGTATAATGCAGTTAATTGAGTCAGAGAAACTCCTGCACTGTGAAAAAGCAAGCTGATCAAAACGTTATTACAGAGGGTTGTTTACAATCTATGGTAACGATTTGCATGGTGCGTGACGACGCAACCAATCACAGTAGGTATGCAAATTTATGCAAACGTACAGGTGAGTACTTAAAGATTAGTGTGGAGGGCTGCGGGTTAGTTTGTTCGGAGAAATGCCGCCGAAAGTGTCACAGTTTTGGGAAGGGTACGTTACAGCCCTTTCCGACGCAATAATTACGGCATGTAGAAAAATAGGTTTCCCCATTTCGAAGAAAGGAGTTCATAATGTGTTGGTTGGTGTTGGTTTGGCCCGTACAGGAGAGATTTCCGGGACTGAAAAGCAAGCAAATCCAAGGACACCTATAAGTTGCACAAAGACTCATTCAGAAAGTCAAGAAAATGGTGATGGGGAACAATCCAGCAACCCAAAAGACCATTGGTGTGAAGGTAGGAACATCTCTTCATATCGTAAACAAGATTATCCATAAAGATTTGGGACTTCAAAAGAGACATAAAAGCAAGGTTCACAAGCTCTTACCAAAGCACATTTCAGAACGTAAGACAAATTGCAGAAAACTGTATGAACGACATCTCGCTGGGGATAAATGGAAGTATGTGGCCACATCAGACGAAGCATATGTTTATCTGTCTGACTGCAATAAACCAAGGGCGATTTTCTATCGCCCAGTGGGAGCCAAATTGTTTCCAAATTGGTATAGAGAATGTCGTGCCAAATTGTTTCCAAATTGGTATAGAGAATGTCGTGAAACTTTTTCGAAGGGATTCATGATCGTTACGGGTTATTCCTATCAAGGCAAGCTACAGATACGGAGGGTGGCTCAAAATGTAAAGGTGAATTCTGCGTACTATCAGGATCACGTACTGACACCAATTTATACACAGGAATTACCTGCTCTTTATGGAAACGACGTTTCCAAGGTCCGTCTCCACCAAGACAAGGCGTCCAGCCATACATCCAAATCGACCCAGAATTTTCTGACACGAATGGAACAGCAAACCGGAATCCAGGCTATACCATTTACCGAGATACCAGTGAAGTCTCCAGACTCATCGCCCATGGATTTTTGCGCATTTGGACTATTAAAACGAGCCTTGGGAAGACAACGTCCTCGTTCATTGGATGGACTCTGGAAATGTTGTCAGCAGGAGTGGCAATGTATAAGTCTTCCCATTCTTTGCAGTAGTCTCCTGCAATGGAAACTGCGCTGCAGAGCGATAGCAGTATCTCATGGCCATCAAATAGAGCATGATCGTTGGTGGAGAAAGGGAATTTCTGGGAAATAGACCCGAATCCAAATCGTTACCATAGATTGTAGACAACCCTCCGTATAATGGATTATATTGTAATGCATTACCCACGATCAATTGTTGACCCCCAGGAATGAAAAGAAATGGAAAATATCATGTACGTATGTGTGATCCATTGAAGAATTCCTTTGTTTAAGTCACTTTTATCATATATGATAAAGGGACTATTCCATGTTCTTTTATGTTTTGTTTTGATTTTAATAATACATCAATGAATGATAACAGTTCACATCGATGATTTGTTCATACCTTTATCATATATTTATTTGCAAATAATTTGCTATCTTCATGAAGGCTTATAATTTCAGATTTTTATTCCAGTGTTAATCATTACATTTGTATGGTCCACTATCTTGTTTGCACTTCCTCTTTTCACTTGTAATTAATTATGGAATGCAATAACTTGTAAATAAAAGCTATCAGAGTAGACACTGTCATGCAAGGGCACATCTGTCACAGAACAGTAGCCAATAGGCTACTGCAAATAGGAGTTGTTTTTTTTTCAAAGATGAAGGGTCAGGGTATTCCATATTAATAAATTTGGAATATAGCTAATGATTACCACTGCTTTTGCTTTGGGATGTTTTAAAATTATAAACCATATTATAGCAAAACACACCCTGATTAAAACGGCATTATACAAGGTATTCCTGTATGTGTTATTTAGTGTTTCTTAAGTACTTTTAAAATTTTTCATTGTTATTAATTCATAATAATAATGTGATAATGCTTCAGTATTCTTTTAAGACTAAACTAAATATCAACCTAAAAATTTAATGATCAAATTGATAGGATTATTTTGAAAGAAGTGGATTGCTGCTGAGGATAGCAACAACTATTGAGGCTTTGAGACGGTTGTCAGCTGAGTGTTTGAGGCTGAATCCCACAGATCCTTCTACCACCCAAAGTGTGTGGGAAAGTGAGCAGGTCTGGCAGCAGCTACAACAGAAGATAAAGAATATGCGTGATCAGCTAAAACAAATACCTGGACAGTGGAAAGAATATCGGCAACGGTAAATGCTTATTTCTATTTCTTTTCTTGCCTAATAATTAAATATAAAAGTGTTAGAAATTATTTATATTAAGTTTGATAGCTCTCCATATTGTTTTGAAATTTTATGATTTAAGAACATTGAATGCATGTTTAGCAGTTTTAGTTGTTTAAGTTGTAAGAGCCCTTTTAATGATTTTCTTGTTTTAAATTCTAATTTTTTTAATAAAGCTTCATGTTTGTGACAATTATGTATCGCTTTTGACCCGAGTGCACTAAACCTCAATTAACTTTGATGGCTGCAATGTGGACATAGCTAAAATTAGTGGGGGGGGGTGCTGCTCCAGAAAAATTTTAGCCTTTGTTTTAAAATGTGAAAGGAAACAAACATCTATAAAAAGAAAATTTATTCAGAAACTTGATAAATTTCTTTTTATACATGTGTGTTTCCTTTCACACAATTTTAAAACAAAGGCTAACATTTTTCTGGAGCAGAACCCCCCCACTAATTTTAGCTACGTCCACACTGCAGTCATCAAAGTTAATTGAAGTTTGGTGCACTCAGCCATTATTGGTCCATTTATTATCATATAATTCAAATCATTGAAAGTTTTTAAATCGCCCAGTACTGTTTCCAATCGTCTGCTAATTTATATAATTAATGCTAATTACCACATTAATAGTTAAACTTTGTTATGAATAAAGGTTCAGTTAATCACTAAAGAAATTGCAATGAAATGTATTTCATTATTAATGTTTATAAAAGCAGTTTAAATCCATAAAGGATCCCCCTCCTATAGGCATGTTTGGTCCTTGGGATCACAGGAGATAAGGCTTCTGTTGTTTGCTGACCAACTGGACTAAATTTAGTTGGTCAGCCTGATGTATATCCCTTCAGAAAAGAAACTGGGAGCCATTGGGAGAAGAATTCAACATGGGAAAACATCCTGACTTCCACTGGGGATCGAACTCTGCTTCTGCACTTGGTCACCCAGCTCAAATAAATCTATAAAATAACATAATTACACTCTTGTCAGCTGAGAGTTGTTTGCAGGCATTACTTTAATTCACTTTTAATTCAACAATGAGAATGAAGATATTAGTTTTTATTCCATTTTTTTTTTCTATTTGAAAATCTGTAGTTAACTGAAGCTAATACCTTGAACACTTTAATGAACAAATGAACTATCTAGAAATCCTGACTGTTGCTCCATTGATATCTCAATAAGGGATTTAAAGTATCTCTAGACTTCTGAAAATAAATCAAAGAGATTTAATGCTAAACATCTTTAGAAGATTCTCTAAGCTGTTTTTTCACTGTAACTGAAATATAGATTTCTAGTTTATTGTTCATCAAATCTAATCAAAACTTGCTGATGAGAACAGTCATATTTGTTTTAGTTATGGACTATAAAATTTATTCAGTTAATTAAACCAAGTAATTAAAAAAAATATATTTTATTAAATTTCTATGTTTCAGTAATGTTTAAATTATTAATTTACTTGAAAGAAGCTTTTGAACATGAATAATTACAATAACTCCAGTTGGACATTCAAGTGAAAATTGTTTTTAAATTCATTAAACATAGTGACTTGTGATTGTAAAAAAAATATACACATTTCTCAAAATGTTACAATAAAAAAATAGTGATATCATTAGAGCCTATTCAAATATTATATTATTATTTTTTTTAACAAATATATATAAATGATAATCCCGTTTATCGGGCGGGATTTGCTTTACTTCGGGATTTCTTCGGGACGGGATTTCGCGATTTTTTTAAATTCAACAAAAGGCTTAATAATGCTGGGATTATTAATCCTGGCAACTGAAGACTACAATAAATCATTTAGACAATTTATTTTCCTTCTACCTCCCAATTTACATCAACAACAAAGTGTTTTCGTCATGGCATTAGCGATTGACTGGCGAAACCAATAAACAACAGACGGCCTTCGTGATTTCGACTAGCGACAGACATAAAAATGTTTTTGTTGTTATTATTATTGTCGTCCATATCAAGTTTCAAAGCTCAAACAACTATTTCCCATTTACTGAAGGAAGGACAATCCCGTCCCGATTTTCGGGAGGGAAAAAAAAATCCCGTCCCGTCCCGTTCCGACCTAAAAATCCAATCCCGTCCATCCCTAACATTAATAGTTGCTTCACCAATAAAATGAATTTTGTTTATTTAACTGTGTCCAGGAGGTTGTGTTCACGATGTTGTACAAATTTTGTTTTATTGATTATAGTTATGCAAGCATGGAAAAATGGATGGATGATGTAGAGACTGCTATTGTACAGATTTCTGAAGAAGCTGTAACATTTGAAGAATTTGAAGAATTGAAGTTCCGTTTCCAGGTGAGTCAAATCTTAAAAAGGCTACCTTTAACAATGATACTTTTAAACATGAAACTTTCTCTTATTTGAACTGAAAGTCACAGACTGATTGTTCCCAATGTAACTTAACTTTACAAACATTTTTTAATAAAGATGTTTCACATTCTGTCATTAAGACAGAATAAAGCAAGCAAGGTCTTTCTTAACTAAATAAATGAGACTTTATCTTAAACAGTATTAAAGAATAGAAAATGCTGGATTAGCTTCAAATTTAATGAATTTCTTTAGAGTACTTGATTTTTCTTCTTTTTGAATATTCTTGATGAAATCATTTTTAAAAAAGATAATTTTTTAGAAAGATGCAAAAGTATTCCTTTTAAATGATGTAATATCAAAAAAAGAAAATGAAGGCATCAGTATTTGTAATTTACTTGTTAAATCTGTCACTATTAATTCTTTTTTGAGTTTAAGGAAGTTGTTGTGATTTCTTCCTTCCATCCTAAAATCCTAGCATTTTCATAATATTCTTTTCACTGAATTTTAATTAGTTTTAGCTCAAAAGCCTGTTCAGTAAAAGTTTTCTTTTAGTTTCAGTCAGATAATTCTGTGAAATTTGATGAGGAAAGAAAAACTTGCTCATTGTGAATAACAAAAATATTATATACTGAATTTTTTTGTTTCCAGAAAAGACTTTTCATGCTTCTATTTATTCTCGCTTATGTATCTATTTTACAACTATAGCTTATCTAATTTGTAAGTGATTATCTAACCCAGGACATTCAAAACCTATCCAGGGTGCAGTGCATCTAGATTCCAATGTGTTGAGTGCCTTCCCATCAAAGTGTTGTATGGTCATTAAACTTCATTGGAGTAGGAGGTGGAAGCTCTTCTGAAATATCTTGCACTTGATGCCAAAATACTACAGGCACAAATTCTATCCAAGCAATTACAAAATCATTTTTGAGCTTCAAAATGCAACAAATTTATTCAAAAAAATCCCTGTAAATAGTTCCCTGATACATCATTTTGGATTATCACACACAAATTTGATCCATCATTACATTATTAGACATTAAATTAATTAAAAAAAAATCTTGTTATTTATAAATGTTGTTTGTAAGTATAAATATATACTTTTATATCAATTTTCAATTATACTAAAGTTTTTAAAGTATAATTAGTAGCATTTTCAACTAAATTCCATTGAGTAATCTATTTGTTGTCTGTGTTATGCTTTCAAATGAAGATCGGCAAAATAAGGGTAAATAATATTTTCTGTGTTAATTTATCACTATTGTAGTTCTCTAGGATTTGTTTGAAGATTATAGCTTTGTTTTTGTCTTGCCTTGGCTTTATTATGTTACCTTCTTTTTGCTTGCAAATAGTGGATTTTTCTGTTATTATAGCTCTGCTTTCTGTAAAGGCTTCTAGCTTTTTGAAGAACTGACTAAACCTACAAATTTTTCTAATTTTTTGATTCAGAACCTTTTGTCTGTTTTAAAACTTATTTGAACTACATGATGTAATCATCCTTTTTTTTCTGAAATTGTGCTTTTGTTTTTTTAATTTCTGGCTTTAACTTATATAGAAATTCACCTCTAGCTTATGGTTTCCACCTTTTGCTTGTGTGTATCTATATGTTAATGTATATCTGTATTTTTTATTAGATTTAACTTGAACTGCTCTTGATACAATAAAGAGCAGTTTGAGCAACTCTTTGAAATCGTTGTTGTTGTCCATTAACGCAACCTAACTTTCTTCTGCATTGAAAATTCTCATTTCATTGTAATTCCAATTTGTTTTTTAGACAATTTGTGAAGAGGTAGACAGCCGACGTGCAGATATGAAGTGGTTGGTCCAGACATTAGATGCCTTAGTTTCTCACAGCAGTGATGAGGAAGCAATCCGTGAACAAAAGAATTTGGAGGCACTTATTGCCCGCTATAAGTCTTTACTGCCCAACATTGAAACAACTATGGTACGAGTTGATACAGTTTCCAAGTGCTTTGTTTATCGGGAAGAGATTCATGAAGTAAAATCCTGGTTGAAAGATACTGGAAAGCAGGCAACTCCTGAAGGATATTCAGATACATTAAATAAATTGGACGATGTTATTAGGCAACAGGAGGTACATTACTTCATTAATTTTTCATCTAATTTAGTTTCAGATTTTGTTTTGGGAATTAATTTTTTTCTTAAAATATTTTGAATGTTTATTTTTAATTGGAATTTCTTCTTAGTTTTTAATCATCTTATATTTCCTTTTAGTAATATATAATTGGTTGTTTTTTGTAAAATCTTTAAAATTAGCTCATTATTGTATATTGTTCTCGTAATATCAAGAAAGATTTCATTTTTTTTTTTTTTTTTTTTTGCTTTTAGCTGTTAATTAAGCAACTTGAAGAGCAGAAAGGCAAGATTTTGAGTTCAGTACAGAGAGGAAGAGATTTACAGCAAGATCCCAATGCACCTTCTTTTGTGAAATATGAAGTTCAAGGCTTGGAAGATAGATGGAAGGAAGCATACAACCAAGCAGTTTCAAAACTTAATCAGATGAAAGTAAGTTCATTTCAAAAGGAAGTAATTCAAGAGTTTCTTAATAGTTAATTACAGTTAATTTGTATTAAAATTTTAGTTGCTGTTAATTAATCTAGGGATGAGTACAAAATCATTTTTGAGAAATTTAAATGGTGAGATATTTTGGGAAGACATGGGATGCAAAACATATCCTCAATTTGTCTTTAATCTCTCCGTTTGGTGAGTTTAAAGTAAATGTTGATTATGTTTGGCAGATATTATTGATTATTTTTCTTATTTACTTAATTTAGGGTACACAGAAAATTTGGTCAGATTATGAAGAACAGAAAGCAGAAATATTTAGATTATTACAACAAGCAGAAGATGAACTACGTAAAATGAGTGGATCATTAGGACCAGCACTTCCAAAAGAACTGAGAAGCAAACAGGTACATAATTTAAAATATAATAGAATACTTTTTTTCTTTTTAACAAAAGGAAAATAATTTGAATATGTTGCTCAATAAAACGTGACATAATGATGGACCTTGATTGAAACAGATTCATTTTAAGTAAGAGAATTTCATCAACTGCACTAAAAGATTTAGAGATTTAGTATTAAAAAGTACTTTATACAAGATATGTTAAGTTTTACATCTCGGAATCAGTAAATTATTAAGAACAAAAAATTAAAACTAGAATGAACTCTTTTTTTAAGTATGTGGTTACTCTAATGCATTCTTACTCTGTTTAATTATTGTTATAAAATATTTTTTTATAATATGCTTATCTTTTAGTGTGTCCCTGAAACGAATTTTTTATTACCTCTGCTTTTTACTTTTGTATATTCCTTGAAATCAGTTTTGTAATCTTTGCATTTACTTACGATTTAAATTATTCATTTTAGGATCTAAGTGTTCAGTTACGAGAAGCAACCGAAGCCATGTTAGAGAAATTACGTGAGCTGAGTGCATCTTTAATGGAGAGGGCAAGTGCACAGCAAAGGCCATTGTTAGAGAAAGAAGTAACTGAAATTGAGAAAAGATTGCATGTTGTGATGACAACAGTACAAGAAAAAGTGGTTTATATGGAACAAATCACAATAAAATGGACAAATTACACATTAAAAATTGATGAATTCAGCAATTGGCTCTCAGCTGCCAGTCAACAAGCAGAAGAAATCAAGTTATCTGGGAAATCTCCAGAATACAGAATGGGTGAAATAAAAGTAAATATCTGAAATAATCCTAATACAGTTTTAATTGTTGATTTTAAGATCTAATAAAAGTATGCTTAAACAATCACAAACGAACTTGATAAAATGTATCATTTTAAATTAAAAATATAAAATAATTTTTCATTTATGTAATTCAATTTGTAATAAATTGCTATAAACTAAATCATTTAAAAACTTTTCTATACATAGGAATTGCAGTCTCAAGTTGATGAAAAGGAAGATATATTGAGATGCTTGGAAAGAGAAGGAGCTGAACTTATTTCTGTAGATCCGTCCAGTGATCAAGCCAAAGCCCTGAAATCACAGTTAAGCGACTTACGTAGAGAAATGGATACGCTACAATCCAGATTACACGGCATTCAAAAAATGGTATCTGAAGAACTTTCTCATTGGGAAAGTTATCATAGTAGTAAACAAGAATTTGAACCATGGTTGATAAAATCCGAAGCAATTATTTCCCAAGGTCAGCCTAGACCTGCCACTTTAAATGAAGCAGAGCAGTTTCTACAGCAGAGTAAGGTAAGTTTCGATTAAAAGAAAAACATGAATACTTGATGTAAATTTCATTAAAGAAATATATTCTAAAAATAACTTAGGTAATTAGTAGTGTTTCTCTCTCTTGTAAATAAAGCATGCATACTTGACATTTGTTTGCCATCATCATATATTCCAAATGTCTCATGACCCTGAATATATCACAGTTTTAAGTGTGAACTTTGTTCCTGTTTGAGTTGTGTTTTTTATTTTTCAGTTTACGTTAAGCAGAAGTATGACTTCTAATATTAAAATGATTCGATATATATTTCATTACCTTGCGTCAATATGATAAAATAACTGATTCAAGAATAAAAAAATATTGTAACATGTAGAATTCCAACTTGGGATTGGAAGACAGAACCACCAGAAAACCCAAATATATCTATAAGTATCAGATCACTTTGGTGTCAATTTATTATAGGAACATTATTGATCTGATAAACTACTGAGGCTTTAGAGCATAAGGCTTCAATTCATTTTCCCGTAATTGCTGTATAAAATTTCTATATTAAAAGCAAAACCATAGAATAAATAATAGGTTTCATTATGTTTTCATTGTGCTGTGATCACAAAACAGTATAAAACCAGTGACTGCAAGATATGTTTTCTGCAGAATTATTTTTTATTTTTTTTTTTTGCTGTCTCGAAGTACTGTTTGATGGATTGAGAAAATTAACATTAAAAACAAATATATTTTACATTTCTGTAATTTCTAATTCATATTCATTAATTAATTATGGCAGTTTTGGTTTCAGTCGCCAATTTAGCTACTTCTCAGATATTAGCTTCTAAATTGTGAAGGAAAAGAGATGGTTTATTTCAGAGTCAATAACTACTCAGCTAAAAAAAAAGTTAGCAATATGGAGAGTACTACAGTGAAACCTGTCAAGTTGACCACCTTTATAAGTTGACCACCTGTCTAAGTTGACCTAATTGACCAGGAACGGAATGGCTTAATTACTTTAACATTGAATGAACCCTTTTTAAGTTGACCACCTGTCTAACTTGTATGTTGACCAGGTAATTAGTTAGAATTTGTCACAAAGCACAGCTCAAAACCTTTGTAAGTTGACCACTTCCAGAATTTTTCTATGTATTTCTAACAACTTTTATACTGTATTTTTTTTCGAATTTTCTAAAGAAAGAATTGTTAAGGGGCGTTTTAGCATCCATTCCACAGACGAAACCTACTTTGAATTTCGCCGACAACTAGGGTATCAAAATAAACGTCGAAATAAAATTCCTGCCTCCAAATCTCACTTGTGTGCTTCAACCCCTTGACCAAGGAATAATTTGTGCAGTGAAGCAGAATTACCGCAAAATGATGTTGCAGTGTTTAGTGACAAAAGCAGATGAATGTAAAGATTCATCCGAATTTTCAAAATCCGTCACAGTTTATGATGCAATTCGTTGGTTGAAAACCTCCTGGCAAAATTTACAATCATCAACTAGTTTCTGTTCAACTTACTACTGTAGTACATACAGTAGTAACTATGACAATATCCAATAATTAATACATATGTATAATTAATGTTTAACCCTAATAAGCAATATTATTCCTATTGTATAATTTTGATTTCATATTTTGTATAATTTTGTTGTAGTATACTATGTATATGTATAGTAGTAGTATGTAGATGATAAAATATGAAAATCAAAAAAGTAAGTGTTGTACCCTTGGTAAGTTGACCACCTGTCTAAGTTGACCACGAAAACGTGGAACCACTGGGTGGTCAACTTAGCAGGTTTCACTGTATCAGAATTGTGGTAGAAGAATCCAAATACATGAAGGTTCTGCTTTCCTATTTGCAAAAGAAGATGCTGTGGAAATTAATAGAACATCTTCAAAAGATAGTTATAAACTAGCATTTTAAAAAGTTTGGGAGCTTTTCCAAAAGAAAAAAATACAGGATATTTTCCTCATGATTCTATTTCCATTGATGTAAACCTTAACAACCAGAACTGAGGTTCAAAATTGAATCTCAACTTTTATTTGTTGACTTCCCATGAACATCTCAATCCATTGATGTTAATAAGGCAGCTGAGAATATTTAAAACTGGCATTGCTGTCACTGAATTCCAAAATCTAGCTGAAATATTATGAGTGTAATTTACAAAATCAATTGATCTACTGGTCCAGAATTCTATATTAGAAAGATTGAGTGTTCTTCAGGTGAAGTTTTGAAAAATCTAACGATTAATGAACAAGATATGACATGAAGAATGTTGAAAATGACAGAACACTGCATAACTTTTCTCACCATTTATCCCTCTTTATTGGCATTTTAAATATTTAGATCGGTTCGGTTTTAGAAATGTATTGGAGGCATTTTTATTAATTTTACTTTAAATCGGAGAATAAATTAAATAGAAATAGTGGAGAATTCTAGTTTCCTTAATAAGCAATTCAAATTTTTAACTGTCTACGAAGGTGAATGACTAAATTACTTCAGTTGTCATTACAATGAAGCTACTCTATATGGTTTATTTCTCTGAATCGTTATCGTTACAGTTCAACTATGAAAATAAATTTGTTTGGCATTACAGATTTAGGTTGAAAACAAAATTTTACAAATTTAATGACCTCCAGAAGCTTTTATAAGGCTGAATATAGTAGAAATGTTATATTGATTGTATGACCTCTACTTACAAGAGAACTCGGAATTAAAGAGCAGTAGTTACAGAATTGGCTCAGTCTTTCATATCTATCGAAGTTAAATGTAACATTAATTTTATCAGAAAATAATTATCATCATCATCATAATTTCATCGTAATCATAATTTCATCATCAGACTAATGTTTTTAATTTTCTTTCAGAGTTTCTATTATGAATGTGAAGTACGTGGCAAACAATTGGAAAACTTAATGGCAGAAGGTGAACAAGTGGAAACCAATCAAGGTGTAGTCACTGAATTGGATACTTTCCAATCTCGTTGGCAGTCAATTAGAGATACAGTATCCAATTGGTTGCAGAATGGCAATTTCCTGGTGAATAATTGGACAGAGCTAATAGGCAAAATGAACATGCTCTCAAAACAGTTGAAGAAACAAGATACAGAACTACAGAAGCCTTTTGATATTAGTTCACCAAATTTAGAGCATTTAGAAAGACAAATGGAACATCTGAAGGTAATAATAAAGGTTAAATAATAAGTATTTGAATGGGCAAAAGAGACTTCTGAGTTTTTTGGTTTAAAGTTACAGTCCTACTAGAGGAAAATCATTCCTCTTTCAGTTCTAATAAGAATACATTTAAAGTAAACTTACACAAGATTAATATAAAATGGTCGTTCATAATAGATTAATAAAAAGACTAGAAATAAATAATGAAATTCATGGCATAATATTTATTAACAAAATGCAATTTTTTTTATTATAATATTAACTTTAACGAAAATAAATATATTTTTAATTATAATATAATCTAGATGGAATTCTTCTCTCTATATTTTTTTTATATAAGACATTCACATAGTTTGCTAATTAAATTACAAGTTCTACTTTATCAATCATTATTGATTGCTATTTTCACTTATCACTAATTTTTAAATTCTGAGTATTTTTATTATAAGAAACTTGTTTACAAAGATCACATATGGGGAATATATATATGTTTGGTATTTTCACTATAAGTTTTGTTTCTCTTTCAGTTACTAAACAAGGAAACAACAGAAATGCAAGCACAGGCTATTACTCTGGTTCAAGATTGTGATAAAATTGCTCCCCATATTAATCCAGATGCTGCAACATCCTTAAGAAATGATGTATCTGAAATTAAAAATTTGATTGCTAAATTGTTAGAAAAAGGAAGAATGCATCAGACTTCACTTTCTGATGTAATCATCAATCGTCAGGAATTTTATACAAAGTTATCATCTTTCCAAACAAATGTTCAACAATTGGAGCAACGGCTTGGTCAACTTCATGAAGTATTTTCTGATCGAGTAGAACAGGCTCTGGAAACAGTTAAGGTTAGTATCTGTACAAGATATGAAATAGTATAATTTTTATAAATAATTCAAACCTCTAGATGAGAATTTCTGTAGTTAAATGTTTCAACTTCTGAAGCCGTTGGACACCTATCTTATTTCTGCAGTTAAAAATTTATCAGAAATACATACACCAGTAAAAAAAGAAATCTCTGCACACTTAAAAACTTGAAATATCATTATTTTAAAGCTGTAATAAATATATTCAATTGTAACAGTAATAATAGCAAGATAGTAAAATAAGTGAGAAAACAAGTTCAGAAAGATAGAAAACAAACGTACAATCATGTAGATCTTTTATGGGACTTAAACTGACCCCATATCCTTACATAAGTTGATATTACATGTAACATTAATTAATGGACGATGCAGAATCAAATCCTTGATAAGGCCAGGTTCAGCCTAAAACCCCCATATGGAAGGAAAAGTCTGGAGAAGGCATTGGAAATGGTTTGAAGAATATGTGCTTCTCATAAGAATTCTTTTTGGATGAAATAATGAAGTAGACAAACAGAAATAATATTTGTAATCTGTTACAATTTTAATGTGCAAGGAAATCCAGTTAAAAAGTTCTAAAATTGTCATTTAAAAAATAAAAAAAAAAAAAAAATTAGAAACAACATTTCAATGTTTCAATGATCACAGTGGCCATCCTCAAGGAAACATAAACACAAAAACTAAAGGATTAAAAGAGAGGAAAAAAGAATTTAAAGTGAAGAGATCCTTTATAAAGAGTTACAACTTCAGTTTTAAACCATAACAAAAAGAAGTATTTTGGAAACAGTTTTTATCTTATAAAATTGCTATTATTTATTTGTTAATCTATCTATCTATCTATCTATCTATCTATCTATCTATCTATCTATCTATCTATCTATCTATCTATCTATCTATCTATCTATCTATCTATCTTTTTGTTCATGAAGTTTATTTGTCAAAAATTATATTGAAATCATTATCCTGCAAATCATCTTAATCCGTCTTATCTTTAAATTATAAAATAGATAAAACCAACTATTGTACTTTCCCTTTCAGTCACCAGTTCAATTGTTTATGTTAATATAATTGCTATAAAAGTTAACTCATTAGTTTAATGGAGTTACATATTTTTAAATCTTTCAGACCTTAAACCAAGAAACTCAAGATCTTCAACCTGCTTACAGTTTTCTGTCTCAGGAAATGAAAGCCTTAAATGAACAATGTGATCCAGGTTCCATGAGAAATCTGAATGCTGAATATTCCCTGATTTCAAGTCGCTACAAAAAACTTGAAGAATTACTGGATTTAAAAGAGATGCTTTTTAAACAATGGATTGACTTCACAACCTGGCAAGTAGATGTTAACGAACAATTACGTTTGCACGAACAGTCAATAGAAGCAAAACGCTTGAGTCCTGAAGAGATTCAGCAGACGTCAAAAGAAGTTGCCTCGATTCTCACAGCTGTGCCAAATATGGAGAAGCTTGCTGAGGAAATCGAAAACTTAATGGAAAAAAGTTGTACTGTGATAAAAGAGCGTTCCAACAGTTGGCCAATTAGTCCTCGTAAGAAAATGCTTGCTGTGCAGCAAGGTCTCAGTTCATTAAAAATGCAGTTAGGCTTAAAGGAAGAACAACTGGAACGTCTGGGCTCACAAAGAGAAGAATTTGAGCAGGCATTATTTCAAATGCAAACATTCCTTAAAGATTTTGAATCAAGACTCGACAAAGCGAAAGTGACAAAAAATTCTCCAGCAGGTCTAGCAGAAATTCTTCAAACTACTCAGGTAATTGATGTATTTATTTTTATTTATTTCATATCTTAATTTTTAAATTTTGTTTAAATAATCTTATTAAAATACTTAATTCATAAGAGACATAATTCACATGTATATTTCGATATAAGAACTTTTCTTAGCAGTCGGCACAGTATTGGGAAGGTTAAAAACCTATGTCAGATTGTTGCTTGCATTTCATTTTCAATACTGCCTTTAAGGTAATATATTTATCCTGCCTTTTAATAATCAGATAGGTGCTCTTATTTAAGAAACCATAATTTAAGAATTCACTTAGAACTTCCATTTTTTTTCTAAAAATGAATTCTGTTCAGTACAAAGCAGAATTTTTTATTTAATCTTTCAAGCATCGAGAGACTGTTGCTGCATTGTAATAGTGGTATTCATTTCCTTGGATGCTTTAGAGATTTGATACTTTCAAAGGTGTTAGAGCTGATATTCAGCCTTATCAACTTATGACTTCAGGAGCAAATATTAAATCTTTTAAGTCCTCAGTTATCCAAGATTGCTTCAAATTGTTGATTTAAAAAAATAAATAAATCTTTATAAGAAAAAATGTAAATGTTCGTTTGTTCAAAATCTTAAATCTCCGAAAGTTCTTCACCGATTGCTTTGAAATTTTGACACAATGTTGCATTCGAATACGGGCGTGTTTTTATATATCTATTATATAGATGTCACATCTGTGACTGGTAAAAACATGCTTTCTTTGACAACCCCAGGTGTGTGGCTCCAACCTGCAATACATCAGAGTTAATAATTGATAAGAGTCAAAGTTAATAGTATTCATGAATTGAAAATATCTCCAGGGCAGTCTTCTTCATATTGTTATTAAACTCAGTAAATTAAATTGAGTAATTTCTCCTCATAATCTTTATTATTATTACTTGGTTTCTATTTTTCTCTTTCCTTCGAAAAAGAATATGTAAATGAAAATTAAGGATATTTCTTTTTTTTTATGGAACTACAGTTTTAAAAATAATGTTCTCTCTTAAACCATTCCTTTTTGAACAATAAGTATATAAACTTCCAGTTAGTTTTATTACTAAAGCAAAAAAAATAAATTTACAATCAAGATTGTTTCCTAGATTAATTTACATTTAAATCAAGTTAAAAAGAAGATAATTCAAATACAAAATTTGCAAAAGCTGTTCCTTTTATAATAAATTAGTTATGGCAAATAAAATTATCAAATTAAAATTTACAATGAAAGCTCATTATGCTTTCTAATCATTTAGCTTGTTTCCCCTTTTATTTTTTACTAAACTATGCTTTCGAAAGGTTCCTGGTCAGTTGCATTAACTGAAGCTGCAACATTAAATAAGTATATATTATGAATAATGCTGTGTTTTGAATAAGATTATACGATTTAGTAATAAATTATTAATTAAAAAGATATAATTAAAAAAATCAGGTTTTTCTGAAAATTAGTAGGTTTTTAATAATAAAAAAAAAAAACGCAGATAATTTAACCATTTGGTTCATTTTAAATTGTAAGATTTAACCTTTGTTATCAAATTCAATCTTAACTTTTAATTAATAATTAAAATTACCTTATGATATAATTTGTAGGAAATCTATAATAATAATAATAATAATAATAATTAATATACGAGGGGTGGTCAGAAACTAAGGTTACAAGGCCAATATTCCTAGAGTTTCGTCTGTTATAGAGAAATTAGTAGTGTGCGGTAATTCTCATACATGCGGTTGGCAACTGTGCAGAGTTTCAGCCACCCGCCACCTACAGCGCTAGTGGCGACAAATGGCGACTCGTTTGGAAAACTGGTCTCGCGAAGAAATTCGTGCCATTATTCGATTTCTGTTGGTGAAACATGTAACCGCGTCTGAAATTCACCGGCAGTTGGTAAAGGTTTACGGAGAGACTGTACTGTCTTGTCAGCATGTCGCAGAATGGTGTCGAAAGTTTGCAGCCGGTAGAGAAAACGTCACCGACGAGGATCGCAGTGGCCGACCCAGCACGGCATCAACAGATTTGAACACAGCTTGCGTGGAGGAGATTCAGGACAACAGGAGGATTACGTTATAGCATATGACGGTGGAATTCGGAATGTCGTTCGGAAGCGTTCGTCCCATTGTTCACGATATTCTGCATTACTGGAAAGTTTGTTCCCAATGGGTTCAACGAAATCTGTCCAACCAACACAAGGAGAAGCACATGGGGCAAGTCTGCAACTTTTGCAACAGTTTTCACGGAAGGAACAGTTTTTTTCACCACATTGTCACGGGTGACAAAACATGGATCCACCACCATACCCCCAGCAGTAAGCGGTCATCAATGGAGTGGAAACACCCCTCCATTCCAAAGACAAGGAAGTTTAAGGTGATGCCATCTGCCGGGAAGGTGATGGCCACTGTGTTTTGGGACAGAGCGGGTGTCATACTCGTGAAGTTTTTGGAAAGAGGGCACACAGTGACCGCTGAATGATTCTGCAAGACCTTGACATGCTTGCACGAAGCAATCGGGAGGAAACAACCAGGATTTCTCACCGAGGGCGTCATCTTCCTTCACGAAACGCACGACCTCATACAGCCCAGAAGACCACCATGCTGTTGAAGCAGTTTCGCTGGGTCATCATCGACTATCCTCCCTACAGCCCGGACCACGCTCCCAGTGACTTTCACCTGTTTCCTCACTTGAAGGAGCACCTAGGAGGCCGACGATTCACTCATTCAAGGAGGTGAAACACTTCGCGACAACATGGCTGAACACACAAGGATAGGATTTTTACCAGGAGGGAATATTCAAACTCATCCCTCGAAGTGACAAGTGCCTAAACTGATATGCAGACTATGTCGAAAAATAACCTAATGTACATACTATCAGTCGGCTGTATTGGTTGTATGAAATAAAATGTACACATTTCACTGCAGTCTTTGTAACCTTAGTTTCTGATCACCCCTCATAATTCTATTAGGTCTAATAAGCATGTTGCTCCTTCAGATTTCCATTCTTCTTAAATGTGATTCTATTTGATATTTCAATCCAAACCATTTTCCTTGAAAATTAAGGATTCTTATCAATAGCACAGGAAGCTGGAGTATTAAGATTACTAAGATAGAGCGATTTACATGGTATGTAGTTAGCTGATTTTGAGTGTACAGAATAGAATGAAATAGTGGGGGGAAAAAAATAACCAAAAAAGCAATGTGGGCAGATTTTTATAGTTCGTTACAAAGCAGATCAAAAGCTTGATCAAAGAATGTTTGAATTCATTGCTAATTACTTGAATGTAAATCATAATTTAGAGAGAGAAGATAATAGTTTTTCAGTTAATCCCAGACAACTAAAATTTGTCAGAATAAAAAAAAAAACAATAAAAATTTAATTATATAAATAAAGTTGACAACTTTAGGAAAAGTAATCTTTTTTAATAAAAGATAAAGGAAATATCAGCAACAAACAGAATAATAATGGATGAGACCAAATTATTCACGAGTGAAACCTAGAACAGCTGTTTCATGCTCGTTGGCGATCATCAGCCAGGAGAAGTCGCAGTAAATAACAAGGTCTCGTACTGAGTCTAGTACGAACAATACATCGGAAGTGCAGTGGTGCCTCAAAGGAAAAAATACACAATGAAAAACTCACCAACATTTTTAACATTTCAAATGCATAGTTTGAAGTCTTATGCTTTAAAAAAATTCATTGAAGCCACTCTTCTGGCACATGGATTTTCTCACTCGTTTTTTCTTTGGTGAGTTTTTCATTGTGTATTTTTTCCTTTAAGGCACCACTGCACTTCCGATGTATTGAACAGAATAATAGTTACTCCTTTTCATTTATAATTTCCCTTCTACATATTTCTGTTATTGTGAGGGTTTCTTCATTTTAGCTTTTTAGATATTTGGTTGCTTCAAGAGACTGCTTTCCTTATCCCTTATCATTGGATCTCTTTTATGCTGCATGATTACATTATTTTTTTATTATTATTTACAGTAATAATTATTAATCAAAGCCATTGTTACTTTAAGAAAAGTCTTTTTTTCATTAACAGTTAATTAATAATTCTTAGTGAATTTTTTTCTCAAATTAATTATAGTGTTTATAACAATACTTACAGTTTACTTCACCTCATTTTATAATAATCCTAGATATGATTTTTTTTTTAATATTTCTATATTTTTTTAATTATAAAATGTTACTCTAAAATCTTATATTATTTGCCATTAATGTTAACTGGTACTTTTTATTTTTAATAATAAATTCCTAATTTCTTAATTTTTTTTATTATTAAAAACTCATCTTTAATACATGCAGTTGTTTGTTTTCTGACAGACAATATTATTGAAGAACTGATGGTTTATTATTCTATGCTGATGTTCAAGAACAATGGCATAACTCGAGTCCACAGGTAGAGAAACTATGCGAGGAATGTTAATAAGATTGTTATAATTTTTTAAATTAATTAGTATTTTTATTTTTTTAATGAAAAATTTACTTTTCTGGGCCTTGAATTGGGAGGCAGTCTGGCATAGCAGTTAGATTTCTGCCGAAATCTGAAGATGCCGCACAAAAATAAACCATCATTTCTTCATTAGTAATTAAACTCCAGTGATACCTTGCATAGTGTTTCTTATCCTGTGCTGATGAGCCACAACAATGGCGAAACTCGAGACCCTTCCTTACTAATTTTTTTATCATTATTATTATTATTATATTTAATCTCCAAAAGTGTGCAAATCCAATAGTAGTTCACGTTTTCTAGCTATTCCAGATGCTACATAAATAAAATACTAAAATCTCTGCTTAAAACAAGTTTATTTAAACATTTTTTTTTAAAATCAAATATTAAGAAGTAAGAAGTTCTTGTCATCTTATACTTTTTAAGTACCACTTTAAAATAATTTTGGCTTGAAAAATTAATTTCATTGACATAACTATTTATTTCACTGCACAAACTAACTGAAAGTATGCCCTTGATATCTAACCATGTGTTTGCATGTGTTAAAAAAGCCTAATATATCTTCTGCCCAATCCTTTCTTAACTTATTAATCATCTTCATTTGATCAAATTTTTTATTCAGTAATTTAACAAATTTCTAAATACTTATTTACCTTTTATTTGTTTGATTACATTTTTACCTAAATTCTACAGGGTTCTATAACATTATAAGATTGGGCTGTTTTCATGGTTAACAGTAATTTCCTTCTGCAGCATTTTATATAATCATTATTTTGGTAGTGGAACAATGATTCTTTATTGGGATGTTGATGGGAATAACAATATTATGACATTTTTCTTCAATTATTTCAAATGGTTTGGGATCTGTGATGGATGGGGCTTTGAAAATTAACTATGCCTTTGATGAGCTTAGTCATTTCTCAAAAATTTAGTTCTACGCACAGTATCTTCGCAATATTAAAAATTGCTCTCATCATGCAAAAAGAACCTGCTAACTTTGATGATAGGTATACCAGGCTGCTGGCACTTCACATCCACTAAATTATGTAATCAACACCTATAGCTCATCACACATCCACTGTGGAACAATAGTTCAATGGAAACCTTCTCCAGCAATTAAATATTTTCATGATATGAAGCGGAATGAATCTGTATGAAATTAAGCATATCTTATCTATCCACATCATATGCAGTCACTCCAATAAACACCAGTACACAAGCAATATCAGTATACAAGTTTTTCTGAAAATCCAGTATTTGGCATATAATAATAGAAATGCAAAATTTGACTGAAATACTTCATAAAGCTAAAATTTTCAATATGTTTTTTTTATTCTGTTCTGAAAATTTGCGACCAATAAGCTCACAATAAAAATATAAGTCTGAAAATAATCTTAATGGTCTAGCATTGAAAGTTGAAGTCGTTCTTTGAATATTTGAAATATTCAGTATACACATGAATTATATTTATACATCGACATTAAAATACTTGTTAATTTATTGTTTTTCTCTTTTTAATTCAGAAGAATTTAAGTTCGTTAGAGGATGAGCTTTATATAACTAGGTTTCCTTAAAAGAAAAAAAGAAGTTAATAATAAATATTGAATTCTAAAACAATAAATTCAATTTTAAGATGAAATTCATTAAGGACCT
The DNA here is from genome assembly GCA_023159025.1 of Thereuonema tuberculata. NCBI lineage: Eukaryota > Metazoa > Arthropoda > Chilopoda > Scutigeromorpha > Scutigeridae > Thereuonema > Thereuonema tuberculata. Next base: position 27,425,094 of record JAFIDM010012231.1, read on the forward strand.
TTTAAAACGATAAAAGTTCTTGAATTGCTAAATGTTCTAAGAACAGAATAGTAAGGTGAACTCTCATATAAATGCAAAGCACCCCTTAAGTCACTTCACTGCAAAGCTTCGATGTTTGCAGGCAAAGCTTCAGTGTTTCCTTTTAGTTTATTTCGGTGTTGAATAAAGAATAGTTGTCATGTATTCAAAAGCTAGAATGAAATAAAACAAGACAAAAAAGTAAGTTTTCCATTACTTATATGAAAGTGTTATCTACGAAAATAATAATTCATATTGTAAATTAAGTTCATTAGTATCTTAATTCACTTGCCATATATTATTATGATACAGTAAAGTATGGAGACCTACTAAAGCAGAGCGTAGGCACAAAGTCACTTCAAAAGTTAAATCTTTGGTCATCATCAAATATCATCAAATTACAATGTAAATGGGGATTAGTGACAAAGCCATTGGAGGGAAAGTCATAAAAAATTTAAATTCTTAAAGATCCATACATTTTTATTATTAATTATTAAAACAAATTAAATAAAGAATCAATTTGAATAATTGACAACTGTATACAGGGTGTTTCAAAAATACACGGCATAATTTCAGGTATGTATTTCCCACATGTAGACAATCAAAATAGTTCATTACAACATATGTCCGGAAATGCTTCATTTCCGAGTTATGGCCTTCACAACATTGAAAATCACCGGAACGTTTTTCGTATTTACAGATGAAGCACAGTTCACACGAGATGGCATAACAAATTTCCACAATCAGCATGTATGGGCATATGAAAACCCAAATGCAACTGTTGTATCGCATCACCAGGTGCGGTTCTCCCTCAACATGTGGGCCGGTATCATTGGTGATCGATTAGTTGGACCCCATGTACTTGTAAACAGACTTACGGGGCAGGCGTACACAAACTTCCTGGAAAACACCATACCTCATGTTTATGACGACACTCCACTGATCGATCGTCAGCACGCTCACTTCTTGCATGACGGCGCTCCTGCACACTTCAGTCGTACGGCTCGCCGGTACTTGGATCGAACGTTTCCTGATCGATGGATAGGTAGAGGTGGCCCAATTGCTTGGCCTCCACGCTCACCTGATCTGAACCCTCTCGATTTCTACTTGTGGGGCCATTTAAACTCATTGGTTTATTCGTCTCCGGTGCCTGATTTGGAATCCCTTCGGAATCGAATTGTGGCACGTTCTGAGGACATACGCAACATTCCTGGAGTGTGGGATCGTGTTCGCAGGTCATTGAGACATCGATGTGAGGTCTGTATTCAAGCAGGAGGGGGTCATTTTGAACATCTTCTGTAATGGCAACGACCGGCGGAACGAAAAACGTTCCGGTGATTTTCAATGTTGTGAAGGCCATAACTCGGAAATGAAGCATTTCCGGACATATGTTGTAATGAACTATTTTGATTGTCTACATGTGGGAAATACATACCTGAAATTATGCCGTGTATTTTTGAAACACCCTGTATTTATCCATGCTTGTGCTCTTATATGATATAGATTACAGAAACTTCCATTGCTTCCAATTACAGATACTTAAGCCTTTCCAGATTGAAATTCTTTGACAAAATTGACAAAAGTAAAACTGAAACCTGAATAAAGGGATAATCATTGATCTATTTATTGTTTGATTAAATATATGAGCTACAGCATAATATTTTTTGATACAGCATTTACTAGTGGAGCAATATAGAATCTGAGAACATAATGACAAAACCAAAAGGATTATTTTGGAATTAAAAATATGAGAATATTAAAGAAATTACTTAAATAGCACTTACAGCTTCAGCACATTGGCACATTTCAGCCCGTTTTTATACAGCATATTTTGTAATAGTAAATTAAATTAAGAATCAGCTTCGGTAAATACTCTGATTTTCATTTCTTCATTTTTTAAACTTTTTGATAGGGTTGCTAGAACATACTAATACAGAGTACTATTTCATAATATGTTGAAGATTTCAGCATAGTTTTTGATTTTGATTTTGACATGAATGAATGCACCAATGGTCTCACCATCACCCAAAGACGGAATAGGTAAACCGTTAACCATAAATACAGTGTCACAGCAACCAACTGGGTACCATCCTGAGATATGAACTGCGCACATCACTTATTGGGGTTCAATTTGAGATTGACAGTACTGGCAAGTTCAACAATGGTATCAATCTTCATCTGAAGTCCTTCCGTTGACCCATAGGGGCAACATTGTCATGGAATGAATATAATATAAAGTCATAATAAACTTCTGATCTCTCTTCCATTGGGTTAGGTTTTCATTTTTTTGTTGAAGTTCTAATCATGAGGAAAATTTACATCAAATTTGCAATTGAAAAAAGCTTTTAAAATAGGTTGTTAACTTCAATTTGTTATCATTTTTCAAATATATTCCAAAAATATAATGAAAAAAAAGCATGCGACTTTTTAAATTATAACATAAATATTCTATTAACTAGAAAAAGATATTATTTCTTTAAAATATTAAATACATCAACAAAAATAAACATTGAGAATATTGATGAAACTTGGTTACGAACAGCTGACAAACACCTGAAGGAAAATTCCGTGAATTGGATGAAGTTTGACGAAATGAAATGGGAAGATGCAAGATTTTGTATAGTGAGAAGAAAAGAAGACTACTAGGATTGGGAGTGAACATCTTTTCTACGTCAGTGAGAAAAAAAATAGTGAAATTGTTTTTACAATTATTATGCAACTCAAAAATTGTGGAAGTTGATTGATAGTATTTCAGACATAGTAGCAAGATTTGTTATATAACTACTGAAGAGACGTTGGTTAAGGTAATTCAGTTTTATACTCCCACCATTCCATTGAAGTGATTTAAGGATTTTTTAAAGTTCATGACTGACTAAGAAACACTTAAGATTTATTACGGAAAATTTTTAATTTCAACAAACAAGAATTGGTGAACAGCAGAAACATGAAGAAAATAAACAGAGAAACGGCTAGTTGAAAATGAGAATCTTTTCAGTTTAAATAAAAGTGGATGTTGAAAAGTTAGCTGAGAATATTGACTACATTATGACAAATATCATTGAATATTTGCATTTGTTAATAGGTTTAATATTGGAAGTGAAGATCAATTGATTGGTGAGTAGCAATTACATTGGGGGATTAAATTGGAAAAGAAAAGATTGTTAGTAGATCTAAGAGAATGTTCTGCATTACAGAACATTAATGAAGAGAGAACTGAATGGGAAGTTTCAGTAAAGTTATTATTGAAACAATTGGAAGTCTTGAACAACACAGATTTTGAGATTCATCTAGATGCTGAAAAACTAACGATTAAAAGAAAGGAAATGAAGATGAAGAAAAACGATCAAATGATGTGAATACAATATGCTGAACAACTTTGTTACGAAGCTACAGGTTGAGAGCCTCTTATCCAAAAATCAAGAATCTAAAACCCTCTGAAATCCTTGTATTTTTTTATTTTTTTGAGTGCTGTTATAATTGGAAAATGCCACATGGCACTGTGATGTTCCTCCTCACAACGATGTCAATGATGATGTATCCCCTCCATAAAGTTTCTCAGTTCCGAAGTAGTTGTATTTTATTTTATTTGTTTAAAGGAAAAAAAAATAATAATAAAATAGATATCATCATAGTCATTAGCTTACAGCTCTAGGTGAGTCTGAACTTCTTTTAGGAGAGTCTTCCATTACTTTCGATCAAACTCTTTCCTCCACCACATTCTGATTCTCATCTTTCTTGCATCCAAATTCATTTTGTCCAGCCATCTTGACTTTTTCCAACTTTTAATAAAACAGCTATAGTGTTTTGTATTTCTTTAGTGTAGCAAATATATTTCCATTAAAAAATAAAAATATTGAGTTTTTCATACTTTTTCTTACATTTTCTGTAATTAAAATCAATTAATTATTAATTTCATATTGATATGCAATACAAATTAAATACTGAAAGTTTACAGAATAAATGAAAATCAGTTGAACAAATCTACTTATGCAACTAATGTAGCACACGAATATCCATCCTGTTCCAAAATCAAAAAAGCAAAAATAAACTTTGAAACTCTTCTGGCCTTATGTATTTAAGATTAGGAATGCTTGACATGGAGTTAGTTCAGTTACTAAAGTCTTTAGATAATATGTGTAAACATCAAATTCTGAATCAAGAATTAACAGTAGAAGAAATTAAAGAATAGAAGCGTCAAAACACTCATTATTGCAAGCATGAAGTTGTTTGTGGATCTGAAAAGTGAAGGTAGTATGACTAATGGTAACCATGATGAAATATGATGCAGATTGAAAACTGTTACAATAAATTATGAGAAAATTACAATAAAATGATGACAAATAATAGCTATAATAATCCATAAATAAAGTATGTAAAGTATGCCATAAATGCATGAAAAAAGTGGAAAATTATCAGAAGATGATGGAATCACATCAGGCATTCTTAGAGAAGCTTAATAAGAAATGGAAGAGATCCAAGAAAATATTTTACTTAAATATTTGATTCTTAGGAATGTGCCAAGAGATTGCAAAATTCATTGTTTTTATTAAAAGAATAAAAGAGAAGATGTCGAAAATTAAGTACAGTACCTCTTGGAAGGTTTAATAAATATTTATAACAGATTGTCAGTAAGCTTTAAGATTACTTTAGATTTTGCTCAAGATGCTCAAGAACAAGATGGATTTCATAAAAGGATCAACAAAGTTAACTATAGCTACTGTAAATCAAGAAATTGAGAGAGTCTTGAAGATAAAATGTCATTCTGTATTGGAATTTCTATACTTTTGGATTTTTGAAATTATAAAATTTCAGCTGTGAAAACTTAGAAAAGATGTTATGGATGGATGAAGGAATCAACATGAATAAAGTTTTCTAAAATTCACTCTCAAGAAGTTACATGAAATTTTTAGTACTCTACCTTATTCTTATGTTAGATTACAGTAAGAGATTTAAGATTGAATTTACTTGTTATGCCGGTTGATACTTGAGGAAATCAATATGTATTAATGCAAGTAAGAAAAACCTACCAGAAGCATTTCATCCAAAGTTCTTATGGTAATTTATTTTCTCTTCTTTATTTATTAAGATAAAGAAAAAAAAAAAAGGTAGGAAAAAGTTTCAAACAAAAGACATCATCTTTCCCGAAGGCACAGTTAAGAGTTCGATCTAGGGAAAGTTAATGAAACTTTTGTTTTTCATTTTATGTGTGTATGGTTTTTGAAAATGAAGTGAAATTCTGCATTAGTGCTAAAGATGTTATAATTACCCGTGATGTAACAACTTGTCATAAAAAGAATAACAATTGGATTAAAGGGTAAAATTAATTAAAACTAAGATTATGATCAGTAGATTCATTGATAAACAAAAAAAAGGAGGTTGGCATTGCAGAATTGCTGAGGATTAAACTTTCAAAAAAAGAAAATCATTTCAGGGATAATAAACTTCGCTGGCAAGAATGCATATAAGGAATTATGTCTATACCACACATTGAATAATAAGGGTTAGAGAAGCCCATTGTAGTTAATGTTTTAATAGCCATACAGAAAGTGAAGGGGAACTTTCAAGGATATGAAGCAAGAAGAAACAGTTACAGGTATACAAGAAAATTGAATTCCTAGGAATAAGATGAGGCCAAGAAAATATCTGTACAGTAACATGTGCAGATAGAATTAACAATTTTGTTGAATTTAGCTGAAAATGATAGCCTTCAACTGATGATGTACGGAAAAAAAGAAGACATTAATTCTATAGGGGAGTGAAATTGGTTGAGCGATAGTATCATACGTATAAGGTTTGTGTATCTATAAATACACACACAAATCATGCTTATATTGTAGATGGCTTGTTTTTCTGTTCAGAATAGTAAGCAAATTAATCAAGATTAATATCATTGTTCTCATTGTAATTGCAAAGCTTGACAAGAAAAGAAATTTATAGATTCAAAAAATTAAATATGAAAATTTTAGCTGGTACAACACAGTCATTTTTCTACGATTAATTCTGGTACTAACATGAATAATAAAAATTAGTTTTTATCTGTGAAAGGGAAGGAGTATCACCTGTCAACTTAGTAAAAATCTGTCAACTTTATGATTTATTTCTTTAAAAATTTTATCTTATCACTTTTAACAGTTAAACGATGACAAATAAAAAGACAGGAAGGATTAAAGAAATATAAACACAATGCTGGTAAAAAGAAAAGAGGTGTGAATACTAATCTGCATTTAATATTTTAAACTTTAAGAACTTATTATTCTTAGATCAAATATTTTTAATCTTGAATAAACAAACAACTTTTAACTAGTAAAAAAAAAGAATTTTTATGTCTGATTTATTAGCTTGCCCATTCGACCCCACACATACACACACATTTAAAAAAACAATTAACACTGTATTTAAAATTCCTAATAGGGACCTCAGTAAGCACGTTGCAATATTCTGAGATATCCAAGGAGGAGAGAGAAAAATGAAACCACATTATCGAGACTATCCATGATAAACCATGACCTAAGACTGAAAATATTATCAATTCTCATAATCATGTTCAGAGACTAAGCAAAACTGAAAATTCTTGTTTCTAATATATTTCACAAAAAAAAAGTAATAATGCAAAAATACAAGTTTCCACTTAAAACTCATCAAGGACAAAAACTGATTATTAAGCTAAAAATAGCCAAGCATGTTCTGGAGCATTCTCAGCAGTTCTCCATCATCTTCATTCTCTTTTCTGTCCATATTTACAATATCATACATTTATCGCTTTCAGAAATAATTATAAATGATACTGCTTACAGTTTTTTACTTGTAATACTTCTAATGGATGCTGAATTTAAGATTTGCCTCGTCATGTCATCACATTGACAAAAACTGGTGTTACAAGGCATCTTCTACACTTCCGAGAATTGAGACAGCTTCTGTAAGTGAAGTATTCTCTGCAAAAAAAAGAAAATGTATTATAGAAAATAACTTTTATTTAATAAGATTTAAATAAGATTTGTAAAGCAGGGTGTGCCTGTACCCTTTTGTGGCAATAATTGTTTTAGAGTAACATACAAATTTCTTCATTACAAACATCGCCTCAATGAACTTAATATTTAAAATTCATTGTTTCAGGTTATTTTTCTAACAATTTGAGAGGTTGTTATACCTGTAATGAAGGTAACTAAATTACAGAATATCTATCCAAAACAGAGCAGAAGTTGGAGAAGGAATTGTTGAATTTATTTGAAATTAGTATAAACTTCACGTTGGCAATTACTGCAATTTCAAAGAAAAAGATTGAACTAATTATATATTTTCTTCTTCTTTATTGTTATTATTATTATTATTATTATTACTACTACTAAAATAACATAGCCAATATGGAAAACATATCTATTCTTTCACACTGATTTTAGTACAAAATAAAAAATAATGTCTTTTTTTTTTAGGTGCTTAGATCATTCAGGCACTATTCATTGTCAAAGGTTAAATAGCCACAACACACTCCATTGTGTTTTGTTTCAGTTTAAGTAGTTCCTCAGAAACATTTTTTATGTTTATATGGAGCAAAGTACAACTTCAAAAGAACAGAAGAAAGCTGACGTTCCTAACTGTGAGCTGAATGTATAAGGGTTCAAATTAATTAAAATGTTTTCCAAGCTATCTTAAAGAGACAAAAAAAAAAGAATTACAAAAGAAGACATAGACATCATTTTGAACAAAGTAAAGAAATTGTTGAGACATTGTTTGATTTATGCAAATATTTTACAAATATCAAATAAATATTTATTATATTGTCATTTTTTACACAACAAAATGTTTGCAGTTAAGGTACACCAATTCAAGATAGCTCTTGATAAAAAGCATAGCAGCAGTTTCAAGAAAAATTACAAATACACTCATTACCAAAAAAAACGACGCACCTAGAAGGAGTTGTCCGATTGTAATGAAATTTCGTATGCAAAGACATTGGGACCGCCCATACAAATGATTAAACTTTGGTGTCCAATGAATGAATAGCGAGAGCTACAGTGCATCGGAACTGTGCACTCAGCAGGTGTATATAAGAAGCGATTCTCAATCTGATGGTCAAAATTTCTGTTGCATTGTGAGTTAAGATACCTTTCAATGACTGAAAAAATGCCTCGCCGCAGGATTCGAGCTCATTACGTGCAACTGTCAGAGTTTCAAAGAGATGGTATCATTGGATTGAAAGAGGCAGGTTAGGCAAATCGGAGAATCGCTCGTCATATGGGTCGAAATGATGCGGCGATTAGAAGATGCTGGCAGGAATGGGTGGACAGTGGCAGATTTCAGCGACATGAAGGTAGCTGTCGCCCTAGGGTGACATCAGAGCGGGAGGATAGAGTGATTGTCAGATCAGCTGTCTGTCACAGCACCTGAATCATCATTATCAACCATCAGATGTGCGACCTGCACACGAGTGTCCACCATGACCATTCACAGACGGCTGAGAGAGAGAGAGTGAATACCGACCGCTACGCACCTGCCACTCACGTCTGTACACCGTCGGGCCAGATTACAGTGGTGCTTGGCTCAATCCGGTTGGAATGATGCTGACTGGGGACGTATAGTGTTAAGCGACGAATCCTGCTTCCAACTGTGTCCCGACGATCGTCACAGACGTGTCTGGAGACGCCCAGGGCAGCCTGCTGATCCTGCTTTCACTATTGCACGCCACACAGGCCGTCAACCAGGAGTTATGGTCTGGGGTGCCATTTCCCTTGATAGCCGGACCCCTTTGGTCGTCATTAGCGGCACACTTACAGCACAGGGGTACGTCGACGACATTCTGAGACTTGTTTTGCTACCCTTCCTTTTGCAGTACCCTGGCCTTATTTTTCAGCAAGATAATGCCAGACCACATACGGCACGTATTGCTATGACCTGTCTTGCAGCTTGTGAAACACTATCTTGGCCAGCCAGATCCCCAGATCTCTCTCCAATCTAGCATGTCTGGGATATGGTGGGAAGGCGACTGCATCCACCAGGGAATGTGGATGACCTAGCCCGACAATTGGAGCAAATTTGGCAAGAAATACTGCAGGAGGCCATCAGGGAGCTTTAACACTGTCAGGTCGTGTGGCAGCTTGCATTCAGGGTAGAGGTGGGTCAACACCTTATTGAGCTTGTTACTTTGTAACTCTGTAACTCTGAAATAAATCATTCAATTTGTCTGAAAGTTTAATCATTTTCTATTCTGTACATAATCTTCCTCTCCACCAATTTTTGTCTCCATCGGACAACTCCTTCTAGGTGAGTCGTTTTTTTGTTAATAAGTGTAGTAGGGACACGATATTAATTGTCTGTGCCAAGAACTTTGCAAATATTGGATGCTGTACAATCACTGCTTTCTTCTGAAGAATATAGTGATATTAGAGAAAAATTGGTTGGTATATCAGTGAATAGTTTTAATAATCATCTCAGTAGCACCTATAATAATAGGGATTATTGTGAAATGAGCTGATGATAATGTTATCTTGGACTAATGTTGTAGTCTGTCAGATCAGACACATCAACTAAGAAAGCTTTTTTGATGGATCGATCTGTATAAGTGATAATTGGTTGATTGTCTTCAACAGTGATATCAGTTTGTACAAGAAAGTCCACAGAGAATTTACAAACAAGATTCTCTCGGTCTTGTGCTGCTCTAATTTACATTTCCACCACTGTTTTGGAATCTCAAAACCATTATCCTTTGCAAGTGACCAGTGGATGTTCTTCACCAAACTGCTATGTCACCATGTATATAATATATTCGCAGGAATTTCGTAAGCACTATCATGCAGTTGATTTGGTGTCATTTTTACATTTTTATCAGTAATTTTAACTGATAGTTCAGCAATAAGTAAATAGGGTCAATGTTTAAATTTGACAATCCTTTTGAATGGAAAATTTGAGCCTTCATATATCATCTAATTTTAAAGAATTTGCTTTCGGATAGTGTTTGATTATTATCTTTGGATGGTCACATGCACTTTCAATGTTGGCATGTTTTTCTACCCATCTGATTTCTTAGCTTGGTGTAAAATTTTTATTAACTAGGTTCTCTTGCAAATCTCAATAATGAATTCTATTGGATATTGCTAAATATTTATTAAACCATTTAATGTAATTCTTTATAGATTGAATTTATAATTAACTGCAAAGTTACGTACAGATCAGCAAAAGCAATTTCTTATAATCTTCTCATCTAAATATCTTTGCAAAATTATGCTTGCAAATAAATTATCTCATTTATGATAAAATTCAATGATTATTTGTTTTTTTCCCAAACTTTTTAAATAGAAAACTGAATTTATGAATGAAATTACAATGGTGCAGTGAACTTGAATGTTATATTGCTGTAAGATAGATAAAGTTCAGTATATAAGTACAGTCAATTGTGTTTTATCACGTAGTTCTGTTGCTGTGTCCCAACTTGCAACAGAACCTCTTCATCTTAATTTATCATTGCAATCTCATCATCGACCAAGATATAAGTGCAGGTGAGGAACATATTTATAACAATTAGAAATTGCAATGAATAAATCGAAGTGCAGAGATCTATGTTTTCCATTAGCTGAACCTACTAATTTACTGTAGAGTAAAAACATGGGTAGATAGCAAGGAAAAAAAATTAGAAATTGTTATTTACAGCATAAAGGAGACATCAACAAAATGCAACAACAACGACACCATTATTGTTATCCATCAGCACAGATTCATCATTTACCAGCAATAGGAATTTATTGTTTCAGTTCCAGCTCTTCATATTGAAATTTTTGTCAGCTACTTATGCAGATTTATCTCCTCCAGGGTATATTTGATTTCCTGATAATTTCTGCAGAAATTTTGCACAAGCGCTTTATTTTCATAAGTAGCATGTTATGCAAGTCTTTATATTTCAGAATTTGAAGAGTTAGATTATTTTTGGCCTTACAATAACTATTTATAAAATTACTTTTTTTTTTAATAGGAAATGCTGGATGAATTAAGTCGGCAACAAACCAATAAAGACCACTTACATGAAAAAAGTAGATCTTTGCTGCAGGCAGACCCATCCCAATATACAACAGTCCAGGCAGGCTTAGAAGGTGTTGATTCTTGCTGGGATAAACTCACATTATGCTTAGTTGATCGAAACACACAGTTTAGCTCTACATTAAATCAATGGCAGAATTGTTCAAAATTATATGCTGAATTATGTGCTGCTCTTCAGCAAGCACAACAGTATACCCAGTCTCAAGGCTCAATTCCTGAAGATGCCTCACAAGTTCAGAGTCAACTAGAAAAGGCGAAGGTAATTACATTGGAATATAATGTTTAATAAAAATATTACAAAGAATTAAATGGGGTTTTTGTATGTTTTGTTTTTTAATACAGATTTTAATTAAATTAATTGCTCTTAATAGATTTTAACATTGTCAGTTTAAAGTACTGCCTTATTTGATGTCATATTTTTAATTTACAAAATACTATGGAATGTTTGAGTAAATTTGGCTGAATTATTATTTGAAGAATGACTTAATTTTAATTATTGATTAAATTGTTTGATTTATTTGTTCAATTGCTATTAACTTGATTACTTATTTACCTAATCTATTCCATTGATAAAAAATTTAGGTATTACATTTTATTAAATTAATGGCTTTTTCACAGCAAGGAAAACTATTTATTGATTTCTTTTGCTATCAAGCGCAACTGGAATTGTTAATTTTATTGAATATTTGTTTTTAAAATAATGAATAAATTTTATTATATTTTAAGTCATACCTTAATTATCAGTAAAGACTAATGAAATAATTCATTTTCCTTTTTTTAATTCAGTTTTTGAATTTCGAGAAACTTTCATAAATTGATAATTTTTAACAAAATAATAATAATAATAATAATGAAAAATGTAAAATTTTAGGCAGCTCAATTGGCACTTACCAAGTTAAAACCTCAAATGGACCAGTACATGAAGAAATCCTCTCAGATAGTTCAGCAGCTGAGTACAATTCCTGGATTCAAAAATGAAGATTTACAGAGTGAAGCAAATGCATTAAAACAGAAGTGGCTGGAGCAAACAGAGGCCCTTGCAGCCTTAGTTCAGAATCTTGAATCACAGTTAGTTGTATGGCATCAAATAGAACAAAACAAAGCTGTATTAAATTCTTGGCTCTCTACCACTTGTACAATGCTTGATGAGACTCTCCGCAAGTTGGGTGGTGCAGAGACAGCAACTAGCCGAGTGGAAAAATATAGAGTAAGTATAGTGTGATTATTTCAGTAATTAATAAAGATAGTTCAGAAGTTAAACTGCAAAAGTGAATTGAAATGTATTCTAGTAAAATTTGTAGAATAACTGTTCTGATTCTGTCAATTATTTTAGAAATTATTTAAAATAACAGTAATTTACTTATTGGGCAATTCTTAATATTGGGTAAAATCATATAATTTCTTTTAGAGCTGTATTAAAGATATATTTTTTAACAAGAAAAAAAAGCATAAAAATGCATAAAAAGCATAAAAAGTAAAATTAAAGGTTTACTGAGCTATTTTTAGAATTTTTGTACCAGGAACCCAAGACAGACTGTTTCGAGATTCCAATCTCTTGTCAGTTGGGTTCGCCCAGTACTCAATAGCTCAGTGGAACCAAAAGAATAATAAACAAAGGACAAGTAAACAAAACAGTGATTCTTAAGTTAAAAAAAAACATCAAAATATAGATTAAGAATAAAAAGGGCAATAAATTAATCCCCTCTAGCTCAAGGCTTAGCATGTGAAGGATTAACTTGTAAAGGAAACATACACATAATAGTCAAATTTATATTTTTTTAGATAACTTTGAGAATAGATATATTTTTAAAGGTCTTACCTTCATAATTTAAATCTTGAAATGAACACAAAAATATTATTCTTGACTTGAATAATACTTTCCAGTCCTGTTTAAAGAGGATATGAACATATTTTCACAACTCTTTATTTGAATTATGTTTATTATATGCTTTACTTTTAAATGAAGAAAGTATTTGAAAATGAATATGTATTTTTACATTATCTTATTGCATTTCATATCAAATTACTGTTCTCTTAACTTACATTATTTATTTATTTTTTATTACAGAATGAATTACCTACCTATGAACAAATTTATCAAGGATTATTATCAAAAATGCAATCATTAGAAAACTTCAACAATGGGCAGAAGATAAGTACACTGGAAGCACTAAAATCTTCTTTGTCATCTCAGTTTGACCATGCAGCTCAATTGGCACAGGCCTTACAGGGCACTCTTGGTAATGTAGCCCAAGAAGAGGCAGGAATTCATGCCAATATGCAGCAAATATTGGCATGGATAACTTCAGCACGAGAACGTTTAGCACATTTGGATAATTTGACTGGTGGTGATCAAGAAATATTCAGCAAATTGCAAGAAGCTCAGGTAAGTGTCTGTTATACCAGTACTTTGTTATAGATAAATGAGTTTAACTTTTATGTAGCTAAAGAAAAAGTTTCAAATCAATTTTTAATTTTGTATGAAACATAATTCAACACATTGCTTTTTCATTTTATTAGTAACTATGTAGATTAAATAGATTTCAGTTGTTTGTTGCGAATGCTGATTTGCTAAATTTATTGATACGGTATGTGGCTTATTGGTGTAAGGAAAGAGACATGATTCCAAATTGATTGATTCTGATCAATTTCAAATAAAATTCTAGTGGATATCCATGTCTACTTTTAAGGCAAGAAACTTCTAGAAGTTGTCATTCACGGTTATATGTAGATTATATTGGTAATGAAGCCCAAAAATCTCTACATATCTAATTGCTTCAAGATCAAAGGACAATAAGACTTTCCACCCCTTTCTGTCGTTCTCCACACCCCTAACACTTTGGACCTTTCCCAGTTGGTAAAAATTCATGATAACATTATAAATTAATATTATATTCATGTTTTGCAACCCAAAAATCCTGTAGATATTAAATTTCATGGAGATCGGAGACATAAGATTCCCCACCCCATTTTGCCCTTCTTCACCCCCTTAGGGAAAAATGTTTAACCCAATTCTAGAAAGAAACCTTCATTTTACATTTCATAAGGGGAAAACATCCCTAAAATTCCAAGTTTCTAGGTGTAGCTGTTTTGATTGTGCTTTGATGAATCAAGGAGGACACTTAGCTTTATTTTAGCTGAACTCGAAAAACCCACCCCCTCTCTGTTCAACCATCAGATATTTTTTTTTTTCTTTTTTTGAAAAACCATTAAACATATATTTCTTCTTAAAAAATGAAGAAATGGATCATGATCAAGAATGGATTTTGGAAATACAAACCCCAAAGGGGTGAAAAAAGGGAGGGGGGAGGAACTTTCTTAAAGAGTATGTGTATCCCTGAAACAGCTTAGTTAGAAACGTGAAACTTAGGGAAAATGCTCTTTGTTTTTTAAGAAGAGCATTTTCCCCAAGTTTCACGTTTCTAACTAAGCTGTTTCAGAGATACACATACTCTTTAAGAAAGTTTCCATCCCTTTTTTCACCCCTTTGGGAATTGTATTTCCAAAATCCATTCTTGTGGGCACCTACATCATAAGGGGAAGCCATCCACAAAATTTCAAGTGCCTAAGTTTGGCAGTTTTAACAGTTCAGCAGTTGTGTGGTCAGTTAGTCACTGGGTTTTGCCTTATATATATATATGTAAGGAGTAAATTCAGTAATTTGTATGACATCTGTACTACATTAATCTTAACAACAGAAAATATTTCTCTCCAAATAAACCCTTACAGTTCAGCTTAGAGAATGAAGATTGCATTAGATATGTTTGTGTATCTTCAATAGAAATATTGTAGGTAATGATAGCTGGGGACTTTCAGGTGGGTCTTTGCATCTTACAATAAAATGACAGAAAAGTGCCAAATCATTGTTGGGTGAAGAGAAATTTCTAATGAGAATCATTGTTGAAGTATTGGAGATTCCAAGGCAAGAAAATAAAAAATAAAAAATTGTTTTAATTGAGAAAGTAAGCTTTGATTTTTGAATTTCAAAGAAATTTATGTGATAGACAGCAAGAATGTAATGTCTGAGTCAGTGGGTTAAAAAGGGTTTTAGACCACAAACGTGAAACAAAATCAAGAGGGTAATTTAGGAGGTTAGATCTAAGCTACTTAATAGAAGTTAATTATAGAAATGTAAAGTGTAGAGTAACCAGTAGAAGGATATCAAGTACACTGCAGAGCTGAGATCCTGTTTAGAGGATATTTAAAATGGCTGATGATGGTTGAGCTGACTGAAATCTCATAAGTTGAATACTTCAGGAAGAGCAGTATTATAAATGCCCATATAAATTTAATAATCTTTTATAGTATGCATTCAAATTAAGATGGAACATTATCTTTTCAGCCATGACTTTATCTTTTTTTTTTTCCTAAATAATATCCTTTTTAAATGATAAGTGAAGGAAGAAATATTACTAACAGAAAAATGTTGTCAGAGCTCTTGTATAGATGTACAATGATTATCAGGGAGCATTGGCCTTTTTAAAGAGAGGGAAGACTAAATAAGATCCAACCAAAATAGGTGAAGCATAAGTTGACCTTGACCTACTTCAGACTTTGAAGGGAATGAACACTCTTACTATTAGGAATGTGCAGTGATATGCTGTAGTTGATTTCACAGGAGTATCAATATCCTTCTTGCATTGTTAAGGAATTACAAGATTCTTGTTCAAATTCAAATTATTACACTATACTTTCAGCTTTAAATCACGCAGCTAAAAATGAGATCCATGGCTATGTAATGAATGTTGCCTTACCTCATAGCTAACTGACATCCAAATGATTTTTTTTAAAGTAGTGATTTTTAAAATTTTTTTTTTTAGTAATATTTACTGATTTTTAAAAAATTTTTTATATATATTACAAGAGGGCGAGAAATAATAAAATAAAGTGACAGTTATTTGCAATGGGGAGAAAGCAATATTATTTTGAGATGTCTATATTAAAGTTACAAAAGAATACGGCTAATTTTTTCTGAATCCATCTAACATGTCATGGAAACTTATGTAACTGTAAAAGATAGCGTGTGTGTGGAAGTCACAACATTAAGTATGTCCAAAAGCCCTACATAGTCAAACATAATCATTACATGCAAGATCATAAAGGGTCGGTAACTTTTTGTCATTGGAAGGCCATACGTAGATAATTCATCAGCTACAATCAGTAGAGCATTGAATATGTATCTGCTATTAAAATATTGCTGATAGATCATGAAAGACAGTATATTTAGTTATAAAGTAGTAACATCAAATTTCTAAGAACATATCTAGAATTATAACATGGGATATATATATGAAAAATCACTATTTGTTTAGTGAAAAATAAGCTTCAAGGCTTGTCTTTGAGAAACATAACTCTAGTCATTAAGCGAGGTATGACTATGTCAAAATAGAAATTTTGTGGCAACTTTATTTCAATCAAAATTGATTGAAATAAATCAAATTGTAAATAATCTGCTCAAAGAAGTTTTTCAGTTTTCAGCTATGACTATTATTGCATTGTGAACTTTCAATTTATTTATAATATAATCCTTTACTATTCTTTTTTTCCTACTAATCTTTGTGACTTTGTGGTTCAGGCTGGACTCAATATCATAAAAGTCTACACGTTTCCCATCCCTATTTTATACTGAAACATTTCTATTGTAGTATAAAATTCCTTTAAATTTTAATTACAGTTGTTATTGTTGATTTCTTTAGCTTTCTGCACTTTTGTAAATTGACAAAAAAACAAAAAACAATCAGTAATTTGTCTTTTCCTGATTGGTTCTGAGTCTTTGTTTTTTAGAACACATTATTACTATTCTCAAAATTAGTTTTACCATGGAGTTGTAGCTTCGTATTGTGTATACAATACAAAAAAGTTATTTTACCTCTGCCTGTGACATTTTTAAGAGGGAATTCGTTATAAAATATATAATGGTACCTTCACAGCATATCATTTAAGATCATTTTTAGAAGTTTGGCATTTCTGTAAGCATTGAATGTTCTTAAATTGAGTGCCATCTTCACCAATAAAGAAATGCTTTCAGTTTTATACAAAATGGAATCCTGCTTTTCAGTGCTCTGATATAACTGTCATTTTCAATTATATCCATGTTCATTGGATTACATATGTTCATTGGGTTGCTGAGCATCAGTAATCATAATTCTTCGGTTTCCATTATCCCTCAATACAAGCTGAATCTATTTGAAAAGTATCTTTTGTTGCTAATGAGCATTTCCTTTCACTACTGATTAATTATGTTTGTATAAGATTACTTATGTTGTCCTTCCATTGTGATCATGACAATAGGCATCTAGCTTCTTTTTTTTTTTTAATTGTATTCAGTAAAATCTCCAATTTTTAGGTACTTTTATTATTAATGGAAAGAAATTAGAGAGACTTACAATATGAGTTTTTAGATAATTCATATTCAATCAACTTCATGTCTGACACATTTGCTAATCATGGTTGACACCATTGGCCACATTTCAGTTTGAAAACAGTAACGATCACTGTCAGATTCAATGACTATCATTGATACTGTTCAGTATTTGGTTTCATTACTAATATAATAGAATACAATTACCTCTCTCATAAATATCTTGCTTTTAAAGACTGTGATATTCTATAAGTTTAATAATTCTGTCAAAATCAGAATGCAAAGATGAATGTGATCAATTCTTTATAGACAACTAAGCCTTATTATTATTATTATTATTATTATTATTATTATAAAATTCTTGTGTCTATTTGTTCTTAAATTCACTCTTTGTTTCTTTCAGAAATTGGGCTCTGATTTCAAAGCTATGAAACCTCAAGTAAATCAGATCGAAGAAAAAATAAAACTCCTGAAAACCAAATATGCTGCTTGTGAAGTCAGTCATCTCTACAAAGAATTGAATAGCCTTCAAAAAAGGTATTATTATCTTTAAAAATCTTCCAATAGATAAAGGCTAGGGAAAGTCTGTTTTTTTTTTTTTTGCAGTAAAATGAGTCTACATTTCAGTGCTAAAAGCATTTTTTTAAAACAAAACTTTGGCTGAAGAACAACCAACATCTGAAAAAGAATGACTATGTATAAACTGAATTTGAGTTTTCTTTTTTTAATTTTTCAATGATGATACAGGGTGAAACATAATCATAACAAATACATTAAAGTTTTGTTTCTAAATCAAATTTTGTTTATTGATTTTAAGTTGGTATCAACTTGTACATAATTCAATGAAACATTTATATCTTTAAACCACAAAAATTTTACTGAGCCTATAGAACATGAAAAAATAGATAGAAATGACAATTGCTTATTGAAGAGAATATATCCTAAAGTTTATTTCTACATTGAACATGAAATATCAGTCTCAGGGAATATACAGGGATCTAATTGTGACATGGAATCAAACAATTCATTTGGGTTAAAGCATACTGAACCACATTAATGTGACTTTCAAAGGCAGTTCTAAGTTGTGTGAGGTCCTAGGCAAGTTTAGTCACAAGGCCCTTTTTAAATAAGCTCATAAGGAAAAAGACCTCATTTACATAATTTTATAGAAAAATGGAAGGTCCCATTTATTTAGATAATTCAGCCTGGACCTCACATCATTCAACCAAAAGTAAAACGGTTTCCTTACATGGCCATTAAAAATGTGAGGTTCTAGATTGGTTGCCTATGCAAAATAATAATAATAACCTTTTGTGACTTTGCCATTTAGTATCAGCTTATAAAAATGCAAAGTAAACCTTAAAAGATAGTTTTTTAAATCACAAATATCTGTTAGGTTTTAGAGCTCCAATTATTCAACTAAGTTCACAGTTTAATAATTTGTTTAAATGGCACAATGAGCTTCAGTTGTATTATTTATCAGTTGGAATTTTTTAAAGAAAATGGGATCTTAAAATTTTCTTTTTTTTTTTTAAAGTTGCTTATTAATAATGATAATGATAATAATGCATTTATCAGTAATTGCAAGTCTGTTATTTGATTGAAATGATCTTTTACAGAAGATAATCAACAATAATATTTGCTATATTTGTCAATTGCAATTGTAATTTCAAATTTAATTAACTACAAAACAAACTAATTGTGATTAAAGCAATGTCAGCTTTGATATTTTATTATTTGCTAAATTTTCTGAATAATCATTATACTATATATTGATCATTTTTGGTTGAGTTTTGAAATTCAGTGTCCATACCCTGTGATTGGTTGGTTTTTATATTTCATATGTGAATAGTGTTATTGCTGATGTGTATATATGTGTATGTGTTACATATTTATTTAATAAATAATCTATTCCATTTTATTATTTAGATTTGAATCTTTAGAATCACAAGCATCCAAAGTACAACAGAATCTATACGGTATGTTAGAAAAGAGGCAACAAGGTAGTCAGCAAGAACTTCAGCGGTGGATTGCAACTAATGTGGAGAAAGTTTCTTGGTGTAATCCTGATTTAGCTAATGACCGTTACAGCATTGAAGCTAAACTTACAATGTTACAGGTGAGATTAACTTAATCTTTTCGTAAACAAATATTTAGCATTCAGCATTTAATGTTTATACTTGATGTATAAAATATAAAATATAAAATAATAATAAATTTATAAATATACATTCTTTGAAAATAAAATAATAATTATAATGCAACATGTATTTAACCTCAATATGTTTCTTGTCAAAGAGTTTCTTGTTAACTTTTAAAGGAAGGCTAGGAATTTAGAGTTGCAAAGAAGGTAGTTACCTTATAAGATAGTTACCTTATACAGTTAGAAAAGTATTTAATTATAGATGTTAATTTCTCAGTAAATCTTGATTTTATATGGAGACCTATGTTTAATGTATCAAACTTTATTTAATAAATTTTGGAACCATTTTGTTGAAAATGAAATCCTTAAATTAATTGATATTAATTTTATTTTTTTTATTACAGGAAATTGCAAATAATATGGGTCAGGGAGAAGAAATGAAGAAAGAATTTTTGCATTTGAATGAGATTCTTTATCAAGTAGCATCTCCCGATCGTCGCAGTGAGTTAGATGCATCAAAAATTAAAATAGAAGATGACTTGAAAAATCTTCAGGCTTGTGTGGCAAATACCCAAGAACAACTAAACAAAACATTAGATTTATGGCAGCAATATGAACTAAGTAGTGAATCATTGGCATCTTGGCTGAGAGAAACAGAAACTAAAGTTCGTTCAGACACAGCTGTACCTCCTGAACCTCATACAGCAGCTAAACAGAAAGAGAAGATTGAGGTAATTAAAAAAATAAAATTATATACTTTAATAATTATTTCTGATTTCATTCCACCCCCACCCCCATCCACCAACAATATTGAAAGCATAAGATTCTTCACGAGGAGCAGTGCTCTCGAGATGATCTATTAGTTTTTAGTATTTTGCTTTTACTATTAGAAAGAATTTTGATTTGAAAAATCTTCAAAATTGTGTGATAAATACACAAGACACAACTTCAGATTTGTGGAATTAATGTGTGTTAGAGATATCTTCTGTTTCTATTTTTTTTATTTTTTATCATTTGATCTTATATATTGTCTACTATTCATAATAGTTATCTTATTGTTGCAATCTTTAAAAAAAAAAAGTTTCTGAAATAGACAGTTAAGCTAAAGACCCTTTTAATTTTATTTTAGGATCTTCTGAGAAACATTCAAGCACATGAAACTGATGTGAAGTCCTTACTGGAAAGAAGTGAGAAACTCTGTGCTGCCAGCCCAGAATCCCGTGTGACAACTTATGCAAATCAGTTAAGCAATAGATACAATGCACTTGGGAAATCAGTTCAGGTAAATAAGTATTACAAAGTAAATAAATATTCTTGATGGGAATGTCTTCTAAAGCAGAATCTTTTTTTGTCTTCTATTGTCTTCTATAACTATTACTGTCTCATTAATAATTATTATTGATTATAATAGTTGTTAATAAATTTTCTAGTCTTTATGGTTATCTTAATAAGCTTAGTTCTGTAACAGCTGTAACTAATAAATACTTAACTTTATTTAATAACAGACTCACATTCTTAAATTTCTGTAAATTGTCCTATTATGAGGACAAATATATATTTCTACTTAACTAAACTCATGCTCAAAAGTTAAGGGATTGACTTTTGAGCATGAGTCATGTCCTTCCAGACATCCAAACTTCACCAAATTTGGGGGATATGTGCAGTAAGTAAACAACAACAATAAGTAAACAACAAAATATAAAGGTTGCTTAAAGATGGAGGGAAAAACACAGAAACAGCCAAAGATGTTCTTGTAAAGCGAATGTGCAGTGCACGTTCTAGCCCCATCCTGCTTCCGGTGGATAGTGCAGACACTATTCACTATTCTGTGTGGTCATCCCGCACAGCAACGCATCTGGCACAATATGCTGGCATGCAGGTAAACAGAGTATCCTGCAACACTTGAGGCATGAGTCCCACTTCTGAAGGAATGCTGTGAGAAACTCGTTGAGAAACCTTGGAAGCTGCTGGCTTTGCGTGATGCACATTTCAAGAGCGTTCCAGACATGTTCTATTGGTTTCAGGTCGGGGAAACAGGCTGACCCTGCATTCATCAGATATCCTTGTAGGCAAGGTACTTCTCTACCAGTCCAGCCCTATACAAACAGGCATTGTCATCCATGCAGAGGATGTCAGGCCCACACACTTCCTGTATAGTCTCATATATTGCTGAAGGTTTCTGTTGCAGTATACCTGGCCCAGTATGGTATACCATTCAAAGATGTGGAATGATGTATGTGTGCCGAACATTATTCTATCTCCATACTAGTTGTTTTGGAGGATGTTGGATGGCCTATATCTGTTGCTGGGCTCTATCCAAATGTGGACACGTTGGAAATCACTTTAACAGACTGAATCTGGACTTGTCAGAAAACATTACATGCAACTGAGACCATGCCGAGTGTTTTTTGTATCATGCCAGATGGTATCTGACTGACCAATACCAAGGGGATGCATCTTGCAGGTCTCTAAATATGAAGTCCGGTCTCATTTAATCGCCTGTACGTAGTATGCCTCGATGTCCTGTAGCTGCCAACAGATCCCTGATAAGTTCCCAACCTGTGCTTTGGTTGTGCTGTAAGGCACTTAGTCTGAGATATCAGTTCTCCTAGGGCATGGTAATCCTTGGACGTCCACGTCCAAAGCATTGATGAATTTTTCTCCCCTTCTCCAAAATCTGGATGTGACTCTGCTTGAAATGTTTAGGACCTGTATAACCTCTAACTGTAATTGACCTCCAACTGGATTTCCCAGACGCCCAGTGACTCTATCTCATTGTGTCATCCAGATGGATACTCTGGGCCATGATAAACTGTAAGCAAGTGTTGAAGGAACTATAAAAGCCACCCAGTACGTTATATGGTATATGTCAGTGTCAGGTCTGCTGTTATCCTCATGTCTTTGGCTCCCCCTCCCCACAGCAGTGCTGCCATCTTTATGATTTGTGTTTAGTTATTGTTAGTACATGAAGGACCTAATGCACCTTTCTGCTAAGTTTGGAGATAGGATATCTAAAAGGATCTGAAACTGCCAATCCCTGAACTTTTGAGTGTAAGTAAACTAGTTACAACATTTTTATTCTCTTTTAATATTTATCTAAGATGTAATTGTTTCAACTTATATCCATATGCAAGTCTTTTATAAAAAATTAAGTATGATTCCTGGGAAAAATTATTTTTCAAAAGAATGTCAATATAATTTTTCTAAGTATTTATGCTATGCTTTATGTTTTCTTATGCTACAGAAAGGCATTAAGATATCTTCAGCATTGATTCAATGTAAATACTTCCATGATACAAAGCATCAAACACTTATTAATTACCATAGCTAGATTAAAATCCTCTATTGTGAATCCTACAGCTCTGTAAGAATTAGCATGAAACCTTAATATAAACATTGAGAAGTCACGGTATTCCATATAAAAGGATTGTTTTAATATGTAATATGTAAGGTGACAAGTTTTTGGGTAGAAATTAGACAGAAGAGCCCTTCTAGTATCAATTAGGCATACAGAAATCACCATTAAAGGGAAAAAGCACCACCCGAGGAATGTGGTATGGGATAGTGCTGGGCTGTAACATCTCTCAAATGACTGTTTATCCTGGGCATTTCATGCACCATAGTTTCAAGGGTTTATCGAGAGTAGTGTGAAAAACAACAAAATTCCAATGATTGGTGATGTTGTGAAAGAAAAGCACTTGTGGATCAGAGGGCTCAGAGAGAATCATGCAAGATAGAAGGCAGGCTACAACCAGGCAATTCACATCAAAATTCGCGATTGTTGTATGAACATCACACTTTATCATGAAAGCACACCTCCTGTGGACATTCGAACATCAACACTGGATTTTTCAGCAGGGGTAATTTTTATCAGCTAATTGATTCACGATAATCAATATGCCTATTGGATTCATGCAAGCCATTTTGAATGAATCTTTATCTTTTCTGAAACTGATATTCTATTCCATATACAGTAAAACCCCGTTAATGCACTCATCAAGAAACCATGACCTAAAAGCGTAGTAAGCGGGACAGCGCTATATCGAGGTTTTATTGTACATAGAAAACGTCCAGGGACAGTATAAGAGGAGCATAAAGAACAGGATAGTACTATAAGCGGGAGCGCTATATCAAGGTTTTACTGTATTTAGTAGTGTTCAGCATTAAAGAATACTTATTCTGATCTTTTGTGAGATGACAGATGAAGGAAGAAATTTCCAGATGTTCTCTTAATATTATTCTTTACTTTCTTTCAATCTACTTTCTCTTTGTGGATTTGATCAGCATTATTCAGTGTAAATTTAGATTTCCCTTCCCAGCATCTTCAGATGCATTGTGTTAAGCCTTTGCTGTTAGTTGGACTTAGGTGCTGAGAAGCTGAATCTTGGGCACCTAAAAAATTCATGATTAAACTATACTAATTACTTTTTACTCATTACTATTTGATGGACACTTTTCCAGACATATCAGAATCCAGAGCGTTTTATATTATTCAGAGATCCTAATTAGACTAAATACCTGCGGATAAATAACAGAATGTTATTTACAATTCTAAAATAACATTTTATTGTTTATTTTTAACTCAAAATATGTCTTTTTAACAAATCATCTTGGTTTTAATGTAATCAATGTTGTTGTTGTTTTTTTAAAGGACTATTTGCAAAGGCTTCAGCAATTGTTAACATCACAAGGGGGATTTGAACAAGCAGTTGAGAACTTTAAACAATGGATGTGCAATGCTGAAGAAGAGCTTAGAGTTAGGTCTGAATCAGGCCCAAGTGGTGAGAAACCTACTCTTGCTCTTAAGGGAAAGCTGATGAAATTAAAGGTTAGTATCTTTACTGAGTCCCCACTTTATTTTTATAAATATAAAAGAGTAAATTAACAGACATGATTTTAATAATCTTGCAAATTACAACATTGTTTGTAACTTCCAGGAACTACAAAACATGAAAGAAAATGGTCAGTCCGTACTCAGTGTTGCCTTTGATAGCGGTGAGGCTTTATTCCCTACAATTTCTGCTGATGGAAGAGAAAAGATTCGTTCAGAACTTCGGTCCCTAAGAGACTGGTGGGAAGGTTATTGGGACCGAGTAAATGGAATTCTCAAGAAATTAGAGATTGCCCTGATGCAGTGGGACTCCTTTGATGACAAGTAAGTGTAATATTGTTAGGAATTTCGTGCCTGTATTTATTTTAGAACATACAATAATGTAATTAGATTTATTTGAATTCTTATGAAATGATTAATGCTAATTCATAATTAATTGCTAAAAAATCATTTTTAAAATTTTTATTTTTGTTATTTGTAGAAGAATGTTTTTTTTTTTTTTTGTTGTTGTTGTTGTAATTATACATATAAACTCAATGTATTCTTTCTTACATTTTTAAATTTAATTAACATTAAAATTAATTGACTAAAACTAATTATTAGCAACTATTCATTTGTTATGACTAATTTCAGTTGCCGTCAAGTTGAAAATTGGCTAGAAGAAATTAAAAGTAAAATGGGAACTGGAGTACAGTTGAGACCCAATTTGCATGATAAAAAATTGCTCTTACAGAATTACAAGGTAAATTAATCTGGTCTTCCTTTTTCTTTTTTAATTATTAAGCTGTTTCAGATTTTTAAGTTGCTATTATTTGAAATTTGTTCCTGATAAGAACCTCTAAACTGGATTATTCTGGAATTATTAAAAATTTAGGCTTAACATGTGTTAGTGAATAATAGTAAATAATGAAATTAAGAGAATGCAAGGAAAACACAGGATAGTAAAGAAAGTTCAGAGGGTTTTACACATAGAAAAGCATTAACATGAAGATGTCACAAAACATGTGAGGATAGGGAATTGAACAGAGAAATGGTATTTGCTGTTGAATTTTCTCTCCCTGTCCCAATGTGTTTTATACTGTATCATCCTCCATGTTCATGCTATCTATCTTTTTTTTGTCCTCTGAATATGGAGTGTGTGAAGCTCTCTAAATCCATTGGAACTTTTATCACTATCCTGTAAACTTGTGCCTTTTCCCTGCACTCCCTTACTTCAGTGCTAAAAGATTTCAAATTAAAATGCTTTATTTGAAAAGCATCTGTTGGGTCATTCCATGTGAAATCAACAAGGGTTCTGAACCATGGTGTCTTACATTATTGCTATGATTTTTTTTGTATATATGAAATGTATGAAAAAATTCAATTTTTTTTTTTATTTACTAGTAGTTTTATTTTAATTGAATTTTCAAAATGGTGAAAATGCAAATTTTGAGTAAACTCCTATTTACAAAAGCTGTTGTTACTTACTAATACTTTATTCTAGAGAACTCAACTATGTGTCATTTTAAAGTTCTTGAATAGTGCTTTTATTTTTGATATGTCACATTAGACATTTTGGAAGGAAAAAATCGTTGAATATTTTCAAAAATTTTCATTTCTGAAAATCTCAAAAAGGCCATTTTATATAGTTTTCTGGAAGTTTTCTCGCAAAAGATTCATCGACGTTCGCGCCATGTGGGCCATGGCGCCATCCTTCTGAAACCAAACATCCCCACAACCATTTCTTCAAGTTTTCGTAAAAAAAAAATCCTCAATCATGTGGACTTTTTGCACGCAAAAATGACTGCCTAACCTGCTCGATGTTTTCAGGTGTCCTGACGGTTCTTGAACCTCCAGGTATTTTATTCTGCACATCACCGGTTTCCTAAATTTGTCCACCCATAAAAGAATTGATTTCCGATCAGAAATCACGATATTAAAGTGATTCCTGAATGCACGTTGCATGGCGATGATTGAATGGCCGCTTGAAAAGTATGCCTCTACGCCTCTACGGCCTCTATGGCGCTCCTCCCTTGTCCACTGCATGATCGTTACTAAACCTACATGTCAAAACATTAGGTCCCGCTTTTTCAAATGAGCACCACCCCACCCTTCTCGGAAGAACGGTCGCTTCAGCACGCATGTTTCAAATAAGGAAAGTTGCTCTGCCGCACCCTGTATTTCAAATATTTGTTTCTTCTAAAATGCCTACTGTGGCATATCAAAAATAAAAGCTCTATTCAAGAGCTTTAAATTGACACCTAGTTGAGATCTCTAGGACAAAAGGATGCTGAGTAATATCACTTTGTGTAAAAAAGAGTTTTTATGAGCATTTTTCACCATTTTGGAAATTTAATTTAAAACAAAAAAATTACTGGTTAAAAAAAAAAAAAAAAAATTGGGATTTTTCATACTTTCGGTAGTAATATGTAGCCTATGTAAACATACTTTCTATAGTCTATGTACAAAAAAATCATGACATAAAGAATATATTTTTTTTTTTTCATGTTGATATGAGTTCTAATGATCTAGTTGCAAGAAAAGAATAGCTTTATATACTTTATTCCAAAATGTAATTTTTCATGTAATTACGTATTCAGATGAAAACAACATGAAGTCCTAAGGCAGATATTTTGCGATTGTTAGGCTATCATCAGCCACATAGTTATGTAGTATTTAAAAACTGTGAGGCATACAAAAGAAAGGAATTCAGTAACAGAATGGGCAGTCAATTGTACATATTCTTATAGAATTTTCTATCCTGTATTATTCATATGCTTTATTTTTAAACTAAAATTCATACATTTATTGATTTATTTTTCTACGAAAATGTTACAAAATAACCCTTTCTGTCATTGCAGTCAATAGCTCAAGACATCTCATCTCATGCCATAATTCTGTCCAGATTATCTGAGAGAGCTAAAGAATTCATGGATGAGAGTGTAGAAGAGAGCATTAATCACATGAACGAAGAACACAAAGAGCTCAGCAAAATAATTAAAGTAAGTAGTTTTTTTAATTACTTTTATTAAAGAAAGTGATTTTTCTTCAGAAATTTTAATCAAACTTGGTTCACATTTATTTATATTACTAAATTTAGCAAATTTATTGATATTAAATTACGGCCGGTTGAATCAGTAAGGATAGCACAAATTGAAGTGCTTGCAGTGCTAGGACACTGCACTGCGCTATCTGTTATGTTCAATGTGATGTCCCTTGTTCCAAACAATACCTCAACACTGCAATTTCCATTGTAAAAGGCTGTGGTTTAATTATTCTTGAGATATTGCATCCCATGACTGTACACAGGCTCTCCAAACACCTTTCCCTGTTGTAGGGCAAAGACCTGTGATACTCCATTTCAGTAATCCAAAGGCACAGTAATCCATTGGTGAGGCATTGAGGGATTAAGCTGAAGGTTTATTATGTTTATTCCAGTGTCATGTGCTTTTTCTTCGTAAAAAGCCATTGATGTTTGTGAAGTGTGTATGAATGCCTTATCCATATGGATATGGGCTTTCCTATGTCGTTTCCATAGAGTCTAAGGATCTCTTTACCATATCTGCATATCTTTGGAAATAGGCTGCATTTACCTTCACTTTTCCTGGAGTTTTATGCAGCGTGAATAGTAACCAGCCACAACAATGAAACCGTTTGAAAACTTTTCCTTGCACTCTCGGACAAAGTCAGTGTCCTTTATCTGTTTTGGAGTGATAATACATTGCCTGAGGTTTGTTGGTATTGTTTAGGTACACCCATGCTTCATCTAGGATCACAACAAATTTCCATTTTTCACCTGAAAGATAGTAACTTTTATACAGTTTTCTCTGCGTTTGTGAATCATTCAGTTATGTGCTCTTCTGTCAGCTTGTGACCTCGGGCTTTGTGCCACCTCTCCATTCGCAGGTTTTCTGGGATGATACAGCCTGTGGTTCCCTGTGATGTTCCCAACTTCATAGTCATAGCACATTGTACAGGGTGGGGGTTCCTTGAGAGCCATTTCCTTCTCACGTTGTATATTGTTTGAGGAGTAGGCTGGTTGCGAACAATTACAGCAAAGTTTCAGTGTATATCTGCGATCTTTTGGAGTGAGATTTCTGTTCCTATATATCATATGGCAAACATTTCAACTACTACTACTAAGTCCCTGTTCTTTACATCTCTTTACAATAACAGAATAGGACAGTCCAACTTCGGAAAGTCCATTTAGGTAGCCTTCCCAATAACAATTCAATTTCACTACCATTAATAAATATTCTGTACCGCTGTTACAATATAACAATTGACTTGACTGCTTGCTGCTATTTAACCACAGGACACTCATGCTGCAGCCAGTGGTATCCTCCACACGTTCAATCCAATTTGTGTCATCTTAACTGCTTCAACCCTCCGTAAAGAACAGATTAATTAAATATTGAAAGCATCTAGTATTCTAAAATTTTGATGATGCTGACCCCTGCAAAATAAGTTCCATATCTCTTGCCTTTGTAGCAGAATAACCAGAAGACAAAATATCCCAGAGTACATAGATGATTTCGTGGTATCTGTATTTTTCTTGCTGTTCTTGGTAAAACAATTTTATTTTTTTACAAATGTTTATTTATTTATTTTTTTGCAGAGCTACATTGAAGTTAGTGACAGGTATGTTTCTGAGCATGACCAGTATCAACAGAAGATAGAAGAGTTTCTTGATTGGCTATCGACAGTTCAGACAGAATTATCAATCACTTGTGAACCTGGAGAAATAACAACTTTGCAGACACAACTTGGAGTTTTGAAGGTAACAAATTATCTTTTTAATACCTTTTCTACCAAAAACTAAAAATTTGAATATATTTTAAACAAAGAAGAACACCATTAACTGAAAAATTTGGATGTAAATGTATCGTGTGTGTGCAAGTACTGTTAATTTTATCTTTCTTGTATCACCTATATTTAGAAAAAAGATGTGAATTGATTAGCGAGTACCTTATAAACATTCAGAAAGAGATTAACTGCTGAAATCTGCTGGAATATTGTTGTAC
The DNA here is from genome assembly GCA_023159025.1 of Thereuonema tuberculata. Classification (NCBI taxonomy): domain Eukaryota; kingdom Metazoa; phylum Arthropoda; class Chilopoda; order Scutigeromorpha; family Scutigeridae; genus Thereuonema; species Thereuonema tuberculata. The sequence continues at coordinate 27,454,475 of JAFIDM010012231.1, forward strand.
CTGATAGTGTCAGAGTACATTGCATGGACTTTTACATTTAGATTAAATAACGGATATAAAAAAATAAGTAGAACTCATGAACTTTCTCATGAATTAGGATTTTTTGGTAAAGAAAACTTTGGATATAAAGTGTTCACTTTTTCTCTAATCTGTGAACACAAAAAAAATTATTATTAATTGCTGTCTTTATATAAATATATTTTTCTTTTTCTCTATCATTTCTGGTCACCTGCAGAAATGTAAATTTTATATTTCACCAGATGAAACATGGGTAAGAAAACAAAAGAAATTTCAAAATTATCCCTATACTAGAACAATCTCAATCCTACTAGTCAATTTTTATTAGTTGTTGCCAAACTCACAGGCTTCTAGTATTTTATTTATTTATTTATTTATTTATTTATTTATTTATTTATTTATTTATTTATTTATTTATTTATTTATTTATTTATTTTTAGTTCTTCATGTAGTATTGTTTATAGTATGAAATATTTCCCGAAATATTTTTAGAAAGCCATAGAACAATCCTTTTAAGGTTTTTTTCATTCAGTTTTGTTTTTATAATGTTAATATTTTTCAGTATAAACCTTCAGTTGGATTTTTCCTCTTTCTAAATTTTCTAGGACTATAAGAGTTTCCCTGAAATGTATTTTGTTTTTAAATCGTAATTCTTTATATTTTTGTCAATTATAAGTAAAAGTTCTTAAAGTTTAATTGTAACTTTTATATCTATAATTTTTTTATAAAAAAATTAGTATGGAAATATATCTCTTTCTTTTTCATTTTTAGGGATTTGAAAAATATAAAAGTGATGGCGAGGAAAAACTAGAAGCTCTAGAGACTCAGTTATTGGAGATTTTAGAGCACACTGACAGCAAAGGTCATCCTGTTCTTAAACAAGAATACGAAAATTTGCATGATCAATGGGATTCATTCAATAAGAAGTTGAGTGCAACTGAGGAACATTTCCAGAATTTGCTAATTAGATGTAATCAGTGTGAAGCTTCTGTTGAAGATTTATCAAAATGGCTTCAAGCAAAAGAAATGCAAGTGAAGGAAATTTCATTGAAACACGATCTGGAAAGTAAGCAGGCTCAGTTGGAAAAACTGAAGGTAATATCATGAGATGAATACTCAGCATCTAGTTGTTTTTGTGTTTTAATGAATATGCTTTTAGTAGTGAATGACTTGTTATTCTATTTTCATACGGGGAGATACAAAGAGGAAGGGAAAAGAAAGATTGATATATAAATTTCTATTAATTTCATTAGGCAGTAGCTGAGGAGATCAATGAGAAGCAGAATGATTTTACTGCAGCTGTAACATCAGTGCAAACTATTGAAGGAGATTCAAGACTTGGAATTGTTGTAGCCCAACTTAATTCTCGTTATCAAACTCTTCGAAATAATATTAAAGTAAGCAAATATTAATATATTTTACAGAGTTTGTTTTTATTTTTACCTAATCTCAGTGAAATTCCATTTTTTTTTCTTACAGTTTCTCAGGCTTATCATTTGGATTAACTTAAATTATTAATCTCTTTGTATTTTTATCTCCAATTTTTCTGATTTTTTTTTTTAAGTCTTTAATTTATAAAAGAAATATAAATGACTTGAACAATATATATATTTATTTGTTTGCCTTATATAAAATTTATCATATCCTTTAATATTGACAGGAAGTGCTGGCAAAGTGGGAACAAATTGTTAAAGACCATATTACATTCAATGAGCGCTATTCTGAGTGCCAAAGCTGGCTGACCTCTGCTGAAGATACTGTCTCTGAAGAAAGTGCAGTGACAGGAGATATGCAAGTTCTGGAAGAAAGAAAAATGAAATTAGAGGTAAGAATTTGTTACAATAGGTCTTCTGCGTACCTATTATTCTGGTTGTTTTTAGAAAGTAGTCTGCATTGCTTTTTTTTTTTCTACATTAAAAGAAATTAATTTAAAATGAGTAATTCTACAATGTAGAGAAATTGAATTTAAACAATACTAATTAATAATACTGATAAAAGAAAAATGATAATTTGATTTTTATTTTTATTTGTTTATCTTCATCAATGTTTTTGTATTATTGAAATCCTTTTAAGAATTTTTTTTTATACTTTTCAAGAGTTTTTAGGAATTGAACTGAACAGAATGTAATTTTAACCTTAACTTTACTGATCTTTGGATTTTTGTCTTTCCTGTGAAGATATCAGAATGCTTTGGAAGCTAGCATTTTTATAGCTAGTCTAATGTATTGTATTTCTCTGTGGCTTCTTCACGTGTTTTGTAAACATGCTTATGATTGGGGTCAGTCTATCTCGTTCACCTAAATGAGTGAGAGAAGACAGCAGGATCTGTCTTCTTCCCTTCCATTATCTTAATGGATATTGAGGACAAAAATAGCAAACTCTTAAAGTATCAGCAGGCTTTAATATTAGAGAACCCTGCTTAGGGGGACATTTTTTATTGAGAGTTCTGGCAGCTTTCAGTGTGCTCAGAATATTTTAACTCTTTATCTGATGAGGGAACGTATGATCCACCCAATGCATTCTGTGCTTTTGAGCATTCTCCTCTAGTCATCCCAAGACAAAGCATCACCCTTCAGTAGCACACAATAAGTTAGACTCTTTTGGATATTTAGTTCCTCAGCTACACAAAGGACATCAGAAGCAATTGGTAAATGGTATAGCATGCATCCAAAGAGATAAGATTCATGTGATTACAATCTAATGAATTATTATGTTTAGTTAAAATGGATAATGGGGAATAACAAAGGTAGTTTCAGTTTAATGTATAAAATATGTTTTATTTCTATTTTTAGGAGTTACTGGAACAGAAGTCCATGGAATCTTCTAAACTAGATAGTGTTGTAGAACTTGGAGAGAAATTGTACCCTCACACTGCTCCTGACGGTAGAGAAACAATAAGACAACAGCTGAGGTAATTTATTCTTTATTTAGAAGTATGCATATTTGAAATAAATTAAATTATTTCAATATCTTTGAGAAATTATTTGTTTAGTTAAAATCATTTTAAAATTTATTCTGGTTAACAAATTAATCCTTCTCTCAACAATTATAAAGGAATGTTTTGTTTTCTTTCATATCTAGTAGGAAAAGATATTTAGATTGTGTTATTTTAATAGAAAAGCATAAAGAAATGACACAGAAATAAAAAATATCTGAGCTTTCATCAGTGAGAGTCTGAGATGGCCATTTCATTCTTTTTATGGACTCATCAGCCAGACCCACTCATCAGATGAAATGCTCAGATAGTGCAAAAGTGATAAGGGAAACCATGCCCACTTCCGACTGTGGCCTCCCTTCGAAAGAAAACACATTTAAAAAAGAAACAAAGCCGATATAATTTCAATAATGATGAAAGCTCAGATATTTTTTATTTCTGTATCATTTCTATATTCTTTTCTATTAATTTGCCACACATTAAATCTATTGTTTATGTTATTTTAACTTTATTAAAATACTGGGTAACTTTCAAGACTGTAAATTAAGTTATTCAATGCTGACTTATTTAATAAAATAATGTCATTTTGGTTTATAACATCAATTGTTGTAAGGAATTAAATACTACTATAGTTTTAAACAATTGTTGACCACATTTTGACTACAGTAACTGTAGATGCTTTAGTAATAGTAATAGCACATAAATTTTTAGTTAGGATTAAAAAAGGCTTTGAAAGTATTAGTTATGAATCACAATATCTTATCTGGTTGTCCGATTCCTTGCATGTTTTCCCGGTAATATTTTTTAACACAATAAATTAGCATATGTAGTTTTTTCCCAAGCTTTCTGTAATCGCTGCACAAGGTCCATCATATTTCAGACATGTTCAGCAGCAGGTATTTGGGAAGCTGGCTGGTCAAAGAAGTGTTTCAACATATACAGGCACTACTGGGAAAGACAAGCCATACGTGGGCAAGCATTATCCTGCTGGAAAATGTGCCATCACAGATGTGACATGAAATACGTCTGGTTATAGACTTTCTAGAATACATTGCTTTGCTATTAAATCAACTATGGGAGAACAGCTATCGTAGGCGATGGTTCCACACATATTAGAACCACTAGTACCAGCAGTGCACTGCGGCAGAACTGAATACATATGTGAAGCATTCTGTTCCTCTTCCAAATGAGAATTCAGTGATCATCTACTCCAAGGTAGAAGCACAATTCATGATTAAAAATGTTATGCAATTCCGAGAGCTGTCCTGCTTCTCAGGAATGACACCAGACCAAACCAAGCCTCTGACACAAGATTAATGGATATCTTAAAGGATGATTCCTGGTTCTTCAAGTCATCTCACAGTGGTGTCTGATGATACAAGATGATACATAAAACAGGTTGCATCACACTGGATGGTGAATAAAGTAGCAGTTGCAGCAGTTTGGGCTTGTCTTAATTACCAGAATGTCCTCCTGAATAGTTGTCTGCCTTCTCAGCACTGACCATGTTCACATGTTATCAAGAGAAAAATTCCCTAGCTTTTCTGAAGACAGTAGCTATTGTCCAAAGCTGTAACAGTATAGTTTACCTATTAATATATTTTGAAAAAAAAAAAATTATTTAAAAGATTTCTGTTTCAAACTTAGAAAGTAAAAATTGTTGGCTTCAAGAAATATAAATGAATTTAACATATTTTTGCTCAAGATAAATAATAAATGTTGAACCTTTATCTTTAAAAATGTTTTCAAACTTGGGTATTTTTTTTTCTGGATGAATATATTGTTTTGGTATCAAAGAAAAAAATTCTTAATTTTAATTTATTTTTTTTTGTAGTTTTTTTACTAAATAGCAATTTACAGATTAGGTCTAATTGAAATAAAATAAATTTGATTTGGAAAGCCAAAAAAAAAAAAAAGTACTTCTAGAAACTTACAATAAAAAAGTAAAATTTAATTCAAATTTGGGTACTAATGTATGTTCTTTCTAACTAAAATTATTATTTGAATTAATAAATATTACAGATTGTTAAGAGATCAATGGGAGACATTGGGTGGAAATCTCACTGATGTTCTAAGAAAGCTTGAGACATGCTTGCAGGAGTTTGAAGCATTCTCACAGAGCCAAGAGCAACTCACTCGTTGGCTGAGAGAAATAGAACACTCAATGGAACAACATACAGAATTAAAAAGCACTATGCAAGAAAAGCAAGCTCAACTTCAGAATCATAAGGTATCGTAATTTGTTTAATGAATTGTCTCATTTATAAAATTACTAATAGTCTGCTTAGTCAAAAGTAATACTTCAAAGTATCTTCAATTACATTATATTTTTTTAACCTTTAATTGATTATTTTCATTTTAGATTGTACATCAGGAAATCATGTCTCACCAACCTTTGTTAGAAAATGTTTGTGAAAGAGCTCAACATCTTGCAGAACAGACTGGAGATGAAAGCTTACATATCTACATAAACAGTATTAAGCAGTTATACTATGTTATAGGAGAAAAATCTCAGGTAGAAATTAAAAGCTTTATTTTTATGATTTTAACTCAAAGTTGAAAATCATGATAAATGCTACTTCCAATTCATAATTTTTCTTTCTTTTTATTACTTCTCATAGAAATTTATTTATGTCGTCTGTACTGTATAGTTAAGATTTTATAAGGGATTTAAAATATATGTTGTTGCTTTGTAAATTTCAGTCAACATCTCAACATGGAATTAACCTTATTTGTTTATACTTTCAGGATCTACTGAACAAACTAGAAACCTGTGTGAAAGATCATCAACAATTCCATAGTTCATGCAAAGCATTCCAAGAATGGTTAGAAAAATTCAAAGAACAAATTCAGGCATTATCAGATACTTCTGGCGATAAAGCAAAGCTAAATCTCAAGCTTGATACATTAAAAGTAAGTGTATTTATTTTCTTTGTGATAAGGTTACTTTTAAAATAAATCTATGTAAAAATTAGGCTACAATATCACTTATGTGTTTCAATAAAGACGTTGATGGAAAAAAACCAATTAGTTTTTATAGTGACCCATTTGGGAGCTGTTGTGACAGCGACAAAATTGATAACTATTGCATTTGTCCTGTCTGTTCATCCGTGTCTGTCCACCCCTAACAACTCCTGAACAAAAGGTTGGATCGTCAAACGGATTTCACCATCGTGTTCAGAGGCCCAAACAACATAGAAATAGGGTATTTTTAAGGCTCCCCCTCCCCATGTTCAAGATATTTGGCATTGTTTTCATTGGATTTCCACTATTAGCTTAAATGGTAGAAATTCAACCCCCTCATTTCAGTTGCTAGCTATAGCTTGATGGTTAAGGTTTCGGACTCATATACTGAAGGTTGTCGGTTTGAATCCGTATATCTATTTTAGTTTGGGTTTTTTTTTTTTCCTCTTAATCTTTTTTCTCAATGTTTGGATGGG
>JAFIDM010012231.1:27465867-27490174 GCA_023159025.1 Thereuonema tuberculata
TTTTGCTGTCTGCTTGACTCAGTATAATTGAAGAAAATTTTTAAAACAATGTATATATATTTCAAATGGTCTTTTTTTTTTTTTTTTTTTTTTTTTTTAACAGGATCTCATAACATCACAGAGTCAAGGTGAGGAACAGTTAGACGACCTAAAGAAACTATGTTCAAAGGTTTGTATTGGAACTTCCAATTTGGGAGTAGAACAACTGCACAGAGAAGTGCAAATTCTAGAAGAAAATTGGAAGTGTGTTCTGGCAAGTTGTGTTGATTTAGAGAAATCCATAAATGAGGCTCTGGATCAATGGTCAGTCTATGAGGCAAGCATTGAAAGTCTTGGATTGTGGAGCCACAAAATGGAAAACCAGTTAAGAGAGATTCATTTGCAAGCAACATTAGAAGAAAAAGAAAACCAACTACAAATAATGAAGGTAACAAATAAATAATCATTACTATAAAATAATTAACATAAGTCAATTACTATAAAATAATTAACATAAGTCAGTTTATTTTAATAGGAAAAAAAATAATTGACAGTTTGTTCATTGTAAAAACAAAAGCTTTCAAATAATTGCTGAATTTGAATTTTTTTATAATTTTGAAATAATTTTTTTGTTTTTTAATACTTGTAGTCTCATCGTGATTCCATTTTGCAACATGAAGCTGTATTTGATAAATTTAGTGATGACGCACACTCTTTACTTCAAACAAGTGGAGTAGATTTCATTAAAGCCCAAGTAGCACAACTAAGCAGTCGGTTCCAGATTGTATTAGCTGCAAGCAAGGTATATTTTAAATAATTTGGTTAGAATATTGGGAGATGTCTCACTTTGCCATTCATAATTATTTTAATTACACATTAAAAAGCAAACTTTTTGAGAAAACATAGTATAACTTGTTTTTGAAGCAAATACAAGAAAATGTTAAAAAACAAAATTATATTAATATGAATTAAATCCAGAATACAACATAGAAGATTCATAATTCAAACGAAAAATTTAGATGCTATTAACATCAGAAATTAAAGCTCAGGATATTAAAATACAGTTGCATTAATGGTTAGACATGTTAAAAACATTAACTGTTATGTAAATCTCAGCAATCCCGGCATCATTTTATAGCTATTGCACTTTACAATTTTAGTTCTTTCATTTTTATATTTATATTTTTATATTTCATATTTAGATTTTTTACATTTTATAGCTTTTTTATATTTATATCTTTTGATTTTGAAATTATGTTGAATAATTTATTTGTATTTCATTTCTTTTGTGTTGCCTGCAAAAAGGATTTACAAAACTTTTTTTTTCTCTTAGAGAAAAATTTATGCCCTAAGATCATGTTTAATTAAAATATACTCCATGTAGCCTATTTATTCTTAAAAAAAAATTCTAGTTTAAAATTTAACTTTAAATTGTAAATTATGACTTGCTGTAAAATTTTCGATGATATTACTTGAAATTTTATCATAATATTGATATCTTATAGAGGACTAAAATCAATAGTTATTTAAATTTAGTAAAATGCTTTAAATAATTTTAATATAATTTTAATAATGTCTAAATATTCAGTTAATTATTCAAACATATATATTATTTTTATTCTATTAAAATTTTGTGAAATCTTAAATATCATTTTAGGATCTGATCAACAAATGGCAGTCAATAGTAGATGATCATCGGACTTATCAACAAAGGCTTACTGATGTTGAAAATTGGTTATCATCATTAGAAAGTTCACTTAACTTATTGAATTCTGAGGAAGATATGGAAGAAAGAATGAGAAAACTTCAGGTATCATTGTTTTGTTCAATCATATTTTAACAATTTTAAAATATTTTAACAAATCAATTTACTTCAGAACTTCAAGACATAAAATAGAAAATTGATCATTTGAAGCAAATGAAATTAGATAATTTATCTTTACTAATTTTCAAGAAGTTAACATGTTTTATTAAATTATTATGTTGTTTATGTTATTTACAGAATATTTAAATATTTATCAAAATAAAAATGCTGGCTTTTGAAGTCCAATACATGAATGTTTTATGTTAATATTCAAATGGCAGCTTTTTTTTATCTTTTTCAAATGCTTATATTATCCTTGTGGAAAATTATAGAATCTAATTTGTAATTTCAGCTTGTAATAGTTGAGAAAGAAAGAGGAGGTGCAAAATTGAATTCTGTGACATCACTTGGTGAAAGATTATATCCAGATACAGCTGCTACAGGTAGAGAAACGATACGACAGGAACTGAGAAATCTACGCGAAAGATGGGATAATCTTGATGTCAGCATTGAAAATCATCAAAAGCATGTTGAAAATCAAAATCAGCAGTGGCTTTTGTATAATGAAGGATTGCAACAGGTAAAAATGAACAAATTCTGAAGATATTTTCTTTTTGTGTGTATATAATACTTTCTACAGTGTTTATGATACAGTTTACAGTTGGTTGGAAATAACTTTTGCTGCTAATGTTTAATAATTCTGCTTTAAAATTTTAGCTACAAAATTGGTTAGAAGTGATGGAAAAAGCACTTCAAGCTGAACAGGGAACCTGGAGCACAGTTCAAGAAGCCAAAGCCAAAATTCTTCGCTACAAGGTAATTCAGTTTATTTATTAGAAACAATTCATTTCATTTTAGACAACGGATTATTTACAGTTCATATAAAGTTACACTTTAAATTCTGAAATTAATGTGTACTTCTTGCAGTTATAAAATTTTCTAACTGATTTTTTTATGAAATCATTAATAAACAGAAACCTGCAATATTAATTAATTGTTGATAGTAAATATCTCATAACATATAATTTTTCTATTGGCATTATTTAAGCACATCATTATTAAACGTCATCCTATTTAAGAGAATGAATTAAGGCATTTTTTTTCCCCTCAAGCTTTCTGAGTTAGAAATTGGTCACAGAAATTGTAATATTTAGAAACTGAGTGAAAGTATTCTCTGTAAAAGAATTCCTATTTTGATTTTATTTGTTTCAACAATTAAAATTAATTGTGTTACCTGCTGTCTTTTTGTTCTTGCAAATATAACACTTTAGTTGACAAATTTTTAGTTTTAATTGAAGAGCTAATTGTTTTCATTACGGCATTGCAAAGTCATGATATATATCTTTATTGGTAACGTAGTATTGTAATAAATTCCATATTATTGTAATAAAGAGCTACCAATGATAAAAATAAGCCCCAATTTCTATAGAGGAACATTAGGCCAAAAATGTTAGGTGGGCTTCTTTTGAACACTGAATACAGAAAACTGTAAATCATAAAGGCTGCTTTCAAAAAGACCTGTGTAAAATGCAAAACTCATATTAATTCAGTTAACTGTATAAAAAAACTATTCTTTTTAAATATATGTATAGGAATGTGCTGAATGTTATGAGCAGAATGGCTATGTACAGCTTATTATTTTCTCAATTGAAATATTATTCTTATATATAAGTAGTTGTTATTTAGAGATCTTGTTTGGATGCATGATCCCAGTTTGCTAATTCCCAATTCTGATGAAGCTAGATGAATCACTTTTAAAACAATAATTTGCTGGGGGATGACATATTTATCATAAATATTGTCTGGGACTCAGCATATGAGCATATAATCAACTCACTTGGTCTTCATTAATGACTCTAAAAAAAAAAAAATCTGTGAATATAAGTTTCTATTTGATCATTTTTTACAGATGGTCACTATGGTGCTGAAGCTGTCATAACTCACATATCATGAGGAGGAATGGGAAGTAAATAAATTTTAATCGAAGTCAGTCAATTCCAGCCTCAAATTCAGTTAAAAAGTATGATTTAATGTGAATATTTTGGAATTCTTTTCCAATTTAAAACAAAATCAGCGAAACATATGCAGTAATAAGGGCATTATTATTTTAATAAAGGTATCAAGTTATGAACTCTCTTTCTGAATTGAAAAAGATATTCCTCACTATCCAAAGACCTCTCCAAAATGCAAAAAATCATATTGATTCATCAAACCTATAAAATCTTTAAATCTTATGGCAGAAATCAAAGTTTATAATTGTGATAATTTATGTATTAATATTAATGAGAACTTTATTCAGTGAAGATGAACACTATGCCAGATACTATTTCATCAAAACCATGGAATATGTAGCAGTGAGTTAGTGGAATTCATGTAAATACCATAGTAATGAAGCATCATGTCTCTTGCAATTCATACAAGTTTTCCTATTGCCAAAGGATTTTCTTCAATTTATGCAATCATTACACTATTTTTTTAGATTTGGTTTGTGCAATGAAAGATGTGGAGATATTATATCAACATGAAGACAGTTTTAGCATTTATTTTAATTTTGCCAATTTAAATAACAGTAATTAATAATTAGTTCATCACTAAAATTAAAACTGGTAAGTTTTCAATAGTTTTAAAAAAGTCAGAATAGGCAACTAAGAATTAAAAAAGACTAGTAGTTGGACAAAAAGGCATAATTTACAAATGGTATCTGATTAAATAGGGGTTAATGCTATGTACAATGGAAATAGTTGTAGCGCAAGCAATCACAGCTGAACAGTATTTAGCAAACACATTTTAAATGCTTAGTTATCAAAGCTTTTCTTCTTTCAGTTATCATTCATTTTTATGATATTGATCTTTACAACTGCATCAGGCCATTTCATACTCAAATGATGGCAAAAAGTTGGAAGTTAATAAAGTAATGGAATAAGCAAATTCATAAATCTCTAGCCATTATTCAATAAGCCAACAAACAAACAAAATTGATCAAGTAGACCCAGATAGCATTATTTTTTACTTATTTCAATCTAAGTTTTAAATAAAATTTTACCCTCAATCATATAGCAAGGTTTTGTTTTTGTTTTGTTTTTTCAGGCTCTGCAACAAGATGTGTTGTCCCATAAAAGGATGATTGAAACTTTAAAAGAAAAAGCTGCAGCCCTTAGTGCTCCTTCTCTTAAAGATACTGTGGCCGATATCAGTCAGCGTTATGATAATTTATGTTCAAATATCAGGGTAAGCAAATTTACTTTATTTAAATTATCTCCAAATTCTTTGTAGATAGATTTTCTACCATCAAATTTATATATATTCAAATGTAAATAAAAAAACTAAAATATTTTAGAATTTGCATTTGACATTCCCCGTATTTCATTTTAATTTCCATTCAAGAAAAGTATATGTTCTATATTTCTTCAAACTCTAATGTCATAAAAATGTATCTATAATGTTTAATTATTATCATACATAAATTTTAGAATTTACTTTCAACACTGGAAATTATCATTGAGGAATTAAATCAGTATTATGAGTTACATCAGTCTCACTCAGAATGGCAAAAAGCAATATGGGATAGATTGAGTGTTTATACGGATTACAGTGGTAACAAGCAAGCCCTTCAAACAAGATTAGAAGCTGTGAAGGTATGTTGAGATTTATAAAGGCTTCTGAAAATGTAAGAGATAATTAATAACTTTTCCCATTTTAAGAGATGTACAGTATATACAACCCTGCATATTTATTATATAAATCATGAATACTCAGTAGGGGAGATTTAATTATTTAAGAAGGAATTTTTGATGTGATATTTTGAAGAATGATGATTATTATTATATGGATTTGACTTTCACATAAATTTGATGTTTTTATATTATTTAAATTTATATGTACAGTTTTATGTAATAAATTTATATAGGAGATTTATATATATATTTTATAGATAAATTGATTTATTTACTTATTTGTAAATAATAAATTTTATAATAATTTTTATAGGAATTAGAAGGGAGGAAAAAGGAGGGTGATACCAGCTTGGAGTTACTGAATGATCACGCTGAGAAACTGCTTGTCAAGCTTCCTCCTCGTAGTAAAGAAGTTCTTGATAGAGAGCATCAGAACTTAAGGTACTATATTAATCAAAAGTTTCTGAAATTTAAGTAATTATAATTATTAATTTAAAAATTGTGGGTCTAGTGTTCAAGTGTTATGGTGCTTGACTGCATCCTGGAGGAGCCAGGTTCAATCTCGACCCCTGCTGATTTGTCGGTGATTTTTTTTTAATTCTACTTTAGATAGATCCTAGGGCTCACCCAGCCTTCTCTGAAATGGGTACTGGGTTTCTTTCATATGGGTTAAAGACAAGCAGCTGTCAGTATTTAACCAAACCTTAACTTTAGTCTCTCTGATCACGAATTGCCAGGATCCTTAACTCCTGTGATTCCAACGAACTGCATAGTGCGATACTTTAACTTTTTTAATTTAAAAATTATAAACTGCAATTATAATTATTATATTAATAATATTAACTTTAAAAAATCAACGGATTAAACTCAGTAATTTAATTTCAAGTAAAATATCAATGTTACATTTGTAAGTAGTTTCTGCAATACCCTTAAAAGTTGTTTTAAAAGGGAGAGAGTCCTCCTAAAAAAGAAAGCAGCATGAGGAAAACTCTTCATATAAATTTTGTACTAGTTTTGAATTCTATTTGTTGAATTTTCCATACAATGTTTCTTTAAGTGTTGGATAAACACGAGAGGAAGAATTACTGTGATAACCTTTCTTATAAATAATTCTAGTTGAAGAATGATAACTAGCATAAAAATGTCCTAGAATATGAATGAAATTACAAAAAAAAAAAACAGGCTATCAATCTTAACACATTCTAATAAATCTTAAGTTTTAGGCTATAATGGGAAAGGGCATTAGATTAAATGGTAATTAATAAGATTATTGTATATTTTGTTTAGTAATGCTAAATTCACCATATCTTATAGCCAATAGATATTCTAATTAATATTTCAGTTAACTTTTATTTTTTGTCAATAATGAGGGCCCTTTATCATTTTATTTTCGTTTTGATACATTAAAAAAAAAAAAAAAAAAAAAAATTAAAAGAATAAAAAGGCTTGTTTTTTTGGTTTCTTTTTCTCCTTTACATTTAGTTTAAAATAACGTTCATAGCTTAATTAGAGAAAGCAATATTGTTTGAAACACAAGGAGAAATAAAAAAAAAATTCTTTGCTGATTTTTATTATTTGCTCCAAAATAAAATTGAAGTCCATTAAATCAAGAGATTTACTTGAATATTCAGTCTTGATTTTTATTTACCAATATTTTTCTGTAAATTTTTTTCTTTCTCAATTCATAGACATGATTTTGAAAAACTTGGATCAACCATAGAAGATGTTCGTAGAAGTTTAGAAAACAGGCTGCATCAGTGGGCCCAGTACGAGGAGGACTTAGAACAGTTATTGAGGTGGTTTGTTGAAACTGAGAATTCATTAAAAGAATTTACTCCAAAGTCGACACTTAAGGAAAAAGTTGAGCAGCAACAGAAATACCAGGTAGGACAACATTTATTTCATTGTCATATGTATTGTAATAATCTAACCATTTACCTTTTCCCAACATGAAATAATGCATTGGTGTTAAACCAAGCTGTATTCTTGGCACAGGGACATCTACTACCACTTTCCTAATTATGCCCATTTTTTTTTGTCTGAATGCTTCAAAAATTAACATCCATGAGGTTAATCTGTTTGTTAAGCCAGTTGGCAGCATTTTGGTTTGATTTTTTTTTATTTGGGTCTGTAAACAATGCTTTTTAACAACAGGAATGATGTCAGTTTGAATGTAGAATTAATAAAATAAATACCCCTAATTCACAAATAATTTATGAAAATTATAATTTATCTTTGTTAGGGATCTTTGATTTTCTTGTAGTGGATACAAAATTGCAATGACTTTTTTCCCCTAGTTATGTAAATTATTTTCTAAGCATCTGGAGATGTTATTGATAAACGTATTTATATAGTTTTTTTTTTTTTCGTTAAGTCCCCGATTTTGGTTCTAAACTTAATTTTAAAATACTTTATCAGTTCAAACACTGATACCATTTAGCTGATACTCCCAAAGTATTTAGATTTCTTTTTTTTTTTTAATTTAATAGAATAATTTTACCAACCTTTGATTGCAAATTGTAAGTTTTAAGTTATTTTATTTTTTTATTTTTTTTAGTTTGAAACCAACTTATTTTTAGGCTTAATTTGTTTTATTTTATTATTTTTTTTTGTATGACCTAAAATTATGAAAACATTGCAGTATTTTTTAAATATCCTTTTGTGCTATATTTTGATCAGGTGAATCAGATTTTTTTTTTGAATCCCCACTCACAGTTGGATGTAGTTTTATGCTTTGACATGTGTTTTTGATTTAGGCTTTAATAGGACTGATAGAAGCAAAGAGTAGGCCACTGCAGGATTTCTATAGTGTAGCTGAGAGTTTGGAACAAGTAAGCTCCCAACTCCTGCACCTTGAAATCATATAATGAATAATTTTCAATGTGTTTATTTCTTAGCATTCTCTAAAATGTAGCTTCCCAGTTAACAGTATGTTGCCTCTGCCTGTGCCTGTTATGTAAAACTGCTAAGTGTTTCTACTGAGTATGTTTGATCATGTATAAATAACTTAAAACAGTAATAATCAATTAATGTATAATCTTTGTCATTGTTTGTAATGTCTCCTTTGCATTTGTGTTGTTAATGTACATTGTTGTTTTAATACTACAAATAAATGTTTCATTAATACAAACTACAGTTAACATAACCAATTATAAATTGAGTCCATTTTAATAAATATAAGATTACTATCTGCTTATCAATCCTTTCAAAATTTCTCCATTTTAAAGACAATAAAAAAAAATAGATTTATGATAGCTATTTTAAATTTTTATGGTTACAGTAACATCCAAATTTTATTGATCTTTACTTCCAATTTATTTATTTATTTATTTTTTTAATTTTATGGATAATCTTTAAAGTATCATTTCAGATTGTAATAATGTAATTAATTTACGAATCACTTAATTTTATTTCATGAAAAAAGTTAAATTGCTTTAATAAGTTAAAACAACAAACAGGTGCCTAAACTTGATAAAAAAATAATAATTCAAATTTTCACTATTTAATTAGCAGAAAATTCCCTTGAATTTTTTTAACTTTTACATTTTTGATAAACAGTTTGTTTAAAAAAGTCTAATGTTACTATAAGCTGCAAAACTTCTTCCAGTTTTTTTTTTTTTTTTTTGTTTTTTTAATCCTGAAGAAAATATGAATTAAAACAAAACTTTCAATCAATTTTAGTCCATTCCTATAAATTTCTTAGGTATAATAAAGGTTTTTAATTCCTTCTTTAAATAATGACCTTCATTTTTTCATAATATTTAATGAAGCTGTTTTGCATTCATATCAGAAACAACGAGTTTTAATTTGTTTGTTTGTGCTCTTTTCTGAGTTCTGAAGTTATGTTAATATTTTAAAATTTCATCTTTTATAATTTCATTTCATAGTTACCCTTATCTTCTTCATATAAAATCATTTTCATGCATTTTCTTATTTCTCACACTAAGTCATTTAAAATTTTTGATTTAAAGAATTGAGGATTATCATAGCAATTTCCAGAATAGGAGTTTTTCAGAGTAATTTTTGAAGAAAACTATCATTTTCAGTGTTCATTAATTAAATATTTTATTTCTTGTGATTCTTCTTCTACTTTGAAAGCTGTTGTTTTACCATCTTTTTTTCAAATTTCTACAATAAACTTAACTTAAATAACTGAAATGAGTCTCCCTCTTCATTTGAGAAGTATTTTGAATTATGTATTTATATATGAAGAAAGGAATGTCGTATTAGTAATAATAAGTCATCATTGAGTTTTAATCCTTTACTAAGTAATTGTGAAGAATCCTCCTATTCATTGCATCTCCAGCTTTCATCTTCTTGTTCTCCGATGCATATCATTTTAACTTGCTAAATCCCTTTCCATAAAAACCTCATTCCCCTCTTAGTTATCTGCATCTCATTTCTTAATTTGAAAGCTTTATTCCAATAAAATTTAAATTTGTTCCCTTACTGCTTTAATGAAGACTTGCACTAAGACCTTATTGATGACGATAAAATCATTTTAGTTTCAATGAACTGTATAAATTAATAAATTTAAAAAAATCAGATTTTTTTTTTTTTAAATCGATAGCAATAAAAAAAAGTAGATTGTTAACTTTAAGCAACTAGATTAAATTAACATTAAAAGGTAAAGAAGTAAACCAATCTATAATTACATAGATATAATTCATCTTTTAAATAATAAAATATAACCCTTTAAGGTTAGGTTATTTTTTTTTAATTAGTATCTAAAATGTTAAGTACATGTTTTAAATTAGTTCATATTTGTTTCTTTCATTCTTCCAAAAATTTGCCACCTTTTGCTTTGCTTTGCCAAATTAAGATGAATCCTACTGCATTTTCTGTGATTGATCCTGCAAACTTTAATTAAGAGTTCGCAATTTTTTCTTTTTTTTTTTTTCATAGTTTATCAGTTCTGTAACATATTAAATTGTTCTTAGTAAAAGCTATGAAAAATTTGCTTCATTGCTCATCTTCTTTAAGCTACATGTTCTTTTACATATGCTTGATCAAAACAGCATTTTTCTTCCTGTCTCTCTCAATATGTGGCATGCTCCAACTTTTAAGTCTCCTGACTTCTTGGAGCATTAGCTTTCTTGTGTTTTACTTAGATTACAAATTACAACTTCATCTGATTCTTCTTGGTGTGGAGAGTGCTCAAGATCTTCACAGGATATAGGATTATGAATCTGTATTGTCATTACTTCTTTATTATTTTCTTATAGATGAGTTTGCTTCTATTAAATGGTGTATTGAAGAATCATGTCATGTTCTATCTTCTAAAAAAGACATCTTAAGAGCACCTTACCTAAAATTTGCAGTTTTTGCATCTCTGATCTTGACTGCACTTTCTCAGTGATTTTTTAAAGTTTATTTTCATCTTCCCAATTATCATCCTAACATGCTTTGCCTCTGTTTCTAAGTCAACTTTTCTTTATGAATATATGCTTTAATGCGCTGTAAATATCTTACTTTGGCTTCAATTCTTCATTAGGCTTTAATTATAACAGAGAATTAAGTGGCATTTTTGGCTTGACATAATATTTTGATACCTAATCAAAATTCCTCAATTAATTAGAGATGAGGGTTATTCTATATTCTAATTTTTGATTTGCCTCGGCTTCATAATTGATATGGGGGGAGGGATCTAAATTGGCATCCAAGCTGGAAGATCACTTTAAATTTCTTCCAAATTTCTGTTTCTAGTGTTAACAAATCTCATCTATTATCGAGTGTATTCTTTACATTTTACCAACCGTGTTCAATCTGGAAAGATTTATCATGATTCCCTCATAACAAAATGTAGGAAATCTTAGCCTTTCTGGCAACATCAGATCTTTTAACCTGCAATATTATTACTACTTTGCTAAAATGCTTATATCCTTACAATTGAATACTGTTACCAAATGTCTGTGAGAGAAATTAATGTTGATCAAGCAATTTGGGTAAAGTAAATTTATTTTTAGAGCATACAATGAGAAAAGCAGTTTTCAAAATTAGAATTTTCTGCTTTTCCTTGCTATATCCACCAAAACTTACTCTTATTTCAATTTTCTCCCCATGAAATCCTATTATGTTTTTAAATACTATTTTTAAAAATATAACTATCATCAATAATAAGAATGTGCTTTATGTTTTACAGAAAATCTTTAAAAGTTCCTTTTTCAGTCATCACATTATTTTGGAATCACTTTTCTAATATTACAACCCTGCACACACTTAATTCTGTCAAGCAAAACAAATATACCGATATCTAGTTTACTGATACCACAGGAGAGCATATTTTTTTTTTAATCTATCAGCAGTTTTTTGGATTGCTTGTTGTTTTTTATTTCTTTTCCTTGTTCTTATTTCTGAAAAGTTGATTTTTCAAGAACTCGACAAAAGAAATGCTTTCTTTTAAAAGTAAATATGTGTAAAATAAAGTTCTTGTATATTTTCATCTAGTTCATTTAATCCTTTAGATCTTTCCTGGATTTAATGTTTTTTTCTTGGTAAAGTTTAACTTGTGAATGAAACTGAACTGATCAAAATCAAATTAAATGAATCGAGGAACTTACAGTTAAAAATATGAAGGTGCACCATGGGAAACAATATTTTTGGAAGGAGAGAAAAATGAGGTTGTTTTAATGTATTCAGACAATATCAAGCATATGTAAAGAACTTTGAGAAATTGATTTACTTCTGAAACTAACATCTGTTAATTGCTTAGTAAATTTTTTTCAAAAAAAAAAAAAATAAATGCTTGCTTCAATATTTTAAGCTTTGCTATTCAAATTCAATGAGTTTGTTCTGTATCACACTCTTTTGAACATTTGCAGAAGTTAGTGTCTTGTTACTTGCTTACATATTTGTTACAGAAAATATTCTAGCAAAGTATACCATTGTGTATAGTTTTAAATTAAGAATTGACATTTTTATTTTAAAATTATACAAAAAAATGCTTAAGATAATGAAACTGCAAATTAAAATTTTGAAAATATTCAATGGAAAAGTGATTGTATTGATTATTGTTACTTCACAGTTTGCTCTGTCCAAAAAATTCATATGCTTCTTGGTTAGAGATGTTTCTTGCATACTTTGTTTACAATTGCAAAAATAATCTTTTCTTATGAATATGTATTTTCAACATTCAATTTATGCTTATCTTTTCTTTCCTTATTACCTCAAAATATAAACTTGCTTTTCTTAATTCTCACTCTCAGAAATATTTTATTTCAATTTCTTCAAAAATATTAGAAAAACAAGTTATCAATCAACTTTTTGATGGTAACAAGTGCAATAAGTAGTGATGTTCTATAGGGATAAAGCAAAATAATGTCGAGTATACCTTTTTCCATCCAATAAGTATAATTTGGTTAGTAGTTTGATTCTTTTTGCCGGAAAGATACATGTCTATGACATAATTAGATTTATAGTTGGTGTTAATATTTAATCTGTTTTTTCTAAATGCCAAAACCCTTTGCTGAGACTTCAATAGTAGTCACAAATAAACTATTATACACTTTATTATCATTCTAAAAATGTTTCCAAAATGCCTGTATCCTTTAGAGGCAACAATGAACATTATTAGGGATCAGAGAGTAGATCTGAAACATATGGAGGATGAGATCACAGCCATTGCAATATTAGCTTCAACATTTTCTTTATATGTAGTCTAAATCCAAAGATTAATGTAAAGAAGCAGAATTGTGTTCATCATTCATTTGATAAACTCTTGGTTGCTTTAACATTTTGATGTGCCAATTGACCGTGCTCTTATTTTCCAAAAGGCTCTTTTTGTTGCAGAACAAGCAGAAGTTTTACCAACAGAAAGTTGTCTTCTGAAGCCATCTTAAATGGTGCCCCTCATTGACTGCTGAACACGTTATCATTTGTAGCAGAGAAAACTCACTTTCAGATATATAACATTACATATTTACAAATAACATTCAAATAGTTCAATAAATACAATTGCATTTTGGTTTCTTTCCATGCTTTCTGGCAGTATTCTTGAAAGCCATTGTCACAAATGTATGAGTATCCATGTACACGTAAATGTCCAAGACCATTGATTTTTCTCATGTTAGTAGGCAGCATTTATATGCACTGAGCCAACCTAGCCAGTTTAACATCATCATGCTGTCATGAGTTTGTCTGTTTGACCTTTGTCACAATGTTTCTTTTGCCATTCTGAAGCATTTCCTCACTGCTCCTATATTAACAAAGCTGGGCAACCATTGAAATCATTTCTACTGAACTAGTTTCTTCTGAATTAAAAAAAGTAAACCAGTCCTCTGTCTTGTATGTCTATCTTGTGCAGTAGTGAGTTTGATTTATTGGTGTAGCACAAGTAAATGACCAACAAAACACCACCACATTATAAAACAGCAGGAGATCCTTGATATCTTTTCTCTATGTGGCTTTTTATTATCTGTAAAAAGAGGCTTTATCTTCATATTAAGGCATGATGACGACTTGTTTCTAGAATAACAAAAGAGGATTTTAATTTTTTTCCTTCCTTTTCATGAATTCTATCTTAAATCAATCCTCACAAACATTTTTTTGCTGTGAATTTGTTGATTATTTAAACTGTTAAAATTTAAGCCTAATTTGTTTCAGTAAATAATGAATAAAGGGAGTGTAAGGGGATACACACACACATACGTATAGAACATTAATGAAAGTCCCAATGTTTCAGTGTGTTGTGCACATGCAAACTTCAAGAGATAAAAAAAAAGGACAACACAGATAAAAGACTGACAAAAGCTCTCCATGTATGCTCTAAAACTCTCCTCATGTATTCTGTATTATCCTCCATGTTTGTACTTTTCTCCTTTTATTCTCTGAAGTTGGAATAAAACAGTGAAAGTAATCTGAAATCATGGGAACTTTCATCAGTATTCTGGAAAATGAACATTTTACTTGCACTCCCTGTATTCATTATTAAACTGGCTTTCCTAGTTCTGCAGATAAATCTTCTCATGTTTAGGCATCTATTATGTGTCCTCCTTAGCAATTTATATTTTATCTCTTGTTTTGGAAGGCTATGAATTGATTAATTTCTTTATAGTGTTTTTTTTTTTTACACTAAAATGGTCTTCAATGTAGCAATTTATTCATTTCCATCTAGACAAATAAAAAAAAGGCTTTCTGTTATCCAAACAAAAGAATTTGAAGTACTATCAATTTTTAAAGTTATATTGTTGTAAACTATTAGTTTTAACTTTTGTACTTTCTATTTCTCTTGTTCTTCTCTTTTTATTAAAAACATTGGCAGTTTCTATACTTTACTAATCCATATATCTTCTTTAAATCTCTTCTTCTGCTTATCATAATTTAAATAAATACTACTTCTACTCTCATAACATTAAAAAAATATATTTTTTAATGCAAACGAATTTTCGAAAGCATATTCCTTGCTTTCTTCTTCAAGTTTGTTTGATAACAATATGTTCTCAGGTGAACTTACATTGCGTATACATAGTTATCAACAATCACAATACTGTAATAACATCTACATTCTTACATTAATATTAGAATAATTAATAATTTACAATTCATTGAATTCATCAATTATTACAGATTTTTTGTTTCCTTTGAAGCATATTTTTACCATTTCATTAGCTAATTTTACAAACATACTCTCTACTTCTAAGCCACTACTTTTATTGAAATTTAAGTTCTTGGTATTTCTTATTATGAAGCTGTCCAATATTTTCCTGGTTTTACAATCCTTTTCTAACATTAAAACTTTGACTTCATCTTTAAAACAGTGGCCCATTCAAGAACAATGATCAGCTACATCGGACTTGTACTCTAATTTATTTTTAATACAGTATATGTGTTCAATGGCTTAGAAGTAGAGAGTATGTTTATAAAATTAGCTAATGAAATGGTAAAAATATGCTTCAAAGGAAACAAAAAATCTGTAATAATTGATGAATTCAATGAATTGTAAATTATCAATTATTGTAATATTAATGTAAGAATGTAGATGTTATTGCAGTATTGTGATTGTTGATAACTATGTATACGCAATGTAAGTTCACCTGAGAACATATTGTTATCAAACAAACTTGAAAAAGAAAGCAAGGAATATGCTTTCGAAAATTCGTTTGCATTAAAAAATATATATATTTTTTTTTTTTAATGTTATAAGAGTAGAAGTAGTATTTATTAGTTTCTATACTTAATTATTGTTGGGTTTTTTTCCTCTTAGATCAGAAGTTCTAATTCGCGTTTTTTGCAATAATTTTATTTAACTTGTATTTGAGTAATTGCACTTTGACTGTGTAAATAGTCATAATGGAGTGCATAACAATGGTGTTAATTTGATCCACTGCTGACTTTTTATGTTTCAAATGTAATTAGTACATATGTAACTAAATACATACTACTTACATACTTGAGGTCTCATAATAATGATTCTCTTTATATTTTCATTATTATGAATGTAATTATGTTGCTTTCTAGATAATTTCGATGCAATCTACTTTGTAATTTCTGTAGATAAAGTCAAGAGGATTTTTTGTTTTTGTTAGAATCATCAGTCTGTCATTGGGATCTGTCATCATAATGTTGAGCTCATTTTGATTTTGAACCTTCTCCTTTAGTAATTGCCTATCCATGCAGAAATTTTTTTAATGGCAATTATATAAATATAAATTAATTGAGCATCTTTTTATAAGTGATTATATAATTTTATAAGTTACACAAAAAAAGCAAGTGAATTCTTTGGGCAGATTATATTATCAACAATGTAATATATTCATTCATTATGAACATTCATTTTTAGAAAGGAAGATATATTACAGTCATCATTAATATCTTACATCTGAATATCTGAGCTTATCACAATATCATAATATGAGAATACGTCCACATGCTTTTTGTAAGCTATTATACAAAAGATCATTCTATTGTAAATAAAAAAGTCTGTAGAATTGACTTCATTTTACTTTAAAATAAAAGTAAATATCTAGTATAACATAACATTTTACATAAATAATTTGAAGCTCACCTGCTTCTGACATGAATGCTGTCATGTATGTCAAGTAATTGTTACTTTGCTATTTCAAAGCCTTTTTCTTTCTATCTCTTTGTTTCTCTATAATTATTCCCGTCTTCATTAAACTAACAATTTTTAATGCTGATAAAAAGTCATTAATGAAAAGAGCAAAAAACGAAGGCACAACGCAAATAACAAGAGAGGAAAGGATTTGCACCCAGAGTTGTCATCGGGAAGAGTCTGGGATGGACCGTTTCATCCTTTTTAGGACTCATCAGCCAGACAAACTTCCCCGATGACAGACCAGAAGGTGCGTGGAGGCCGTGATCCCGGTTCTCGCGTGATTACAGCCTTCACGCACCTTCTGGGTCTGTCATCGGGGAAGTTTGGCTGGCTGATGAGTCCTGAAAAGGACGAAACGGTCCGTCCCAGTCTCTTCTTGATGACAACTCAGGGTGCGAATCCTTTTCTCTCTTGTTATTTGCGTTGTGCCTTCATTTTTTGCTCTTTTCATTGAATCATCAGGCACGTAAAATCTTTTCTCATTTAAAAAGTCATTAAATTTTATATATATTAAAAAAATAGCTTAATCAGAATCTGATCAGATATTTCTTGTTTGTGGAGCTTTTTCTTCTCAAAAAAAATGTTAGCAAACAAATCTGTTTCCCCTGCCCTAAAAAAATGTTAATTATAGGAGTTATATTCTTTTTAATTAGTGAAATTTAAGATACTCTGAAAAAGAAAGGTGACTTTTAAATTTAGTAGTTAGGCTTAATGTGTATTGGCAGAACAAAAAAATAGATATGTAAAACAAAAACTGCACTTACTTAGAATAAAGATACAATGATGACTCTCCTACAGCACCAAGTCTTTGTGCATTAGGGAAACAAATACAGTACATTAGGAGGGGAAAATTAATAGTAATGATATGTTGTAATATCGTTCCATTTTTTGTATCTATTTAATTTGATTTTTAAACTTGACTATTGCTATGCTTCAGCATTATTTTTACAAAAGTCCAAAAAGTAGAATCGTTTAACTTGATTTGATTAAAATAGGAGGGGGAAGAAAATTGGTTTAAAAATTCACATATATTTAAATTTTTATTAGAAAAGAAAAAAATGTTTTATAATTCTACTTTTCCTCTTTAAATATTGTCTAAATGGTTTGTTTTTATGTGGAAACTGAAGAAAATGCTCAAAGAAAGATTTTGCAGAGTTATGGAGAGTGAAGATAATGAAAGGAACCAATGAAGGAACAGTTTTAATTATCAGAAAATAAAAACCCACCAGTTACGCACTCTAAAAAAAAAAAAAAAGATGATAAATTTTCAATCTAATTTTTTTAAGGTTATTTTCAATCTTTATTAAATTAGGTACCAACTTTAATATATCTTTATTTGCTGTTACTAATCTTAAAACAGTTTTAAATTTTGGCATTTTCTCTATTTGTTCAAAATTAAGTAAATTAATGTATATAAATAATGCACAACTGAAGTGCAGCTAATTTTTAGTAAAATAAAAGATATTTTTTTTTTTTTTTAATTCTTATTATTGAGATATTGGAATCACTGAAAAGTTTTCAATTTCTTATATCAAATAATGCTTCTGAAATCGTATATCTTCAATAACTTTACAAGTAATGTTAAAGATTGAATTCATTGCTGTATTTCACTGAGTCATTTTCACAATATAACTTTTCATTTTCTATTTATGAATAAGGTATTACGTGTTGATTGTAGCTGCAATGATTAGCATTTTTTAGTTTACTACTACAGCTTTTTTATTACACGTATTCTTATTTTCATTTATCTGGATTTTTTTTATTATTATTAATTTCCCAACTTATTGGAATTTGGTTATTTAGGAAAAGATTTAGAATTCATCAGATTTAAAGATTTAAAGCATTTTTTTCCCATTCATATTTTATTTTCAGAAATTATTAATAAAAATTGCTGAAATTTTTATTGGCTGCTAAAGTTTTCAATTTAAAAAAGTTAAAGTTAGAGTTGCGATCAGGCCCGAGGACTGCGCGAGGCTGCTGGAGGGTAGGCTCCAGTGATCAGAACCTATGGGGGGGGGGGGGGGTCGGCCCGTCACTCGCCCGCCTTTAACTCCCGGGAAAGAAACCCGGTACCTATTCTTTAGAGGACTGGGTAGATCCTAGGACCTGTTTGGAGGAGAAAGGAGCGTGGAAAAATTCCCATACTCCACCGAGGCCGGGAATCAAACCCGCCACCTCCAACCCACAGGCTACCGGGCCCACAAAGTTTTCAATTTAGTTTGAAAAATTAAAGTTTTTTTTTTATTTTTATTACTTTAAAAGCCTGAAAAATAATTCTTGAAATTTTTTTTAAATGTTGATTCTTGTTTTTGAAAGCTTCAAGCTTTTGGTTAACTTAAATAAAAACTTAAATA
Organism: Thereuonema tuberculata; assembly: GCA_023159025.1. NCBI lineage: Eukaryota > Metazoa > Arthropoda > Chilopoda > Scutigeromorpha > Scutigeridae > Thereuonema > Thereuonema tuberculata. Next base: position 27,484,732 of record JAFIDM010012231.1, read on the forward strand.
AAAACAAAGACTGTTCCAAAAGTAATTTGAACTATTATTGAAATTATAACTAGGATTGTTAAGCTTTATATAAGGAGATCTTATGATGTATGTACACATTGTATACTTGTAGCTCTTAAAAGTAACCTAATTTGTATTTTAAGAAAATATGATTATTTAAAAAAAATATATTTTTTGACAAATTGTTCTTAAATTTTGCAAATTTCAGGCAGTAATTGTAAATCATCAAATTGTAAATATTTCTCTTGATTAATCTATTTTTATGCTCTGTTTTTGTTGAGTTTTTCAGATCTTAGATATTAAATTCTTTAAGATTAATTGATCTCTTAATCAGATTTTATTATAGTTGTTTTCGTTTCAAATAAAAGCAATAAATAAAAGTAGTCTTTTTAGTAAAAATCCTCATATTAATTTTATTTTTACTAACCTGTCTGTCATTAAGATAAAATGAAAGAAATAAAGATTATGGATAGAAATATGGGAAGGAAAAGGAAAGAGGATTAAAAGAAAAGTAAAATAGAGTAAAAAAAAAAGTTTAAATGTTAGGATTCTTATATTTAACCACCAAATTGTTTTTCATATTTAAATGTTTTCTCCCGATCATTTGTAGAAAATGGTGGGCTTCTGTGCAGACTCTCTGTGCGCAAGAGGAAGCTTCATCTTCTGTGTCAGGATAACTATCCAGAATGATTGAAGTTTTATTAAATGTGAAATAAGACTGAAAAAAGAATTATCTCTTCTGATAAGCATGGAAATTGTCAGGACTACATGTTCATTTTCTTAAGATACAGTGGCTTCCTCTCCACGTTCTTTTCTATTTATAGATTTAAACATATTAACTTTTGAAATTTTAATTATTAATAGCATTATATTTAATTAATTGAGAGTTTAACAGTTTAAAATATTTATGAAATGAGTAAAACACAGACACGCACATGTAGGAATCACTTAAATATATTAAAAAAAATTAAAAATATACATTACATAATTGGGCTTGAGAGCCACAAGTTTCAACCTCCTAAGCTGATAGAATCATTTTCATTTTGCCTTTGAAAATGACTGTATTCGCTTAGGAGGTCGAAACGTCTGGCTCTGCAGCCCAATTATGTAATGAATTTTGTTTTTAAATTTTTAATATATTTAATTATTCCTACATGTGTGTGTATCAGTGTTTTACTCATTTCATAATAGCATTATATAAAGAAAAGTGGTTTGTTTGTTTGTTTTTTTGAAGAATAATGAAAAGAGAATACAATTGATATAAAATTACAGAGATTTATGAAGTATTTCAGGCTAATCGCTTAGAAATTGAAAAGAAATAAAGGGCAGGAGGGGATATTTAAGTTGTTAGCACATTTATAAATATTCCTTCAAGATAAATTAGAATATTCAACAAGATATATATTTCATTCTTTCCAAAATATTTCCAAAATATTTAGAAATATCTGATAGATTCTATCTAAAATGAAAGGAAAAAATTGGATTAATTAAGATCATCAGATAAATCATCTTACTTAAAGAAATATCAATAACATAGCTGAAAAAATTTGGAAGTTTAATTAAAACTTTTTAATGTTTACAGTATTAACAATAGGTTTTTAACTTTTTCAATGTTTTGTTTCTTTAAGAATTTGGTTTCTGATATCCGTGGTATGGAAAAGGAAGCTGATCGAATCACAGATGCCTCCCAGGAATTAGTTCAAGTTAGTGGAGAAGTTCGATTGTCAGTAGGTGTGCAACAAATAGCATCTAGATATCAGTCCCTTCATATTACTTGCAAAGTAAGTAATTGGAATTTTTTAACTGTGTCTGATTTAAAGAAAGGCTGTAGATCTAAGAAAATAGTGATTTCACCCTCTTTTTTTCCAATGGGAAGCAGAAGGTGATCATTAATTGAATCAGTAACGGCCTTTATAATAGAGCAGCCAACTATCCAACATCTTGGAATTTTTTTTAAGTATTGAGTAAATCAAAAAGTCTTATATGTATACAGTAAAATCTTAACATCTTTTTGGCAAGCCATTATGCCAGGATTCTCCTGGTTCTTGATAAATGTTTGAGTTGGTTGCATAGATCGTAGATTAGAGTAAATCATTATATCTATTAAGAGTTTATTCTGATCTATTCTATTTGGAACATTTTCATTCACTTTAATCTGCGTTAATTTTGTTTCTGCAATGACTATTTTATATTTTCTACTGACTTGAAATTAATCTAGAAATGAAGAAAATTTTAAGGAATCAAAGAAATAAATTAATTAAATTTCAAAAATTAGCAAAACATACCAATGTAATCATAACCTTCTATGAATTTTTTAATTACTTATAAATATGAAGCCTCAGTTTCAGATCTAAGAGTAAATTTAAAAAATAACTACTAATATAATAAACTATTAAGTTTTATGATCTCTAACAGGGGGTTTTGTCTTAATGATTAGGAATTTCCCTGAGTACTTATAATAAATCACTAGCATCTGCAGTTAATTTCATCAGGGGAAAAAAAAATATTTAAATTTATCTTTGTACAACATATGTATTTTTTTTATTATTTTTTTTATTCATTGTAGTTTTTCTTATGCCTAATTTTACTGTAATTTCATGAACTTACAGGAAGTTGTGAAGAAATGTGAACAACATGTCAGTGATCACCAATTATTTCAAGAAAAATATGAGAAATGTTCCAACTGGTTAAGAGAAGCCCAAGACAAACTCTATTCTTGTTCTGATACACTTGGAGATAGATCAACAATGGAATCCAAACATATGATTATTAAGGTAAATGTAACAAATAAAATTATCAAAATATACAATTTAATATCACAATGGTGTAATAAATGCTAAAAGAAAAGGAAAATGAAAAATTAAGATTTTTATTTCTCCTAAGCAAACTAAAAAAGAAAATAATACCAAAACAATAAACTATAGTTAATGATTTGAATTATTTTTGGAAGTCAAATGACTAGGAATCTCAATTTAACCTCCACCTATTGTACTATCCTACATTGCAGTGCCATTGGCCGAGGTAAAGGAAACATTCTAACATTTCACTGAAAAAGTACTTCATGTTTTAATTAATAATGCACAGGATATTTATGGATAAACTCTTGTCCATAATTGTGCAAGCCAACTTTCAATGTGACTCATTCACTGAATCAAAAATTATCATAGTGATTGTTTTAGCTTAACTTTCTTAAGGAAAGTAGTGGATTAAAAATCATATCTTAAATGCAGTGTATATTTAAAATAAAGCATATTTTAAAGCTCATTCATCAGCTTTATTTATAACTTTGATCTTTTATCTATAGTTAATTTTTCCTCAAACTCTTTGAAATCTCATGAGATCCTTAATCGTATGTATCAGATTGCTTCATATGATTGAAGTTACCATCGATATGTTTTTCATAATTGAAAATCCTGTTCTCAACAAAGGAATTTCTAGTAATTTCTGAGTAATCATTCCCAAGAGTTTTTGAACAAATAGTTGCTTGCAATTTAAGCCATATTAAATCTCACTTCAGTGCATCTCCTTTCTATTACGTCATCTTGTTTCTTCTGACATTAAAGGAAAGTTATATAGAACTGTTGAACCTTCCTTTTGAAGCTAACTTTACAGAATCAAATCACCTTTATTTCTTTGCTATTGAGGAATCTGTTATTACTTTTTCTATCTTCAGTCAGCATCTCTGTTCAGCAACGAAGTTAGTTAAGTCTTCACTAAGTGTATAATGCAACCATGCTAAGCTAATGATTTGAATATTCCAGAGCCCCCCTGTCAGCACTAGCATCTCTCAAAGGTTCTGAAGAATATTACATTATTGCTATTAAAAAACAAAATAGTTTTAATGATGTTGAAAGGAAATGCTATACTATTAGTTATTGGTTGACTGCTTTCAATAAAAGATTTAACTATTATATTTAAGTTTAATATAGTTCTAGTGACATTTTGAGAGAAATTAATAAAGAGAGCCCTATGGTTTGAAGTGTGATTGGATAAAAAATAGATATGTCATAATCATGTGGGAAGGTTCCTTCCTATCGTCAAGTTACTGTGGTCGTATTGTAATGTCTGATCCACTTCAGTTTTTGATTCAAACCTCACTGCAAATGAGATGATGTACATATTGTTTGCTTCCCTTTCAAAAAGCGATAATTACAATTTCCATCGGTTTCCTTATGAAATGTTATTGTTTGTTGGTGAATCTTTGCTTGACAGAAAGACTTACTTTGTCTCCTTTGTACTCAAAATGTGAGTAATCTCATTAATAGTTTTATAATTTTTTCCTTCATTTCAGTTAGCTGGTCTTCATATTGTACTGTCCACATCATCATAATTAACTGCTGTTGAGATCTGCTCTTTTCAATCCTTATTTATGTTATATTTGGAAGGAATTCATTCAATGTCTCTTACTTATTAAAAATCCTAGGCATTTGTTCCAGACTGCTCCCACTACTTGACATGTTGATCACTTTGCGTTTTTCAAAATAAATTATCCTCAAACTGCCTGTTTGGCTACACTATATTTATCTACCATGATTGACATCATCTAATTTACTGATATTTTCGAAAAACACAAATTTTTATTTGAAATATGAAAGGAAAATACTTTGTCCCAAAATGACAGAAACTTTTTGTCATTGTTCAGCATGAATTTCATCTTTATTTATCCTTGCAAAAAAAATCACAATCCTATTTTCATCTTCCACCCCTCATTGCACATATATCAGTGTACAACTGTCCCCATTCTATCAGTGCAGAGTCCTGGATCTCACGCTTCCACTTTTGTGGAATCTTTAAAATTTTTGTGTCAAATTTCAAGATCTGAAATGTAACCTCTACTATAGCAATGAACATTTTCTTGAGACTAAATCATCTCCAATCTGTAAAGTCTTGATATTCTACATCTTATTTATTATAATCTTAACTATTCATTCTGTCTTTCCAAGTTTAGCATAATTACAACCTGTTATCATCTGATCCACAAATTTTGAGTCATCTTCAAACATATATCCAAAAATGGACTATTTCATATAACTAGCTCTCTTCAATAAGTTTTTTTTTTTGTTCCTTAGAGATCAGCCATCCTTTATTTTGAACTTTACTGATTTATCATTACCAAATTGAGGTCCCATGTGAAGGAGTAGGCTCTGTACACTTGAGATTAACGAAGTATCTCTTTCAATAGCTTCTACACTTTCTTCATCAGTTCAACAATTTCCTTTCATCTTTTCCAATAACTCATATGTTTTCAACCACATGATGAGGTGTTTAAACTCCATTCTTGCAACTGTGGCTTTTGATTTTCTTACAACCTTTCAATTGCCTGTTTATCCACTAATACAGAGATGTTTTTCAAATGCAGCAACAGGAGATGGTTTACTTTCTGCACTTTCTGGATTCTTTCTCACTTTGTCAGTATTTTCTGTTATTAAGTTGTGGACATTAA
>JAFIDM010012231.1:27500174-27519560 GCA_023159025.1 Thereuonema tuberculata
TTTTGACACTTTTCAAAGAATTTATTCAGCACGTATTCTTTTCTATTATGCATCAGGGTTTTTTTGTTTTTGTTTTTTCTTTTTAAATCAACATAGTAATAAATTTATAAAATGTGCTCAACTAGAACCTTTAAATATCAATACATTTTAATAATACTAAAATATAATTACATTTTAATTTTGATCATCTCCATATTGCCCATGTATTTCTCAACTCTTCAATTCCAATTTTTTTGTTTTGTTTCTTCTCTAATTATCTAGCTATTATTAGTTTCAGTAACTAATGCTAAGTAATTATAAGTTCTCTTATAAGAAAATCTTGTATATACACCCATCCTGTCTCTAAAGAGCCATACAGGTCCACAATTCCAAATCCGAAATCCTTGCACCAGATTTTATGGACCAGAGTTTTGGTTTTACGGAAATGTTGAAATTCAGAAGGTTTGTATTATAATTTTGGTACAGGTGCTATGGGCAATGATAGACACTTCCTCCTTTTTTTTTTTTTTTCCTTTTTTTCCACTATTAAGATTCTCTGCAGCTTTTGGCATTTTCAGGAAAATTGCACTCAGACTCATAAAAGAGAAAAAAAAATATCTGAAAAAGAAAGAAATTCTCTGAGAGAAACAGACATACTTCTGTACAGCAACAGAACTCACAAATCTGAGGTAACTGACATATGCATGTATTTAAATCTTAGCTGCGTAAGTCAGGTTCGGTCAATTTTCATACCACTCAGGCCTCAAAAAAATGCTTGGTTTTCAAAGCTTTTTGGTTTTCAGGTATTCAGAATTTTGAATATAGGATTGTGAACCTATATTTATTCCTCGAATAAGTCACTGTTATTCATGAAGGTAATCAATAACAGTGATTATATGATTAGATGGCATCCAGATTCCTGGAGCTACTAGATGGAATTTAACCATTAAGTTGGGAGAAATAAGCTAAATGTTGAATAAATTTATTAAAAGAAATATATATATTTTTCAGAAGAATATTTGTTTTTCTTAACTTTATATTTATTTAGTCATTATTTGCATAGGAAAATTTTTTATTTTGAGTTTTGAACTTTTAAAATTTCATCCTTAAACAAGTTTTTGTTTGGTATTTGTTGTAAAGTGAAATTATAAGTCTTTGTTTATCTTGTTTTTAACACAGTCGTTATCAGAAAAAGTTCGTTGTGAAAAGGCAGAAGTGGAAGGCTTAAAATTAAAAGCAGATGAACTTGCAGCAAGTGGGCAACAAGAACATGCAGCTTCACAAGCTCATGACATTATCAGCCGTTTTATGGCTGTTGATGAAAACATTAAGGTAAGTTAAAAACTTCAAATGAATTAAATTATTGATTTGCTATTTCCTAATAATTTTAATCTTCACTTGTATTTATTAGCATATAGGAATTAATTTTATTATTGTATTTTTCCATATAGGTTCTAGCTGTTGAACGTGAACAGCATTACAAAGATCACAGGGCATTTAAAGCAGCTTGTGATGATCTTATTAACTGGATTAATAGCATGAGAGAAAAGTCTCCACTTCTATCAAAATCATTAAGTGATCGCCTTGCTTTGGAAGCAGCTGTTACTGCTCTAGAGGTTAGTTTAAGCAATTTTTATAAAATTTCCACAAAAGAAAACATATCTAAAATAATTTCTGCAAATAAGCCAGTAATTTTTATACTTAAATGTTAATTTTTTTAGTAATAGAAGACAAATGTGGTTAAATGAAGTTGTTTTAAAAATAATCGGTAGAAATTAATTTTTATAAATAAGAACTAAATAATTATTGAAAACATTAAGTAAAATTTTAGGGTAATTAGATTTTAAGGTTTTTTTTTAAATTAAAAATTGAATTATGAATTAAATTACTTTGATATCTATCTTACATTTATATTATTTAATGACATGAAATATAAATTTACTTGTTGCTATTCCTAGCAATTACAAGGAAAACGAGCTGCTGGACAATTAAAAGTTGACCATATGTTTCAAACTGGTGAAGTTGTTCTAGCTTCAACATCTTCTGCTGGCCAAGATATTATTATAAGTGAAATGAAAACATTACAAGGAGATTTTGAAGGACTGTTCAAGGACATTCAGGAACAAAAGAACCATCTAGGTAAAATATTAAAATTAATGAAAAATGTGCATCAGTTCTTTATAATAATGTAAATATTAGTGAATCAAAGTTTAAGATAAACATAAACAAGTTTTCACTGATTGTTATTCATTATTTATTGTCCTCAAAATGAAAGATGACCGGCGGAAGTTTGAACTGCGCAGCCCTTCCGGTAGCTGATCAATTATGTTTTCCTGTCACAATGGATGACGTAGTCTGTTTTCACTGAGAAAGACATGTTGATAACGCCAAATTAAAACTTCTCTCGACTATTTAGCGTTATTTCAATACCAGTTGCTAACAATAAGTATTTATATAAATAAATAAATATATATTATTTATAAATACAATGCTCTTTTGCAAAGTAACAAGCGATAAGCAGAATGACGGCGTCCTTTCATGAAATCAGATGGACATGCTTGACCAGACTAATCGATGATACATGCGCAGATCTCACAAAAACAGGGCGGCCATCATTCATTGGGAGGACAATAATGATTTATCCACCATGAAGTAAATGACGTATGAATGTAAAAATCTAGAATGATTTGATATAACAATGGGCTAATGAATGTTTTATAGATTTTTTTGTTTGCAAGACTTTTTTTTTTTATTTATTTATTTTTTTAAACAAATTAATTACTTAAAATAAATTAACCTTTACATTAATGATCAGTAATATTTTCAAATATTCCTGTAGCTTTTAGATATCTATGCACTTTTTTCTATTCACTCTTATCATTCCTGTGGTTAGTCACTATTGTCTTTGCATGAATATTTGCATGAATAGTTGAATAAATAAGATTTTTTTATTAATGCTGGTTTGTTTAATACGACTATCAGATATACATTGAAAAATCTTCTTAACATTCCCTTTTTTATTCCACAATATTTCATGTTCATATAATTGAAAACTTCTTCAGTTTATTTGAGGCTAAGAAAAACTTTCTTCATCCTCTGGAATTCGTTATTATACATTGGAGAATACTTCTTATACAATAATATATGGACTTTCTATCCATGCAATTCAACATGTTCCAATAATATGCTTACATAATAATAATACTTCTTACACAATAATATGTTGACTTTCTTTCTGTGTTTACAATACATAAATCAATTCATAATTAATTTACATTAGATTCTGAAATAGTATATGTTACCATTTACTAACAATTTAATGACATTTCATATTCATTTTACATATTTATAATCAATTCGTAATATACTCTAAATTTACTTTATAAGAATCTTTCTTTAATAATTTTTAAAACATCCAAATGTAATATCGCTGACTTTAAAAACTTGTATTTATTAATACAGGGAAAATGATTAATAATACATGAGTCTACCATTAATCTTTCTTTTTCATCTTGTAGATGATTTACAATTTCTACTATTGGGTCCGGATTATGATTCAAATCTTTACAATGATCAGCCCAATCTATATTTTAGCTGTTTATCATTTTTGAAGGCTCTTATGTGCTCTAATGTGAGCCCGGTAGCCGAGTGGGTAAGGGCGCTTGGCTGCAGGTTGGAGGTGGCAGGTTCTACTCCCAGCCTCGGGGAGGGCGGGAATTTTTCCATGCTCCATTCTCCTCCAAACGGGTCCTAGGGCCTACCCAGCCCTCCGTAGAATGGGTACCGGGTTTCTTTCCCGGGAGTTAAAGGCGGGCGGGCGTCGGGCTGACCAACCGACCCCAACGTAGTCCCGTTGGTCACGAAGAGTCTGGAGCCTTACCTCCTGCTTTCCCAAGGGTCTGCAAGACCTGTAGTGGGATACTTTATGTGCTCTTAACCCTCACTTACACGGCTTATGTGGCGGAACAATTTTACACGGGTGGTGCACTGAGTGCGCCACCTCATTTTTAAGCAATCAATGTTAAGTAAACTGTTATTTGTCAAACTTTTTCTTTCTGAATGTTATTGTTTGGATTCTGTAATAAGTAAATAAGCATGCATCCATAAAAAAATTATTACAAAACCATTTGAAATTTTTTTAAAACTGAAAAATGCATCTTTGTTTTCTAAACAGATATCTTGCATGAGAATACATAAATAATATTCAAAACTTTTTCTATGGGTGTAATAAATATCTAAGAAATATATAACAAAGTAGTCAAACATTTAAAAAAATGTTTTTAACAGTTTTTGTTTTATAGATATTTTTTATGAAAAATGCACTCTCATCTTGCTGTGTAGCATTTTGTTCTTCCGAAGTAACTTCTTTCCTCATATCAGGCCCATAATCACATTGTGAATCAGAATCATGGTCACTATGCTAGGATAGGAGGGTAGGTGGCGGGCCAGCCCCCTCCTCGGTTGCTAAGTGATTTTTTTTTTACTTTATTGTTGCATGGCGCACTCAGTGCACCATGCCGTGCATTTGAGGGTTAATACTCATTCTTTAAGGGTCCTCCCTGTACTACCGCAATAAAATATTAAGTGATTGGTTGATGACTTATCCATTCCGTTGCTACACTATCTTGACCTAATTGTTGTGATATTGATTTTAAAATACATTAATAAGCCATAGATTGCACTGCATTAAATATCTTATTAGCTCTTAAACCTTCAACAAGGCATCCCAAGTTTACCAGGTGTTGTTGCTTGCAGAAAATACTATCATGAGGAAGACTGGGTATATCTTCATTTTGAACCTTTTGGAATTATAAAGTTTATTCCCCAAAATGTGATTTATATGTGTTCTTTTATCTAAACTATCCAAGTTACAGGCATTTTCCACTTCTCCCATTATTAATATTTCTTTTCCTTAATGGTGTATTTAAAAGTATACTGTATATTTTTTTAATATGTAAATTTCAGTTCTGCCAGAAACTAAGATTGAAGGAGATCTCATTTCAGAATCCAAGAAATGAAATATTGAATGGAGTATTAATATATTATTCTAAATAGCTAAGCAATTTGTATTAAATATAGAAAAAAATACTAATCTTTATTTATTTATTTATTATAGAACAAATTTGCATCCAATGGCGAGAATATAAGGATGAGTATGAACGTGTTTCTGAGTGGCTACAAATAACTGAAGCAGATTTAAAATCTCATAAGACAGCTATGAAAGCTACCTTGGATGAGAAAAGGATTTGTCTTAATCAGTGCAAGGTAAAAACCTTTTTAATTTCCAAAACCTCAAAAGGACTTTATTAAGAAATTAACTGTGTATATTTTGTATTAAAAAACACACACATACATAGCAAAAATGCTTGATATTACTATCATTTCTTTTTGGTAATCTAATGATGTGTATATGTTGTACCATTCCTGCAATTCAAACAGTTGCTTTACTCAGTTCTCAAAAATTTATGGTTGATCCCTTTGCATACAATGTTTAATTAGTAAATTAAAGCAGTGATTAACTTGATGCTGGTTCTTCAAGAAGTTGTGGTGCTGGTCTTTAAGAGGAAAGCGGTTAGCAGTATTAAGCTTAATATTACTTTGCACAACACAAAGAGATGGACCCAATTTCATTTTAAAATCACTTCTATGGAAACAGTTTCAAGAAGAAACTGTTTTTCTGAAGGAAAATGGAAAAAATGTAGTTTAGTCAATTATTTGTAAAATTGCCAATATGAAAATTACTAACAATAGTTTTATAATGATAATCATTTATATATAAAATAATAAGATTTCTTCATTTAAATATTTTTAATTTCTTAAGCTTCTCTGTAAATGATATTTCATGTTCCATCTTTGGAACTCTTGTTAAACAAATATGAGCATAATATAAAAATAAATAATAATTAAATTATCATAACAATGTTTACATAATTATAATTCCATAAATTATCATAATACTATGAATTTGAAGAATGAATTTGAAGAATTTGAAGAATGAATTTGAAAAACTCCCATATTTAAAAAAAAATAATGGTTTTTTTTTTTTTTTTTCTATTTTTAGGATTTAAACAGCCAGCTAATCAAAGGACAGGAAACCATGGATAATTTAAATAAAAGAGCGCAGCTATTACTAGCATCACACTTAGATACATATGTTAACAATCAACTTCGTCATATGAATTCCCGTTACCAAGTTTTAGTTAATCTGGCTAAGGTAATTACTTTATTTTATTTTAATTTTAATTCTATTTCCTAAACATGCTGTAAAATATGTTAAATAAATTAGCAACAAAATTAGATGGTTCATGAATCGAAGTATTAGGGATGAATTACATTTTTATTATCTAAGATATTTATTCAGATGCTGTGATGATGCATTCTTTCATTCATCTTATTTAAATGCTACAGTTTCCATCATTTTTTTTTTTTTTTAAGTCATAAACAAAATATTTGTAATTTGATAATAAAGAACTTTAAGTAAAGTTTTGTAGATTATTACAGTGGTTTTTTTTTTTTTTTCCTTGATAAAGCATTTGTGATATGCTTCAAAAATTGACATTTATAAAGCTAATTTCATATCAGCATTAAGTCCTTTCTTTTTATTATAAACTGACATTATATGAGAATTCAGTATTACAAGTTGCACACTACAAGTTGATCTTTGGTTTTATCGTATTGCCATTCTGTTTGTAGTGAATATTTTACTTTAAATATTCTGAAGAAAAAAAAAATTGAAGGAATGCTTCAGGATTAGAAAGGTTGATTTAAATAGGCAATCGACTTTGATATTAAAAACAGAGATATAGATATATATTGGAAGAAATTCTTTGTCAAAGTGAAAACCTCTTGAAGCTCAATTTTTATAATACATTACATTGTAACTTGTACCTTTTTTTTTTTTGTTTTGTCTTTGAAAGGATGTTGGTTAATATTAGTCTTTGGGAAAGAGTTTAACAAGCATCTTTTACCATGTAAATACCTGAATTAGAAAAGAATAAATTATTGTTTCCAATTAAAATTGCCAATTATTGCTTATAAGATGCAGTCTGATAATTAATGTTTTTTTTTACACAATTATTATATCTGTCTTAATTTTGAAAAATCTATCTATTTCAGGATGTATTGAAAAAGGTAGAGCAGAATTATGATCACCATCATCAATATGAAGAATACAGTACTAAAGCCCGAGCATGGATAGAAAATGCAAGACAAACAATCAAAGAATCAAGTGATACTTCTGGTCTGAAAGACACTGTTCAGACACATCTGTACAAAGTACAAGATTTACTTAAGAAGCAAGATGAAGGGCAAGCTCTGGTAAATAATGCAGTAAGCTGGGGTGAAAAAGCGTTAAGAAATACACGCACAGAAGGCCGAGAGATTATTAACAGAAATCTGCAAGAATTACAAACTGATTGGGATCGTCTTGTTAAGAAAATTTCCAATGCCAAAGTTTCTTTAGAGACATCTCTTCTTCAGTGGTCGGATTACAGCTCTAGTTATAAGCAGCTGCAACAATGGTTGTCTGATAGAGAAGAAAAATTACAACAAGTTTTGGAGACGAAAATATTTTATGCCCGCAAAGGGCTCCCAGAAAGAAAAGCTACTCTTAGGAAAACCAACAGTCTTGTTCAGGATATTGTAGCTTTTGAACCAATGATTGAATCTGTCAACTACAAAGCAGAGGAATTGCTACAGAAAAGCCCTACTAGTAAATTGTGTACAGATGCAACTGAAATTACATCAAAATATAAGAATTTAACTAAACAGGCTAGAGATATCTTTGAACAGCAAAAGCAGTTAGTTGAACAACACCAATCCTTCATGGATGCTACCACAGATTTTTCACAATGGTTACGAACTGCAAGAGAGAGTCTAAGCAAATGCTCAGAACCTGTTGGCGATAAGGAAATGTTACTCAGCAAGAATAATCAGTTAAAGTTATTGCTTTTAGAAGAAGATACAGGAGCTGCAAAACTACAGACAGCATTAGAGCAAGGCCAAAAAGCATTGGGCATATGTCAGGAAGAAGAGCAACAGCTGATTGCTGAAGAAATGTCAATTCTTCAGGATGAATTTGACCAATATAAGTAAATATACATCTTTTATATTTATTTTTAAATCATTAACAAATTTTGAATTTTTTCAAAAATGGCTTTTTTTATTATTATTAACCAAACTTACATTTATTTTTGATTTATTAATTCTTCTTATCAATAGATGTAGTCTTTGTACAATGAAACCATTTCTTTGTTTGGTCTATTCAAAAGTAATACTAAAAATAATATATTGATTTTAAATATTTTATTATTATTTTCAGTAATAATTAAATAATACGGAGGGTTGAGTTAGATAACAGTGGGTGTTTTGTTTATTTTTTTCACACCTGTAGTTTTAAGAACCTCATTCCTCCCTCCACCACCTATTGTGTTCTTCCCCTGATTCCGAACGATGACCCTGCAACATAGTTTTCACTGCAAAAGACTTCTGTTCAGTGGTTCTTGTCACAGCTAACTTCCCATAGGCTGTCCATAGATTGAGGACTACGATTACTAATGCCCTGTTTCAATAGTCCAAATCGGCAGAAATCCATAATGGATGCATCAGGGGACTTAACAGGGATTGAAGTAAAGGGAATCACCTTCACCCATTTCCCTCTCCTTCTTCCGATAGTATTCTAATGACAAATGGGCAGCATGGCTAGACATCCATTATCCATATGGATGTGCACTTTGCTTGTTGCTGTAAAGATAAAGGATGTCAACATTGAAAACAGAGTTCATCACATTCTCCTTAAAATATATTGCATTATCCTTGCATTGCTTGCTACTCTATCCATGATGAGCTTGGCACATGAGCAATACCGGCCACTTCCATGAACTCTTTAGAGAACTTTCCTCTGCATTGCTTGACGAAATCCATTCATCCTGTTGGTCCCCTTTGACAGTAAAGAATTGATCTTGGCTTGTTGGTGTCATCGAGGTACAGCCATGCCTTGTCTAAGGACTTTCATTTGTCGCCAGCCAGGTACCTCTCGTAAAGCTTACAACAGTTCGTGTAATGCTCGCTTATGTGAATTGGGCTAAGCTTGTGTCCATAAAGATAATGGCATTCCATATGCATATTTTCCCTGATGATTCTTCCAATGCCACGCTGTAACCTCTGCAACCTGCTTGCAATCTGTTGTTGGATTTTCTGACCATTTGGCACACATCTCTGATTGTCTCTGTGGACATTGGTGTTTTATAGGACATCCATGGTCAGAACGCTGGCAATTCCTCACTTCATGTAACCCTTTCTGTACATTGCTGGCTGAAATGGTCAAGACACACTCCTTAGACTTGCAAAAAAATGAGTCTGACTACAGTTTGCATCAGAAAGACCAGAAATGTAATCTTTCCAGAATCAGTTAAGTTTCACAATCATCTACAACAGAAAAAATTACTGCAAATACAGATTTAGACTCTCACAACTTTGTTCACACGTTGTAGCACACATTTCGGCCAGTTCCATTATATGGCCCTTGAGTAGTTCATGAATGAATTCTCGCACTGTTATCTGCCACAACCCTCCATATCATTTTTGAAAGTAATATTAAAAATTGAATTCTTATGTTTTTATTTGAATCCCCTTTCTCAGATTTTTATAATGGCTAGAATTCTTGAAAATGTTGATGGGAATAAAACATTCTTCCCACCAGTGGCACTTTTTATCTTTTAAATTAATTCACAGAAAAATGTAATATTTCAGTTGATCTAGCAGTGACTTATACACGTGAAATACAACTAATGCAAACTAATTAATTGAAAAAGAGAAAAAAGAGACTGTAAATTAAAGTCATACTTTGATAGCTTTACTTCTGGTTAGTTATCACTTTCAATACTGTTGGTTTCTATCTTGTTTTTATCAAGTTAATTGAATTTAAGATGTCATGACTTCTTGACAAAATAACGATTTTGGAAATATGCTACATGAAAACAATTTCTAATTGTGTAAAAAGAATGTTTGTTTGCTGAACCTGCCAAAATTATCATGGAATGTATAGTACAAGAAAAGATCAAGAGAGTTTAACAAAAATCAACAAAGAGTAAAAAAAGATCTCTCCTCTAGTTTTCAAAACTGTATCAAAGAATTTTCAGGTTTTTAAAGCTTTAACTTTATAGATAATGCTTGGCGATACTGTTATTAGGAAGTTCAGTTTGAATTTTCTAACTGATTATTTTAAAACATTGGTATTGAAATGGAAGAAAAACTATTTGATTTTGTATAAAGCTTAGCTTAGGAGGATTAAATTGTTTAGTTGTACTGCTATTAGGAATCTGTATAGGAAAGGGACAGGGGTTCTATCATATATTTACCAGATCAAGATGAGAGATGATAAACAATATGGATTGACTGGTCTTAATTACAGAGAAAAAAATGCATGACACCCAATATGACAAAGAATTGGCAAAAATCCTAGGGCCTTTCTGTAAAGAAATTCAGCAAAGCAAAATTGCTGTCCCTATCTGGAATAACATAATGTAAAGCAGAATGTTAAAATTGATTTAAAACTAATTTCAGACTTAGAATGATTAACTGTAATTATAGATGATGTATTTGTCTGCTAGTCTGAAAGGGAATTAATTCCATCCAAAATGGATTATATATTAGTGAAAATGCTGCTTGATTTCCAGGTAGAAAGTGTTTACCATTGGATATGGTAGCTTTTCTATTCTAAGATCACAACATGATTAATTTCTATATAGTTATTATTTTTGTAAAAAGGTAACTTATCCATTTATCTAATCATAAATTAGGTGATGCTTGATATCATCTATCATAGATGATTCTAGAAAGAAGAGATCCAAAAAAATTATATGATTAATTTACTATGATTTACTAACTTTTGCCACTTTTTGAATCTTACAATTGTACACTACCAGACGATTTTCTCAAATTTATATGACTATCAAAGAATTTAGCTTTTATTCATAATTAGCAAAATTATTAGTTTTGTATATGAATATGGAGTATTTTAGAAGGTTTGTATATGGTAATACCATTGATTTTTAGTTGATTAAACTATTCAGTTTCAATTGTGTTTCACATCAAGAAATAATGATCTCCTCTGAAAAAAAAAAAAAAGGAAAAATTCTGGCCTTTTTAAAAAAAAAAAAAAAAAATTGATGAAAATTAACTTTTAAATTAAATTTAACCTTCGGCAGTACAGCAGGTTATATTATTCTGCTTAGTTGAAGGTTAAGTGAAATTGTAAGTAAAAGGGTGTTATTTTTTTCCATTTCAACTGAGTTGTTGATCCACCCTTGCTTTTACAAGAGGAGCTCATTAGGTCTGCCCTGTGCTGATAAGGGACGTACATCCCGAAACTGCAGTCCACAGGTGACCTAGTGACCTCCTTCTCTGCTCTTTGCTAATAGAATTACTTTCAATCTCTCAAGCTCCTTTTGTAATTTTGTTTTTTAAAACTAGATTTCAAAAATAATTAATTTGGACCAATTAATTTGATTTTTGCTATTACTAGAATTTACATTTTAATTATTTTCTTAATTTATCGAAAATTGATTTTTGTTAATTGATTATGAGGAGCTCATTAGGTCTGCCCTGTGCTGAAGAGGAACAATTATTCCGAAACTGCAATTAATTGTTCATCTAATTTTATAAAAATACATTAAACAGTAGATCTTTGAAACTTGTAATTTTTAAATAATTCCAATATCACAAAAAAAAAAAAAATCCAATTTTGTTAGGAAAAATAAAAATATTTAGAGTTTCTTCTGAATTTGAAGGAGTCAGGTTTTACTATTTTTAGTTGAATAATTTCTGTTTTTCTTGGCTTTTTTTTAATAATGTTAAATTGCACAGAATTACCATTAAAAATTATGCCAAGCAAGGTCCAGATAGAAGTTGCTCTGTTATAAAGAATTATCCCTTAATAATTGGAGAATGACAGTCCTCGACTTTAATATAGCTGATGCTGTATTCTCTGTGTAGCAGTAGCAGCTTCATTTCATTCTGCATTTAACATTGCAAAGACAACTATTCCAGAAGAGTTGATAATCGGCATTATCAATGGATAGAGCAAATGTATGGGAAGAATGAAAAAACTGCTCTATATGATGACACCCACACTTGCATTTGTTGATAGCAAAAGGAATTGAAATGGGAATCTAATGTAGTTTGTCTATTCCCTCAAATTGTTTGGGATTCCTTTGAAATTTAAATGTATCTAAAAAAAAAAAAAATAAAAAAAATAAAATATCCCTATGCAGATGAATTTTTTAATTAATGTATTGGATGAGACAAAACAATAACTTGTTTTATAGTCAAACCTATTGCGTTTGTTAAAGCACTATCTAGCTTCAGGCACAATTTGTTCATCAGTCTCTATTGACTTTTATCTGAAAAAAACTTGCAGTGAATGTTTTTTGATAGAAATGATGTGATAGATCGATCAAAGAACAGCATCTAGTTAATTTATATTGAAGAAACATTAAAGAAATAATTCAATCCTGAAACCCAATAAAATTCACTTTTGGAATGTTGCAAATACACTCTGTAACATTGAAATTGAAAACTTAGAAGCAGCAAGAAACTTCAGCCTGTAAAGAACATTTAGATATACCAATAGTACAACCTTGTGGTGACAATGGCATTTAACTATAATTTTTTGTTTGTTTAATGACTAAGACTAACATAACTCCTCCCATTACAAATTCCTGGGAGTGTGTTTATCCTACAGCAAAATCTGTCTTGAATCTGTGTAGGTGTTCAATTTGCATTCACTGCATCTGGTGAGCTTGTTAGTCCCTTCAGGTAAAGACAGTGTATGAATATTATGGTGATGTCTGCTATATGGGAATCACATTATCTTGCTAAAATTTGGTGCCAAGAACTCCTCAAACAAAACGGATAGCAGGAATATCCAAGATATGCTCAATGTAATTTTGAGCTGTCGAAGTGCATGTGTGCAACAATAGAAGTGTTCATAGCTTGTTCTCTGTCATCTGCTGTTGGATTAATGCATTGTTTTCATCTTATTTATACATAAACCTGGCAATTTGTTGGGCCCTAAGCAAAAATAAGGTTTGTCGCTGAAGACCACATAATACCATTGTGTTTTACTTTACTTGAACACGTCAGAACTTCAGATAGTACCGTAGTAATTATGATTAATGCTCAAAATCAGAGATGTAGTTGACTAGTTCTTCATTACTGTGTCTTCAACAAGAGTTTGTTTTGGTTGAAACAACTTATAGTGTTAATAAGGTGATACAAGGAAACTATGATCCTTCAACACTTTCTATCAGCAGTGAATTTAAACTTAATGTCTTCTAGTGCTAGTATCTATCCATTAATGTTAAGAGAGAAGGAATATTTAATCTTCCAATTTTTAGCCTCATGATTTTTGCAAGTTAATATATTTCAGAAATCAGTGATATTTTTTTTTTCAAAGTTTTAACTAATGTAAAAAAATAGTAGCCTTAAATAAGCATCCTCTTATAGTTCCAGTATCTACCAGAATTAAGTTCAGATCAAATACAAGGAAAGAGGCATTGAAAAATTAATGTTAATTCAAGCTTTCTGGGTAAAACAAATGTATTAAATTTAATGTCTAATAGTAAAATACCTAACCCTGAATTATCCTTTAAATGATTCAAACTATCTTATACAGATATAAAGTTAGAGACAAAAAGTATACCGCAAAAGAATTCATTGTATTCAAATATAACTTTACTAAAGAAATTTCATCAAAATATTAAATCAAATGTTTGTTTGATATTTAGAAAAGCGCTAGCAGATACAAAATCTAACTTGGAAGTTGGATTGGTCAAATGGACTGAATATGAAGATCTATTTAAAAAATGCTGTGAATGGTTAAGTGAAAAGGAAGGAGAAGTACAGAGTTATCTAAAATTACAGTCTGATTTAGTTGGCAAAAGGACACAATTAGAAAAGTTTCAGGTGAGTTTTGTTTGTTTGTTTGTTTGTTTGTTTGTTTATTGTTTGTTAATATTTATCAGGTAAGGCGGAAGAAATTACCCAGTATTGGAAAGTTTTTATATACTTGATTAAGTAAATAAGTAAGTATATATATCTATATATACAAAAAAAATTATCCATTATTTTTTTATATTTCCTTTTACTTCAATTTTATTTGTTATTTCAAAAATTTCAGAGAAAAAGCTGAAGTCCTACCACTCACAAATATGTCATTAGCTCTGAGAGGAGATCAAAGATTTAGAATATATAATGAGGATTGTGTTTGAAAAGATATTTTTGATGATGGTTTGAATATCAGTAATTTAAGATTGCTGATGATATACAAAACCTAAAATGAAAAGAACAATTGCAATGATAAACAGCGACGAAGAGCTGGTTCAGTTGTAATATTAAAAGAACTATTATAAAATGCATCTTGTAAAAACATTCCTTTGTCCTCTCTCTTTTATATGTCCATCGGGAACATTCACTTTTTGAAGTGACCATCTAAGATCTGGTTCCTTGAACAGTGCATTAACTAGAATGATTGAATATAATTTTAGAAAAAGTAATCTAAACGCTGTTGATAAAAGAATATGTTAGTATTTTGGTTATATTGTTACCGAACTTTTGTCCAGGTTCGGTGGCACTGGGGAACAAAATGCGACAGGAGCAATTTTAATTTAAAATCACAGATAATTTATTCAGTAAAATAAATTACGAAATTTACAGAACTCAAATTATCGATATGATGACACGCTCGGGTTCAGTCTTCTTCGGGGCTGTCTGTATTGGGCGGCCCACGTCAACTCATCTCGGCAACTGTATCGTCTGCTTCGGCTTAGAATGGTCTGCTTCGAAGCCTTACGTCTAAGTGCGGTCTTCTCTATCTTCCCCCGGCAACTGGATCGTCTGCTTCGGCTTAGAAGTTTCTTGCTTCATAGCCTTACGTCTAAGTGTGGTCTTCTCTATCTTCTCCCGCAAATGGTTCGATTTCTCCGGCTTAGAGCTGGGGATCTGTCCGTGGCCTATCAACCACTCAATCAATCCAACTTCTCTCCAAGTGGGGAACTCTCT
Source organism: Thereuonema tuberculata (assembly GCA_023159025.1). Classification (NCBI taxonomy): domain Eukaryota; kingdom Metazoa; phylum Arthropoda; class Chilopoda; order Scutigeromorpha; family Scutigeridae; genus Thereuonema; species Thereuonema tuberculata. Next base: position 27,515,214 of record JAFIDM010012231.1, read on the forward strand.
CTCTCTCTGGGTCGCTGCCTATCAACAGGCCCTTCTCTCTCTATTCTCTATCCCCGAACTTGGTGGAGAATCTCTTCGTGGCTGCTCGCCACAATCCAACTCTTCCCTCTGGCTCCGGGTGGAGACCTCTTCTTGCGGCCGGGCTGCCGCCAAAACGAACTCACTCTGAAGCCTTCTGCGTTGCATTATATGCCCACCTGCTGCCTCCCTTTCACTCCAACAGAGTCCACTATTGAGAGGGAGACAAGGTCGGACTGCACTACTCTTTACAGAGATGGAATGAAACTAGTTGACTCCATTCTCTAGGGGGGTTGGACAAATCCACAGGTAACAATATTACCTGAAGATAATATTACAAGGGTAATTTAACAGAATTAGAATGAGAAAAAGCTTCAGCATAGACTACATGACATGCACAAATTATAGAAATCTAACTGGTTTGTGAATTAAATGAATGTGCCAGCTGGCTAAATTTTGCCATAAGGAAATAACAAAATATAATTTTGTGTATTCTTCATAGATAGCAGTGGTCATGACTGTTTTGACAAAACCTAAAACACTTCCTCAAAAGAGCATTCTGTCCAATGTTTTATAGGCTTACGTGTAAGATACATAAGATGTCTTGTTAACCACAACCTGTATTGTTCTTCAATTTACAGATTTAGTGATGTATCAGTCTTGCATGCTGTCTATTCTTTACATTTTAATGTCACATCATCTGAAGTAATCTTAGAAACATATCCACCACATCCAAAAGACATATCTCAAGTTTTCATATCTGTTGAAATATGCAAGTGTCGTAATGACATATTGCACAAAAACAGGACCCAAGATCTACAGCTTTTGCTGTCTGCTGGATTTGAAATTATCATCTAGATATTGCTCCTCTCCGTCCGATAATTTGCTACTAGATTGTATGTTCTGAATGTCATCATTATATTGCCAAAGAAGTTGTTATAATTAGTCCAAGGAAATGAAAAACATTGGTAGATTTTACCATTGAGAAGAATAAAAGTGGTAGTTTTCCTCATTTTTTTTTTTTTTTTTTTTTAATTTTGGAAAATTTTCAGCATTTTCTAAATCAGATGAGCAATTTGTTGTTTTGCCAATATATTTGTTTGTTATGTGCACCATCTTGTTAATCTTACTTTTCAAGCTTCCTTATTATCATTCCTTTATGTTGTTTGAATACTATGCAAGTGATATGAGTTCTAATACTAAGTATTTATACAATTTAAACCAGGGAGTATATCAGAGCACATTAACATTTCTTTTCAGTAAACCTTTACAACTTGTAAGATAATATTTTAACCAAATTTACATGAATTAATATAATCAATAGGTTTTTATCTCCCACAAAATATCTTTAACTATGATGATATCTATTTATTTAACTACATAAATATCGTAAATATCATCGTAAGATATGATCAACTTCTAAACAATAGCATCCTAGTTTTATATATAGGGTGTTTCAAAATGTCTATTATAAACTCCCAGTGCTTGTAGAGGGACGAAGCAAATAACGTTTTGAATAGGAACCCATGACCAGAAACTCACCCTGCCGCAACCAGAACAAAATCAAATCAAGTATTTATAAAACATAACAATAAATTTTCTTGCTTTTGCTGGGTCAAAGAGCGTTAGTTACATGAATGACAATTCCAATAAAAAAATGGTTCCAATTTTTCTGAACGGAAAGGATATTTTATTCAATGTCATGTCATGTGAGGTCTTGAAACAGGGTTTCATTTTTGTTTTACAGTTCCAGTTGTTTGTTTGGTATTGCATCCTCGTCCACTACAAGAGCTGCTCGATGTGGCGATCACGAACTTCTTTGCAAACACTATATCTGCAAAGCATGTTCTGGTATATGCGCTCAACAATACGTGGTGTGGATTGAATCTCTTGTGCCACCGCCAGAATTTGTTCAAGCTGCTCTTCCTCCAACCCTACAAGGGTCTCGTAAATATGACTCTTCATTTTGTTTTGCTTGTGGCACAGTGCGTTTCTGGACATGGGTTCCTATTCAAAATGTTATCTGCTTGTTTCCCTCTACAAGCCCTAAGAGATTGTAATAGAAATTTCGAAGCACCCTGTATATAAAACTTGGATGCTACTATTTAGAAATTCATAGTAAGAGATGTTAAAGATATTTTGTGGGAGATAAAAACCTATTGATTATATAAATTCCCTTGTACTTGATTAAAAAATTATTCTACAAGTTGGCAAGATTTACTGAAAAGAAATGTTAATATGCTATGATATACTCACTGGTTTAAATTGTATAATACTTAGTATTAGAATTCATATCACTTGTACTGGTATACAAACAACAGAAAGGAATGATAATAGGAAAGCATGGGTTCCTGTTCAAAACATTATCTGCTCAGTTCCCTCTACAAAGCCTGGGAGTTTATAATAGGAATTTTGCAACACCCTGTATTTACTAATGCATATCTTCATTTTTGTTATATTACCTGAACAAAGTATATCTTATAATAAGTTAATATCAAAGAAGTCTATCTTTTCCTTATCTTTTGATGATATATTGCTATTCTCTTATACTTCAACTTCTGATACAGAAGTGAAGATGCAGAAATTTCAAGTTTTAGGAAATAATAATTGTAGGAATATGAAAATTGCAGGGGAAAATCTTTTGTTGCACCTTTCCATGACAAATTCCTTACAGATTTATTTATAGAAGTTGAATGAGATAAGACCTACTGACTAAATCTATAATTTTTGTTTTCTTTAAGTGATCTTTTTATTTATTTATTTATTTATTTATTTATTTATTTATTTATTTATTTATTTATTTATTTATTTATTTATTTATTTATTATTTTTTTTGATCACTTAATTTTTGAAGAGATAACTAGGGCAAGGATGTTTATGATATGTCACATTTTTTCTCTTGTCATTATTATTATTATTTCAGTACATATCAGTAAGTTTTTATACCTCCAAAATATCTTTAATATATCTTACTATGAACTTCTATATTGAGTTACAATATATATCATTAATATCAGTGTAATTAAGTTTATGCTGATTAAAATTATACAGGTTTTATTGTGCTTATACATGCATATTCGGCCTTTTTTTTAAGATTTTGGTCATATTTTAACCATTTAAGAGCATATATTGCATTTTTTATGCATTATGTTCCTTCAAACAAACTTTTATAACAATTACATACCTAGTGTAATTTATTGATTTTACAACCTTGCAGGAAAGTGAGTGAAATGTAGCCCATGGCATGATAGATGAGAATGTGTTTGTAAAATTATTAAGCATACTCTTATCAAAATAAAGAAGAATCACCAATCTATAAGATTACTGACATTTTTATTGTTAAGCAAAGAAGATTTGAGGAAGATGACCCAGAACTTACTAACAATGATTTCACATTTTTTAAATGTGCCCCAGTTATTTCCTGTGATGTGGAAAGGAATTTTTTCCATTATAAAACCTTTCCAAGTGACAATTGGAGATCATTTTTGTTTGAAAACTTCAAAATGTATGTAACTGCTTACTGTAATTCTGAGAACAGCAGTGATGGCTGAACATGATACTTTTTAAGTTCCTTTCCTTCCTTTTATCGAATTTGGCCAACTAGGGACCACGTAACTAGCTCAACCTGACAACGTCAGGGCGAGGCTAGTGAAATTCAAGAAAGGGGGGACGAGAATTATATCCCGTCCGGGGTAACCCTGAGATAGTGAGTCCCAGGTGGGAAACGGACGAAACACAGAAGAAGAAAGAAACAGCCATGCCACCACCAGGATTCGAACCCGGGTGCTGGCGCATCGGCCACAACGGCAGCCCGCCGGCTAAACCGCACGACCATGCCAGCACGGCTTTAAGTTCCTTTATGTATAATTTATTTTTCTGTAGCCAATCAGCATGGAAACAATTATATGGTCAGGAAATAAAGTGCAGTCTGAATCATTAGAAATTTTGTGTCGAATGTTTCTTAAGTAGTCAGTACTATTTAGCTGTAAGCCAAAGTAAAATGCTACAAATGAAGCCAACTTTTTTAGGTTACACCTTAATATTGAGAATTAATCAGTCAGGTTTATTTTTTAATTTTCTTTATTATGTTAGAAATTGTTGGTCATTTGAAATTTTAGATCATATTTTGTAATTTTTGAAGGTCATAGCTACTTGCATGAGTTTTAGGTCATAAACACCTTGCCCTTGCAATAACTTATTGAAAGATTATTAATGAAACTGCATTTATTTATGTGCAAAAGACATACTTCTTAAAAATAAGTTACAATTATTTTTTTTTCTTATTTATTATATTCAAATAGAAGAACCCTAGTACTAGACTTTGTAAAT
>JAFIDM010012231.1:27519570-27536113 GCA_023159025.1 Thereuonema tuberculata
ATTAGAATTCATAATTCTTTCTTTATTTTTTTTTCATATTTTATTTAAGACTAAATATCTATATTATAATTTAGATATAATTATTATAATTATATGTAATTATATTTAAAAAAAATAAGTTACAAATAAGTTGTTGTAACAAACTTAGTGTATTATGTTTCATGTAGCATAATTATATATATATATATTTTTTTTTTGTAAATAAATAGATTCTACTGCAGACAATATTTGACTGGCAAATTGAACTTGATAGATTGAATGTCAAAGCACAGCTTTTATTGGAAACCTGTTCAGATTCTCGTGTTTCCAATGCTGTCACACAAATAACCACTAAATATAACGCACTTTTGTCAGTATCAAAAGAAGTAATGAGAAGACTGGAGCAACATTTCCAGGTTAGTTTTATTTCCTATTTATGTGCACTGATTAAATTCTACTTATAATTTATTTATGAAAGATTACAATTTTCTTTTGTTTTCTTGGGCTGTTTTATTTTAGTTTTAGGCCACAAATACTACTGTTTCTTTTCTAAATAATAGTAATTTTTTAACGTTATGGGAATTAAATACTTACATAAGAACAATTCATTGTTTGTGCAGTTTAATGTGATGCTTTCATTCTCTTCATTAATGCCTCCTAATTATTTTCCAAATGATGTTTTATATTTTTACATAAATAGCTACATCCTTTTTTTTTTTTTTTGTCAACCAACAACTTTACAATTTCTTAAAAAAATAAATAAATAAATAAATAAATAAATAAGAAAGAAAGAAAATTCCCATGTACTGCACCTCTTGTTTCAGTTGCTACGTAGTTCTTCATGCTCTTTATATGATAAATGCTTATCACGTTTCTAATATACTGAAAGACCATTCAGTATGGGAATTTACATCCAAGGACTTCTGGATGTAAATTATATCATTCATCTCAAATAGATCTAAATAATTTTTATTGAAGCTCTGGTGCCATTACTGGACAGTAGCAAGAATGCACCATCAAAACCTTTGGCATACAGCAATGATTCAACTGAAACTAAAAAGTATTCATAACTTGTCAAAATATCTTTCATCAACTTGCCATTAAGCCTACAAGTGCATTTTATCTTATCTTTTTTCCAAAACAAAACATCATTATTACAACATAAATGTCATTTGTAAATTTTAAAAAATCATAATACATATTGAAAGTAACACAAACCAGTCAAAACTTTGTTCACGCCATTTCATTAATATCCATCACTCTTGTAAATTTTAAACTTGATCAGTATAATCTGATAAATACTGTTAATTACTTTTATGTGGGAAGTTTTCTTTCAGTTATTGTTCACAAAATGAAGATTGTTGTTGGCTGAACCTACACTTTATAGTTTTTTAACATTGTCTTTATTATTTTTTTTAGGAACATCAACAACAACAGTGTATTTACACAGAATGTAATGAATGGATTGAGAAAACAAGAGAGAGATTAGATGAATGTAGCAAATTATCAGAGAATTTAGATGAATTAAATAATAAAGTACAAATTCTGAAAAATCTTAAGACTACTATGGAACAAGGACAGCACAAATTGAGGTAATATTATCAATTTAATAAATTATTAAACTTTCTTATTTTCATTTTTATAATAGTCTGTTTAGATATTCTTTCTTAATATGTGGAATATGTAGTTAGAATTTTGTTTAATATTATTTTAACAAAAATGCTGCAAGTTTCTGTCTTTCTGCAATACATTAAACTTCTTTTATTCATAAGCATTTGGCTTTTTTACTTAGTTGATGCAGCCGTTAAATTCCTTTTGTGCTTGCTTTAATGCAGGACAAGGAAGTTTTGTATTTTACCCCCTTTTTAATTTATGGTTAGGATTTCTTCGGTGGGAGATCCCGTTCTCGGGTGCGAGAGTTGGGATACTAACACCTTGTGCGCTTTCTGGGTTGTCATCGGAGGAGTTTGGATTGGCTGAGGAGTCCTAATGAGGACGAAACGGTCCGTCCCAGTCTCTTCCTGTTGACAACTCAAAGTGCGAATCCTAACTTTAGCTTTGTGCCTTGCGATTGATATCTTTCTTGAATTATTCGGGAACGTTAAACTTCTTTTATTTATGACTCTTGATTGATACTAAAAGTTAATTTTAGAGATAAACAACAGGTTCATCTGTAGACAGATTCCTGTCTTCATTTTTTAGTTTGAAAATTCTTAAACCCTTTCTACAGAGATTTCTTTTTGTTTGTTAAACTGCAAAATTAAACTTGAAATGAAAATTTTGATATTAAAAGAAATCCAAACAAAATAATATACAGGGTGTCTAAGGAGGAAAGGTCAATACTTTGGGAGATGATAGTATCGGTTATTTTAAGCAAAAAATGTCATATGAACAAGTGTCCTACTCCGAATAGTTTCCAAGGTAATTGAAATTTGGCAAGTAATTGTCACTGTGCCTGCTGGCCGTTGTTTTCCTTCTCTTGTACCGCATGGTGCCAAGATCTCTAGACATAACCCCTTGGATTTCTGTTTATGGGGTTGGATGAATAGTGAAGTGCATAGACGTAGAGTGAATACACGAGACGAATTGCTCGCTCGCATAATTGCTGCTATTGCGCTCATAAAGGAACGTCACAATGAACTCAGACAAGCATGTTCTCACAAGAGTTTAGAAATCGATGATGTTGGTGGTGAAATTTTTGAACTTTTATTAAAAACTGTAACAAATATGTAACCTGACCAGTAAATATTATAAACAGTACGTGGTATCTCTTTGTTATCATTCATTTTGAAACGGTACATTTAAATAGTTCCATCTCGGAAGCCATTCAGAATAGGACATTCGCTCATATAAACTTTTTTGCTTAAAATCACCGATAATATCACCTCCCAAAATATTGACCTTTCCTCCTGTAACACCCTGTATAAGTACTTGGGCCTTTCATTCAATAGTTGTTAATCTTTAAAATTGAGCAAGTTTCTTCAGTTATCTCTTTTGGAAACATGCAAACAAAATTATATCTAGCAAATTTCATGGAAAATTCAGTTCCAAATATTTTAATTTTTACTCTTCATATTTTATTCCATTTTAATTCAACACTAAATAAGTTTTCAATTTTCATTGTAATAAACCAGTATTCTTTGATATATTTTCCACCAATTGAGAGACTTTAATTGAAGGATTAGCTGTTAAAACAAAATTTTGCTGTAATGTATCTTAACAGGATATTATCCTTAGCTGTTTATCCTGAATAAATTTATTTAATTTTCTTGAAAGTGTTATTGTTTATTCTAGGTAAAATGAGTTACAATTTTGATTTGATTTTGTAGGTTTTTTAAATTGATATTTATTTGATTTTCAAAACTTTAGGTATGCCATGGAACTGAAGGAAAAGATAATTTTGAATACAGATCCAATAGGAGCAGCAAAAATACAAGAAAATACTGAGAATCTACAGCAGGAATTTGATAAATTATTAACTGATATATCAAAAACAAGGCAGGCATTGATGAAGAAAATTGCAGAAGTTGAAGAACATAGGAAAGGATTGAGATTATTTACTTCCTGGTTACAAGAGATGGAAGATAAAGTCGGTGGAGATTCAGATTTAAGAGTAAATGAATTGAGTGAACGCAAAGCTTTGTTAGAAAAGTATCGCAGTTTTCAACGAGATATTGCTTCTCATGAGGAATTAGCCAATCAACTTAAGGCCAAATGTGATGATGAGGACATACAGAAACCTGCCATAAAAGAAATCGCTGAGAGCTTAGAACGATATAACAAATTGGTTGACAATATTAATGAAAAAGTCAAACAGTTAACTAACCAGTGCAATCAGCATGAGGAATATCGCACGGCCCAACAAGCTGCCACTGACTGGCTTCTCCGCAGTCATTTAGAAGCTCAGGATTGTTGTGACTGTACTGGAGATCGTCATATCATTGAGTGTAAATTAGAAAAACATTCTAAGCTCATTAGTAGTCTGCCAGAGGGTGAAGCGTTAATTCAGAAAGCAAAGGAACTTGGTCATTCCATCTTACCTTACATGAATTCTGAAGGTGAAGAAACAATTCAAAAGCAACTTGAACAACTGGAAAGTGAGTGGGAGCATCTCAATTCAATGTGTTCAACTGCAAAAACCAATTTGAATTCCTGTTTGGAGGCATGGACATCCTTTGAACAATTGTTTCAAAAGCAATTCCAATGGCTTTGGTGTTTCCAAGACAAAATTAAAGCTGAAACAGAAGCTCAAGAAGTTCATCGATCTGAAGAAAATCTAAAGAAGTTTCAGGTAAACTTAAAAACAAACTTACTATGTTTAAATTTAAAACCTGTGGTTTAATTTGTAATTTAGAAGTATATCTTCTCTAGTAACTTTGTTACATGTTTTATAAATTTTAGATATATTTAAAAAAACTCTCTTTTGGCTCATCAGAAAGTTTTGTCAATTTCATAGCATTTGACAAAAGATATTTTCTAATCAATCTAGTGTCTCCTTCATTTCTATAATCTTTTCTTATCTTAGAATTCTATGACTTCTTTGTAAAAGATGCTTTATTTAGTTGCAAACAGATCATCCAAACTGTTATTGACGTTATCAAAATTTCTCAAGCTTTTACAAAATACTGTTACATTGAGAGACTGACTAATAATCAGTTTAGAAGAGTCAAGTGACTGAATCTTTCCAAACAAGCTTTTGTGGGGCTCTTTTTGGGTAAGATTCACAAGGAACGAGCTTATATTATCATAGACACTTTTGTCTTCATTAATACAAAAGTGTTTTGACAATTACATGATTCAATCATTCAAGTATTTCATTAAACCTCAGCATTTTTCATTGCAACAAATTGAAAAATGTTCAGTTTCATCAATCCTAGAATTTTCTAACTGATGATCTGTTTGTATTGTTTTTTCTTTCAAAATATAGGTTTATCATTATCTCTTGTTATATTTTAACAGAGAAAGTCATTAAGATTTTGTATTATTGTACATTTTTCATCTCCTGTTATGATTTCATAAGAAATGATTATCCTTTATCTGCACAGAAAGAAGTTGCAGATTGTAGAAAATAATGCTCTAAACTTGCATTCACTAAAACATGTAAAATATGATTATCTTGAGCATTTATTTTTTTCTTGTAATGGAGCATTGCTACAGATGAAATTGCCAGTAGGAAACTTTGCAAACCATCCTTGTCAGTTCCTAATAGCCATAGTATTTGCTTACATATCATTAATAATGGTTACTGCTTAATCATACTTTCTCTTTAAGTAATTTGTAAAAGCATACAGTAGTACATCATAGATGATATCATCCAGTCCTTCTGGTTGATCAAGATTTATTTACTTAAATAGTATTTGGGTTTCTACTGGTAGAAACGAAAATTATCTGGAAGGTTTATGACAGAAATGATATATTTTTTTTGAGAAAAGAGAGCAAGTTACAAGTTTTTTTTTGAACTTGTGATTTAAAAACAAAAATAAAAAACTTTCTGTTGATGCAATAATTGATAGTTGTCGAATAGAATTTTCTCGAATAAAAACAGCCCAGCATTTGATTTTAGTTTACTGATAATTATTTATAACTAAATAACTAAGTTTTTAATTTTACTTTTTTGTAGCAATTATTTGATGAAGCTTCAAAACAAAAACCTGCAATGACAGAATTGAATGAACGTGGAGAAGCTTTGATGGAACAAAGCTCAAGTAGTAGAGTTCGAGAACAAACAGTTCAACTTCTGTCTATGTACTCATCTCTAACAACTACATTACAGGTTGGTACTGAAAAAACAGAAATATTATTTACTGTGTTTCTGAAGAAGTAGAAATTTAAGAATCAATATTTGATTAGTAGGAAACTTTATATTTCAAATAAATATGGAAAATTAAGAAAGTTAAAGTCACTTAGTTTACTGTAAACTAAAATTAATTTCATTTGAATACAAACATTGTAGTTTAACTATATTTAATTAATAGTTGTCATGATATGAAATTATTTAATTCAAAATGAAGAGAAACACACCTGTCATAGTTAGGATCTCATATTCCCTGTGACAAGTTATAATGTATGCACCATCTTACTAATTTCACTAAATGTAGTATAGGAACTTACCATGCTATGCATGTATCTGAAGGAAATAAATAAAACATTTTTTGTTTGTATATTTTATTCTTAATCTTAAAATATTGGTAGAGAACAAAAAAAGGTCCTTGAAACTTATAGTATGTAAATAACTATTATTGTTGCTAAGAAGTATAACTTGAATTTTCTTTTAAACAATCATAGGGCTTGCTGAATAAGATGGAGAAATCATTAGCAGACCATTCTGAATATCTTCGTGTAAAGAAAGATTTTGATTCATGGATGCAACAGTGCAAGCAGACACTTGATGAAAATTCTGGTGTAATAGGAGATGAAGATACTTTGGAAATTCGATTAGGAAAATTAAAGGTAAGGTAGCATACCTAATCATTCTTCGGATAACTTATTTTCAAAATTTATTTATTTATTTAAAATTTACTTCATTTTGGGAGTTATGAATAATAATATTATGCAGAAAGAAACATATTTGTTGTTGTTATATCAGTTGTATTGTTATTATTTTTTTTAATTTGATATAATTTTACAGATGCTTTCAGCCAATATTTCTGAGGGTCAGCAAATGTTACACAATGTTTGTGAAGTTGGAGCAAAGGCTTTGAATACTGTGCCTGCATCTAATCAAGGAACACTGCGCTCTGAAATGACTGGTCTACAAAAGACATGGGAGGCATTCACGCTGCATTTAAGCCAAGCAATGAGCTGTTTGAAAGCTGCCATATCTAGACTTCAAGATTATATGCACGACCATGATAAATTAGAACAGTGGTTTAAAGAAAAGGAATCTATTTTATCAGTTCCTCCACATACTGCAGGAAACGTAATAGAAATCAAAACGCAGTTAGAAAAATATAAGGTAATATCTGTTTTGCTTCTTAAAAAATATATTGTCATTTATTTTAAATACTAACAAAATGCAAGATTTCTACAAAGAAAACTTTAGTAACTGGTATTGTAGATAACACAAAATACCAATAACTCAAAAATGCCAACTTCAAGAAACTGTAGTAAAACTAAAAAATAGATTGTCGAAATTTAATTTGATTCGGTTTATAGTGTATCTGCATTCATAATTTATTTAATCACCAAAGCAATTTGGTTTTGAATATAATTTTCAGATTAATTGAACATAGTAACATAGTATTGCAAAGTATGATAGGAACTTTATCTATAGGATGGAGGAAAAGTTCAGCCCCACTGGGAATTGTTTTCCTGGTTGCTTCTCTTCCCTCTCCATTCCAGATCAATCCTAGCATTCATCCATTCTCCTTGCATGATGATCAGTTTTTTTTTTTCTCTTTCTTTCTTTTTTAACATTAAAGGCAAATTAGATTAAATTTACTTTCATTTCATCTCATTGGTCAAGAATTATGGAAAGCTGTATCTCCCCATTTCCTGGCCTGTTTATATTAACTTAATTCTCAAAATTTGTTGCCTTGCAGTGATGTAACAATCAAAAGTACTAATTTGTTATCTGTGTCCTCAATGAAATCTGATATCATTCTTCTTAGCATTCCTGCACAAATTAGACAAAAAATATTTTATTTAAAGTATCCCACTAAAGGCAATATGGTCACGGGAGGTAAAGCTCCCAGTATTTCTTAACCAGCAGGACTAAGTTTTGATCAAGTGGTTAAGTCTGATGCCTGCCCACCTTTACCCTCTGGGAAAGAAACCTGGTACCCTTTTTTCAGAGGGCTGGGTGGACCTTATGACCCATTTGCAGGAAAATTAACGAAAAAAAATCCCAACCTCAGCCGGGAATTGAATCCAGCTCCTCCAGCCCATATCCAAGTGCTTTACCACTTGACTAACGTTCCCACATATTATTGTGTCTAATTAATAAGTGACTTCTTTGGCTTCTCTTCTTTATATTTTTTTAAAGTAAACAGTTTGGCAAAATATAAAGTAGAAAATAAAAAATTAAAAAGTTACAACCTCCATTTTCTAAAAAAAATAATGAAGGTGTGAAAGCTACAAGTAGTTTAAGAGCTATTTGAGTAAGCAGAAATGTATTATAATTCCTTATAAATACTTTAAAAATAAAGGTAATTAGTTTCCTTGCAACTAGTTATTAACATTCATATGAATACAGCGACCTTAATGTCTTTTCAAGAAGCAAGATATTAGGTCTCAAAAGAAGTGACTTTATAAATAATATAAGAAAATAGGGTAAAAGGTACTCAAGCAAGACCTTGATATTTTCTTTAACTTTTCATTAGGCTGTTAATGATACTTATTGAACACCATATTATAAAATTATGAATGCTCCAAATGCTTATTTATCAGTTGAATATTGTAAGGGTACCTATTTATATTTTTGTTTATAATGTATTGTTTTTTGCAGCATTTACAAGGTGAAATTGAATCTAAAAGCTCAGATATTAATGACATACAATCAGAAGCAGAAGAATTGGCTACAAAAACTGGTAACAACAGTGTGATGAATTCAGTGACAAATTTGAAGAAACTGCAAAGCAAACTGCTGCAAAAATGCAAGGTATTGTTAATATTGTTAAACTCAGTTGTCATTTTCTTCATAACGCTCTGGATCAGTTAATCTTTAAAATGCAGTGTACATCTTAATGAAATCTTATTCCTGATTTGATTATGAATATTTTTGACAGGATTTAATTAGCAAACTTGGAACTGAATTGGAAGAATTTCAACTGTATCAGTTGGCACTCCAGGAAACTGAGAAATGGCTTCTGCATACATCATTTCAACTTATGGCTCACAATTCTTTATATATTCATTCTCTTGAGCAAACCCAGGAACAAATTGAACAGCATCAGGTAAGATATCAATTAGCATAGTCTTAGTTTTTAATAGAAACGATAAAGTAAAGGTAAAGTAAGCAATAAGTATTGTATTAAAGATTCATAATTTCTCATTCTGTAATTTTTTTTTATTATTTTTGGAAATCTTTGCTTTTAAAGCAAAAAAAAAAAAGATTCTTTATGTTTAAAATTTTCTCATATCTTTATTATTTTTCGCAGATTATGCTTGCAGAAATTAAGTCGTATCAGACAACTCTAGATGATGTGAAAAGCCGTGGTAATAATTTAATCGATACATACCAAGATGTAGCTAATAATGTCTGCACAGAGATTCAACAACAGCTAACCAATATTCAAGAAAGTTATGATGCACTTTTGAAAACAGCTAATCAGATAGAGGTATAAACATTTTTTTGTTTCTTTTCCTTAGTGTAGTGGTACCTTTTCTCAATGCTTTTATCTTTCATATTGTATTTCTCTTATTGAATTTCTAGAGTGCTTCGTGATTGATTCATCTCTTGTTCATATCTGTATCTTATATATATCAGCTGAATTTCAGCATTTTGATTGGGGGGGGGGGTCAAAAGTGAATAATGCTTGTTGACTTATATGTAGTTTGTTTGTTCTGTTTGTTTTTTTTGCCACCCCCCAAATGTTCCTATGCTTATATATAACATGTTTTCTATATAAATAAAGCATCATTACAACAAATACTACCCCTAAATACTCCATCTCTTTACTATGATATTTCGCAGGGTGCAATTATCCTACTTCCTCAGGTTTCTACTCCAAAAAAAACTATCTTCTCGCATTAACTGAATGATTGTATTTGAATATAACACTATCTTTCATAGAAAAGAGAGATAGTATTTGTGTAAAATGAAATTTTATTTATTTTGAAAATATCAAACAAAGTTTTTAAAGTTATAACAAGTTTTATTAACTGAGCACAATGTAAAATATCTTACAATATGTGCCAGGTTATTTCTCATTTCCCTCCAAAACTTAGCGTATTTATGCTTTCTAACTGTCAAACACAGTTTTGTATTAATTGTTATAAAACCTATCCACGTACAGAATAGTATTGCTATTGCTTATGCAATACTATATCATTCATAAATAACTTTCTGCTTTCATTTATAGACTTTCTTTTTCTGCAATAAACCAGAATGTTTTTTCTAAACTTGAACTTTTAATCACCAAAATTGCATATAACATTGCTGGCATTCCTTATTCACTACTGTCAGTGTGATTTGAAATGAAATTGATATGACAACCATTTAGGTTTCAGTTTTTTGGGTGATTAATTTTTAGATCTAAAAAAAATCTTTCTTTTTGATTGTATAATTGCTAATATTGCACAGATGGAATTCTTTGTAGCGCTTTACTGGAATGTTCAGTATTCCTAATAAGCATATCCTAATAAGCAGACTGGATAGATATATTATAAGCTGAAGTTTGAAATGAAAAGCCAATTACAGAACATTACCTCTATAAATGTAATGTAACTTGTAAATGATGCCTATAAATCTTCTTGCTTTTTAATGAAGACATCCTGGAAGTAACTCATATTTTCAGGAAATAAATCTCAAAGGCAAATTTTTATTTATAGTTTAAATAAATGATGTCTTGCTTAACTTATCTAATGTTATTTGAGGACATCCAAATTATGCTATCAATACATAATTTATGTGAGAAACAAAATTTATTTTTGCCTACCGTCTTCTGATAAGAAGCTGTTTCTCAAACAGCACAAATTATAAAATATATATGATTATATATTATCTAAGGACAGCAAACTCCTTAGATACCTAAGTATTTAGAATATACCTACTGAGGATTTGCCTGGGTGTCAACTTTCATGTGCACTGATCCTGGCTAGTTAGGAGATTCTATTGACTATTGTGATTGTCATGAACTTATTACTACAAGCTACTCTTCATTTTAACATTTCATAAGTTGACAGTATTTTATTATCTGCATTACAGATTCACATAAAATGGAATTATTGACCAAGCATTTTATCAAGTCTATTTATAAATATAAATCATTTTCAATATATATAGATTTTTTAATCTACACATTTTTTTTCTTTTTCTGTTTGTTTGGGTTTTTTTTTCATATTTTTTATAAATATTTGTTTCCAAATACCAAGAAAATATCTATCTGGCATTCTAAAGAGAAAAACAAATATCAGTTTACTTTAAATAAAATAACAGAGGCAAAAACACATCTTTTCCTAGGGATTAGATCGATATTAATATAATATCTTTTTATGTAATTCTTATGGTTCTAAAAATTCTGAATCACACTGTCACAAGATATCCAGATATTTATTTATCAAATGTAACCTTTTATTCTAGAATTTTTATATAATCTAGTTTGCAAGTTGCTTTGTTTAGTGTGTAAATAACTTAAGTTTTTAATTTTTTATGTTATTAGAAACGACTACAAGATTCCTACCAAAAGTTTAAAGAATATGAAGATGCTTTGGATATCATTAGCACTAATCTAACAGCTTTAGAACCATCTCTGGCTAAAGAACAAGGTGTTGTTCCTCAAAGTTTAGAAGAAGCCAGAAATCATCAGAACTCCATTAGGGTATGGCATAATCCAAAACTTTAGTAATTTCAAGTAAATTTTGTACTTTAGCATTAAGAGCAATCAAATCAAGATTTTTGTTTTAAAAAAATGCTTTAAAAATCATATTTTAATGTTTAGAATATCTCCAACAAACTGAATGTTGAAAAGCAAAGGCTGCAAGCTGCATTGCAATCTTGTGAAGATGCCACCGCATCACTGAGTCGTCCCAGTAGTCCTGAAGGCGGTATCCCTAGTCTCATGCCAGAAAAAGAAACCAATGTTAGGTTGAGATTAGAAGATATGATTGATCAGGTATATTGATGTACTTGTTTAAAAAAAAGTATTATTATGATTATTATTATTATTAATTTGCAATGAGATTACAGTAATTTGATTTTTAAGCAATAAAAAGCTTTCTTCTTTATATTTAATATTTTTTTTTATATAAAATTCTTTTGTAGGTTGAAAATATACAGTTATCAATCAGCCGTATTGTGAATGAATGGGAGGAGTTGGAGCGATGCCGTGAAGAGCTACGGAAGTGGTTAACAGAACAGCAAAATATTGTTACTGACTTTCAGTCCAAACCAGCTCGACTAAGACCAGAAGTGGCTCAGGGAGAAATTAATCAAATTCAGGTATTTATACATAGATAGATGGATAGATATAAAATAAGTAAGATCTAATTTCTTGAAACTTACAAAAATGGGATCACTAAAGCTTTATGATACTAATCTGCAAAGCAAAAACGATAGTAAACAAGCAAAACTGATTTTGAATGAAATAAAGATGATATTATGTATTTTTATATCATTTAATTTTAATTATTCCTTTTTTTTGAGAAGAAAAACTTATACATTATTTTGTGTTGTAACTTTTCATATACTCGATACTGTCTCCATGAACACTGTAGCAGCTACAGAAGTTGCTTTATTTTATTGAATGTATGTTAATATTTACAAAAAAGAAAAAAGCTATTACAAGGTTTATAGTTATTTATGGTAATTATAAAACTTTCATGTGATAGTAAAATATCTTGTTCAGGAAAGGAATCATTCCACACCGATACTTACTTAGTAACACTGAAGTGAGTTCTCTGATCTATCAAGGAAATCACATTAGAATAAATTGTCGTGGTAGGGATTATATGAGAAAAATGGCAGCTAGCAAGAAGAGAAGAAATACAACTGTGAAAAGATCCAAATCATTTTAAGAGATTATTCAAATCATCAAGGAAATTCTATTATTTATACATTGACAAGGAAACACAATTTTCAGTAATAGAATAAAGGTGCAAAAGGGTTGCTCAAAAAAATATAAAAGTGTTTTTTATTTAGCTTTAATATTGATTTTCATCTGTTTTTCTTGAAAGAATCTGTTAAAAAGTTATGAGCTAAGATTAACATAGCAACATTTCCAATTGTTTTTGCACTTCCTAATATATACACCATTAGACTTCATTAGTTTGCCATTTCGGTAAGCTGGATATACAGTCTTGAAATATAGGATATTTTTATCAGATGGAAAGTATGTTTTTCCCTTTTATATTGGCTAGTACTGTACATATAACTTTCGTATGAGTTTAAGTATATGAGAAGTATTAGCTTTTTAATTAAATGTAATGTATTTTTTTATATGAACAATGACCTTTTTTTAAGCATTTAATATCTTGATGTAAATTATAAAATCAATTTCTCTACATAAAGCTTATAATTTTCTTTCATTATTCTTTTCAACTCAGGAACTTTTTTCCCAGTAAATTATTCTAAAATTTATGACACTGATTTTAATATTAAAACTAACCTTTTCCTAGAATAAATAGATTGTTAGTAACACAGGTTTTGATAAATTTGTTACCATCAAAGTCCACCAACGAATTAAGTTAATTCACCACATACGATAATTCTGATAATGCTGAATCTTTTTTTTTTTTTAGTACCTCAAGACACAAATAGATGAGAAGCGACAGGTACTAGAAGACATAGAACAAAAACAGCAAAATTTATCTCCAGATTTCCAAGATCCTTCACTGAAAGAAGAGCTTGAACAATTAGAACAACAGGTATTTTTCTTCACTTTATCATATTAAATCAATTAAATCCATGTTTGGAAGATATTTTTTAAATGTACTCAAAATTTAGAACAATAACTAAATTTTAAATTATATAAGCTATATAAAAAGGCTAACAGTAATTGAATCAAAGTAAAAATGATCTCTGAAGAATATCTTATATTTTCTAATATGAAAGTTTAATCAGATGATGCAAGCAAGTGGCAGTCTGAAGGGAGCAATGATTGACTTAAGAATCTATCAAAGTTACTTGTGATGAAATCCATATTATACGTGGAAAGTACAGTATTTCTGCCTGTTACATGAATTGAAACTTCAACCTCAGTAAAAGGATTGTATTCCAATTGCACAAATAACTTGTAAACGTAGGCTGAAAATATAAAAGTGAAAGTTATAAATTTGTTGTCTTGAGATAATAAGTAAAAATAAATAAATAACACATTCCATTCTGTTCATCTCACTGGTAACTAAATGATTTTGCAATATGTACTGTCAGATTATGAAGTAAATACAGGTTCTCATTACCTGTAGGGATTACATTCCTGGAAAACCTCCCGATTTCAGAAACTGAGCATTGATCCTATGGGGAAAACGAGATTAGATTCCCACTGACCCTCTTCTCTACATACTTTGGCTACCCATTATCATAAACACATCCATTCATGTATTATTCTTGTAAAGAACACTTCCCATATTATAGTACATATTTTATAAAAGTATTTTACACTTTTGTTTGACAAAAACTCATATATAAAAGAAGTGGAACATATAAATAATGTGAATACATACTTTAACACCAAAATAATATAATTGAAGTGAATATTGTAGTTCTTGCCACTCTATGGACAGACTGAGTGAATGCTTACTTTATTTACAGTAAATTGTCTGCTTGTGGATGCTACTAAATTTTCAGAATGAAGTAAATCAAGTGAATCTTATCCATTAAGCTTATCACAATGCATCTGCACTTAGGAGCACTTGGTAAAATACCTTCATTAGCACTATGCTTTAGTGCAGTTAGTTGAAATTTAATGAAGTAGCTACAAAAGCAGCATAAAACCCTATGAACAAGTGGAATATAATCAGAACAATGTGGAGACCTGTTAACATAACAAAAGGCTGCAGCTTTTCTTGATGGAGCTCATGATAGAACTCAGATTTTTTTTTTTTGCTACTGCACATGACCATGAATGATCACAAAGAGATCGCATACATTTCAAAATGTTTTACTCTTTTAAAAAAACAACAACAGATAAGTGAATCTGTAGATAACATGGATTTACTGTATAAGCCATATTTCTCTTTCAAAAAGATTTCACATATTGCAATTTTCATAATGTGATTGGTTACATTTTCATGATTATTGTAAAACCATTTTGCCCGGAGACTCGCATATAATGTTCAAAGAAAGGAGAATGAGCAGATCTGCCCCAACCCTGTATAGCGATAAGATATATACGTAAGGAAAGATCTCCATCAATAGAACATTTTTTATTATTACGACTTGTCTCAATTATTAGTCTGTTCGGAGTTTTATACATCTAGATATGACGTTTGAGTCATTGGTTATAATGAGTGTGGGTGGCAGAGAAGCCAACCACCTAATGGCCGGGGGTGCTTGGCTGTGGGTGGTTGGCTTCCCTGCACCCACACTCATTACAATCAATGATTCAAACGTCATATCTGGACGTATATAACTCCGAACGGACTAATAATTGTGACAAATCGTAATAATAACATATGTTCTATGTAAGGAGATCTTTCTATAGATATATATCTTATCATTATATAGGGTGGGGCAAATTCCCATAGAGTTTGTCATTCATTCATTATTAGTAGATATTGCATAAATTGTTCTACAATATCCAGATAACTGTAAAAAGCAATCAGAAGTTTAACAGCTGATGCTCTTCTTCTCTAAGATATCATTATATGAGACATATTTCATCTGTGGTATGGAAAAAATTTTGATAGGAAATACTTCATTTTAATGGAAATGTAGCAGATTTAATTTTTTTTCCCTAGAAGTCTCTAGAAGTCTAGAAGTCTTTAATAAAAATTACTTCCAAAAATTAAAAGATTCCTGCTGATTGGAAATGAGAAATTAATTGCTATATTAATTTGATTAATTTGATATAGTAATTGGAAAACACTATTATGGGAACTGAGGTTCTAAATAAGAGCTTTCAGCTGACAGAAAGAAAGATAGAACCTGATGTTTTATCCTGGAAATAGCATCTTAGTAAATTATCCATATAAGAAATTACAACTTCTTAAGTGAAATAGGAAGGAGTCTTCAAAAATAAAAAAAAATACAATTGTGACATCCATTATGGGTGGCTTTTTAGCTGGGATTTCTCAAATGTTTTTTCAGGAATAAAAAAATCTTTCAAGCATGTAACTGCGATGTATTACTGTAAACATATTAAAAGAAAAAAAGACACACACACAAGAAGTTTGTTTTATTAATCAAAACTAACATTTATTTGAAAGGTTGCTGATTTATTGGAAGCAAGACTCAAAGTTATGGCCAACATTGATGAATATCGTCAGTTGAATACAAGACTTCAAGCATGGTTTGATCAAATGACAAAGCAAGTTGAAATATTAGATAGAGGAGATGGAATGGATAGTTCACAAAAAGCAGATAAATTGAAGGTACGTTATTGTAATATTCTATCTAATTACACACTTTTCACTTTAATAAATTGAGTTCCAGTAAAATAATAATAAAAATATTCTTAATGAAAATTTCACTGTAAAGAAAAGTTTAAAAAGTACATTATTGGTCTTCATTATTTGTATGTATTGTTAGCTGCATGTTAAATTGTTTTAATTGGAATATAATTGTTTAAAATAAATATTAAAATGTTGAAGTTTCTTAATTTTTATTGAAATGCTGACAAGTTTTCAGTGCTAAAGAACATATTATTAATAGACTATGAATAAATAATATAATCAAAATTGTTAGAAGTGTCTTATAATAGTGCATAATTCACATTGATTACAGATTTTCAAATAGCAGAACTGT
>JAFIDM010012231.1:27536123-27569869 GCA_023159025.1 Thereuonema tuberculata
TAGTGCATAATTCACATTGATTACAGATTTTCAAATAGCAGAACTGTTCAAAGGATATACCTATATTTTTTATGTATTATCCATGAAATACTATGACTTTTTTTTCATTTGTCTTCATGTTAACTGCCAAAAGAATTGTCATCAATTGAAATATCATCCATTAAATCTTATTTTCTGTAGGAGCTACAGCAAGAATTTGATGGACAACAAGCAATTATGGAAGAGCTGAAAACACGAGCCAATGATGCAATTCCTGAACTTGGAGGCACAGATTCTCAACAAGTTGAAGAACAACTCAAGTAAATAACTCTTTAGTTTAATGACATTAAAATGAACAGTTTATAAGTTTTGAAAAATAGTGCATTTTATTCTAATATAATGATTATTTATATAGTGACCTATAATATTTTTTTTATTTTTTTCCCCTTTCTTTTCTGTTGCAGAGGTATCAATAAGAAATTCTCTGAACTACAAAAACGAGTTCAGAGGAAAGCTCAAGTAATTGAAATGATCCGACAGAGTTTTGATAATCTTCTACAAGAAATACTGTCCACCCAAGAATGGCTGAGACAGAAAATCAAAGAAATTGAGCACCACCCACCACTAGGCTACCAATCTAGCAAAGTTGAAGGAAGAGTTCAAGAAATAAATGTAAGATTTTTTGGCATTGATACTGTATATGCTTATATGGGCATAAGTCCCCGATTGTTTTTTAGTAGATCTAACATAGATTCAGATAGAAGTTTTTAACTTTAGTGTTACTTTCAGTTCAATATATTATCAGTTACATACCAATATTTCAGTTTCATTAGCTTCTTCTAGCTCTTATTGTTTGGGTTCATTAGCACCACAGTTATTTAAAGTTTGTGGTGATAGTGATGGTGATTAAGGTTTTCTCACTCCATCTCTAAAGATAAAAATCACCATTAGCCTGTAAGCAATAAAAAAAAAGAGACTTACCTGAAATCCTGTAGTAGTTTTAGATTGAATGTTGAGATTTATGATCATTCCTAAAACCCTACTTCTCTACCTGTCCCTTCACCTTAAGTTTTTAGAACATTAATGTCATTTAATTTTTTTAGATATTGATAAGATAACACAAATGACTGTCTTTGCAATCATCAAACATCATGAAGCTTCTGTCTTCTGACTCATTGTTGCGTTCCATCCTTACAATCAACTACTGACATTTTATTTTCTTTCAGAGGTTTCTGACATCTTGTTTCATCTTCCTCATAGGATTTCTTTCATTGAGCTTTGACTCATGTTCATGTTAGAAGAGGTCCAAGCAGACCTTCAATATCACCTTATTAATATCCTTGTCTATTTATCCTGCATATCAATCCTGCTTTTGTGCTTTAATACTGTAATATATAAACCAATTATGTCTGTCTTTTTCTATTATCTCTGCCATCTTTCAACAATTAGCAATTAGAATTGAAGTCAACAAATTCTGTTAATCTTCAATCCAGAAGTTATAGGAGAACATTCACTTTGTAGCATCTGACTTCCTATCTCTCCTCTTGTGGCCTTACTTTTTCATCAACTTAAGGAAGTGCTCAAAAATTGATGCACTGTTGGGAAGCAAAAATGTTGCTTCAGAACTGGAAGTTTTAAATTCCTTATTATAGTATACCCTACTTTTGAACAATGCATTGAGCAAATAGATTCGTCAATTTCTATAAGAGAATACAGTTACTTTTAAATATGGCTGTGGTGATAAGGAAAATATCAATACAGAATGTAAAAGACTTCCAGGTATTTTCACAGGTCCACTTCAATTTCACAAATAATAATCAAAGCAGAGTCATTTCCTGGCTGACAAATGATGATTGTAATGTGGAATTAAAAGTATATTATTACTGTTCAAATGATATTATTCATCTTAAAAATGACAATTTATTTTATCATTTGCAGCTTAAAAAAAAAAGCAAAAAAAAACAATTTAGCTATGATACAAGAAGTGAATTATCAGAATGCAGTAATTTTAATAAATTAGTGAGATAGGTACAGAATTAATTCATTTTATAACTGATAAACTAAATTCTTGCTTTTGTTTGTTGTTTTATGAAAACCCCATTTTTTTTTTCTATTTAAAGGCTGTTAAGAGAGAGATTGAAAACAAAACTGTGATTATTGAGAACATTGAACATCAAGTTCAAACTGTATCAGCAGATCTTGAGGGCCATGAAAAAGATAAGCTACATATAGCCCTTAACTCTCTGTTGGATGAATACCGAAGGCTACAAGATCTTATTAGAAAGGCTTTAGAATTCTTAGCTGCTGCACTGGCAGAAAGGCAGTTATTTGAAAGAACAATTGACAATATTTTGCAATGGCTTCAGGAAAAGAATTTAGCCGCTCTCAATGTCGATAGTACTCCTCTTCATGCATCAGCAATTGAGAAGTTTGTAGAGAATTATAAGGTATGTGTTTTGTTTTGTTTTTAATATTTTTTGATACATTTTGCTTTTTAATTGGAAAGCACTTGCTTTTATTATTAAATAAGTTTGAAACTTAAAGAAATTCAGATTTGTAGTGTAAAGGATGCATATATTCCATGGCACTTATTAGTTATGCTATCCTATTATGAATGTAAGTAATTTACCTAGATAGTTAGTATACCTGTTCTATAAATTAAATCAAGGTGCAGCAAGAGATTCGGGATATTTGATTTAATGCTAAAATGAGCAAACGTATGGTCTAGCTGACTCTTTGAGTGTGTGGTATGATTTGTGATAGAGGTGTCGCAGTTCTATTAATCTTAGAAACAGCTGCCAATCTGTACTTCTATTACAATTTAGAGATATCTTGACACTTGTCTTACAAGTGAAAAATAAACTTATGGATAAAAAGTATGATATGGATAGAAGTTAAAAAAGACTACTAGAATTGTGCAATCCATGCACAATCGGATGGATATCCTGATAGGTTGCACAACTATAGTCAGACACATAACTGTCTAATATAATATACAAAATGTACACCTGGTTGGTCCTTATTTTAAAAAATGGATTATAGTAGCACTAAGTACTAAATTTATGAAAGTACAGTAGAACCTCGGATAATGACCACAATCCGTTCCAGAAAGCTGGTCGTTATCCGAAATGTTCGCTATCCGAAACAATTTTCCCCATAAGAAATAAAGGAAATAGGAATAATTGGTTCCTAGCTCCTATTGACTCGCTATTATATGAAAGTTACAGGCTATATAGGTATGCTTTTTTAAATGAGAATAGTTATAATACAGTACAAATTGAGTTAAATATAAATAAAAACATTAAAGAAAGCATTTAAACATAAGGAAACATAGGAAAACTGACCGTTTTTACTGCCATGTGATGGCGTGAGTGGATGGAGGTGTGGGGAGGAAGGGGTGGAATTACTGCTTGGAGGGGGAAATCGCACAGCACCGAACACAAACATGGCCGCTACACATCTGTTCGCTAACCGAAATTTTGTTCGCTATCCGAGGCAAATTTTTAGCGAAATTTTTGGTCGTTATCCGAATTGTTCATTATCAGAGGCGTTCGCTAACCGAGGTTTGACTGTATTTAAAATGATCAGGAACTGTAGATTTTTAATTTCTTTAAATTCAGAGTTGGAAAAAAACAATCTAGACAATTCCATAAAGAAGCAACAGTATGAGCACTGTTATATAATGCTTTTGTGATACTGATATATGACATGCAGATGAGATCACCATGAATCATTGCTTGTTTGCATTAATCTGTATTCCCTGAAGAATAAATGCAACAAAGAAAAATTATATACCATCCTAAGCTCTATGTATAAAACCTGATAGATCAAACTGAAATCATTGCCTTATTGTAAGTTTAAGTCTCTTTAATCATAATTGCCGAATTTCTAATATTACAATTGCAACAGTGGATTTTACTAGTTCTTGAAACAAGCAGAATTGTATTTAGAACAGAACATAGTCCTTTCTAGGTTTTATTATAACCAATTCTTAATTCCTGTGTCTTGTATTAGAAAAGTAATGTAGAAAATTTTGTTTCTTTCTCATGTTCCTTTAATTGATATTAGAATAACCTTGTTGAAAAATATTTTAAAGTTACATAAACCTTTCTAATAAATGTATATATGTAAATATGGAGTTCATACGTATCAATAGTGTTCTTTTGTCCCAGGCTCCTAATTATGGGTTCAATTGGTGCTGAAAAGAATTGCAATATAAAATAATTAACCTCAGTATATCCTTTGCTGAATATTGTATTGTCGTATCATAGGGTATTATGATTGCCTGAGCATAAAAGCTATTTGAATTCTAGAATTTGTAATTCTTCACTTTAGTACAGCAAGTTCTAGATGTTCTTGATTCTTGATTCTTTACATTACCTTTATGTCTAATATTTTAAATTTGTCAATATTATAGAAAATTGTGAATATCACATTTTGAAATTTTTTAAGTAATTATTGTTTTTTAACATTATAATTGTTAGAGAATTGATATTGATGTTAAAAGTTACGATGACTCTGTAATGAATGAATTGAGGAAACAAGCTCAAGGATTGGCTAAAGATTGTACTGATGAAGATCGAGAAAAACTTGACGCACTAGTGAAAGGTTAGTGAAAATTCATATAAATAGATAGAAAACAAATGTACAAAATGTTCATTTTAATTAGTAAATTATCTTGAAGATAATAAAGAATTAGGACTGTAATTCCTGACTTAATTAAACAAGGTTGTTGGCTCTTAATCTAATAAGTAAGATTTATAATTTTGTTTACTTATTCAAATAGGAGGGGAGAAAACACACAAACATCTTTACTTCATTTTCTGTTTGTTTGTTTGTTTGTTTTTTTTATAATTTCTTATTAAGATTACATTAAATAACTTATTAATTGACTGAAATTGAAATACTTGTAGACCTTGAGAGTCAAGTAACTACACTAAAGAAAGCCTTGCAAGACTGCACTCGACTATTGAGTGAGCAGTTAATAAGAAGACAGGACTTTGAAAAAGCATTGAATAAATGCCAACATTGGTTACACCAAGCAGATGTTGCTGTTACAGCAGAAATCAGGCCTGCAGCTACTATGGATGTAGTACAGGAACAGCTCCAGAAGTATTCGACATTACTGCACGAATCGGGAACTATTTCAGAAGAGATTCGTACAGTATCTGAACAGGGACAAAAAATCAAACCAGAAGTAAATGAAGTTGATCGTCTCAATCTGCAGGAACAATTAGATAACTTGAGAGATAGGCATAATAGGTAAGGAAAAGTTATTTCCTTCTTATTTTTTTATTTTATTATTATTTTTTTAATTAATTGGAAATTGTCTGCTGTGAAATAAAAGAAGAGTACAGATAATCTCATCATGTAAAAATTAAGCAATAAACTTTTGCATACTATTTTATAATATATTCATAATTGTTTTGTAAATTTTGTATATTATAACTAATTTTCAGTAGCCAAAGAAAAATTAATTAAATGGTCTCAATTAAGTTATCACTCTATTAATAATAAATGTACTAAAACAAAAGATTGAAGAATGCATTTTTATTTATTTATTTATTTTAACATTTAGATTAGCATCTGTAATTTCTGAACGAGTAAGTTCGCTTGAAAGAATTGCTGAAACAAGGCGCCAACAAGAAAAGGAAGTTCATGAAAGCATCACAATTCTTAATGAATTGCAGTTTGAACTGAGGTCACTCAATAGACCTGTTGGTCATAGTGTGAAAGATGCTCAAGAATTGTTGGATAATTATCAGGTGAGGAGACTGTTTATATAAATTGTAATCATTGATTTTTTTTTCTTTGTGATAATTTATTTTTTATTTCACAAATATATTTTCTTTGTTTCTAAATGTACATTTGTGAAGCAAGAATCTTATGTATATATTCAATTTTGATTTGATCATATAACAAAATATTCTTAATTTTTATTATTAGGCAATTTTACGTAAACTTCAGGAACTACAAGATAAACTAGAGCAGTTGCAAAAATTGAGTCTTGAATCATCATCAGAATTAGAAGCACTTTTACGACAACTACAAGAATATTTGCAACAAGTCCAAAATCAGATTGCAAAGCTTAAACAAACTGTTATGTTACGACAACAGTTTCAGGGACTTATTTCAGACATTGCAGCTACCATTGCAAAATACACTGAAATTGTAAACATCATTGAAAAATCAGAAACTACAGTGACTGATAAAATCCGTAGGTATCAAGAAGTAATGCAAAAACTGATTGAATGTGATGCCACTCTAATGTCAGCAATGGATAAAGGGCAGCAAATTGGAGCTGAAGGATCCGCAGTGGACCGAAACCTCATCATGGATCAGTTGCAAAACCTCAAAATGCAACTCAATAATCTGAAGAGAACAGTTGAAAAGAAGAAGTCAGAACATGAAGTGCTTGCAGCAGAACTGAATAAGTTAAGGCAAGAACTAGAAGATTTATTAGATCGACTTCATGCACATGAAGCAACCGTTAAGTCTCGTCCATTGCTTACCCTTGATCCTCGAAGTGTTAATGAGGAACTAAGGAAGCATAAGGTAATTTACTTTGATTTGTACCTTTTCTTTATAAAATATTAAGGTATAAGATATTGTCACAACAATTCTTTTAAATTTCATGTAAATCATTCTCCAAAGTTGAAATTCTTGTTACTTACTTTTATATGAACTTCATCATTTCATCCTTTTGTAAACAGAGTTATATTATCTACTAAGATCACTGGTAATGGTCAGTGGGTCTACAAAACACTGTAGCCAGTTGGGTAACACTTTATTTGCAAATCTCTTTAGAGATGATGAGCCCGTTTTACTAGACAACCATGAAAAAAAATTTCAAACCCATTTGTTGGTGCTATTTAATACACAATGTAACAAAGATGCTGGATGCTGTTACTTAAAATTCTACTAAATGAGTTCTGAGTTCAAGTTAATGGTAGTTTTGTGAATTTGATTTATATCATATTCAGTTGGCTGGCAAATTTAATTATCTCGTAACTTTCTCATTGCTAAATAACTCTTCTACTATAATGCTCATGTAATTCTAAATAGTAATAAAGCTTTCACCATTTTTACTGTTAAATTGTCTTTTATTTTTAAGTGTAAAGTTTTAATTTTTAATTAAAAGTTTAAATTGTACCGTATATTTTAGAGTTGCACTTTGTTTGGTTCTAGTGTACTGATTAAAGATTTTCACATTCATTTTATATCATTTTCAGGCACTGTCATTGGAAGTTCATTCATTATTGAATAAACTACAAGGTATACGTACAAGATTGCATCAGGAGCATGAAGTCGACCTTTTACCAGCTGCTCTTCATGAACATCTGAGTGAAGCAAAATTGTTAGCTTCTACCCTACCCAATGAGCTGGATGAGCGTGAACGATATCTACTAGATGCGCTCACGCTACGCCAGCAGTACAATGATATATATGAGCGACTTGTAGGATGGATTGGTTTAGCCAATGCAAAATTGCAACGGCCCCATGATGGTGTTGACTTTGAAAATATTGCTAATGATCTTCAAGATCATAAGGTATCTTTTTGCTTTTTGAAATTTGGTTAAATTTTATTTTATTAAATTTATAATCATAAAATAAAATTGTTTTTAAGAAATTATTATAAAATAGAAGAATAACTTTTTTATTTTTTGTTTTTTTAGACTTTTTTCAAAGAAGGTCCTCTTCAGAATCAAAGGCTTGAACAATTGCAAGAGCTTGCTTCAAAAATTTCTCCAAGTCTAAGTTTAGAGGTACAAGAAACTTTGCAGGAAGACTTGAATCATCAGGAACAGGTAACTTTTTTTTTAGGATAGTAAGGATATGCTACCTTTTAATCGGAATTTTCTTTTTTTTTTTTTTCTTGGACAGATACCACATTTCTCTAATCTTCAAAAACTACTTTTTTACAATACAATAAAAAACAATGCATAAAAAAAATCCATTTGGTTGTTTTTTTTTTGTTTTTTGGAAAAGGAACTTTTTTCATTGCTTGCTTCTGTTTTCTCCTACTTTTACCATCTTTAGCATCAAGATGATCAAGTGTTGGTCTTTATTTCAATTACAAATTATTCTGATTTTGACCAATTGAAAAGAGACTCTAGGAATGGAATAGACAGAATTTAGGAAATGCATTTTTTCAAATATAATAAAAGCTTTCGAGATGGAAACAGTGACCCATCAAAAACTAAAAACAAGAACAAAATATGGATACAAAACCTTGGGCAGCCTTACGGCTACCTCAAAAGGTATTTGACCACAAGAACATAAATCATAAAAATAAAAAATAAAAAATTCTTTAAAGGGTAAAAGGAAAAGCAAGCAATTCATAATTGAAATTAAATTCCTTTAGAGTCAAGCTGAGATCCTGGGACGGTCATTTCGAGCTTTTTGAGCTCTCTTCAGCCACTGCAAAACTCAAAAACAGAACGAGACAGAAGACTAATTAATAGTCTTTCATCTATACCTCTAAGAAGTAAGTGTCCCAAGAAAACAAAGGATGCAGTATTAGAATAGTTGCAGGTGAAATTTTGTCAGTACACGTTATGAATAAATATCATAAAGTGTTACATTAAATATTATGAAAAGAAAGAAATGAAAAAGCTCTAGAAAACATTCATCTCTCAAATCATATCTTTATGAATAAATGAAAACTATGTAGCAGTTTTTGCTTGTACTGGTAAATAAAGAAAGTGGAGGTTGATTTAAAGCAGTAATTCTGATTGCAACCAATGAAGGAAAACTTTTTTTAAAGGGAATAATATATATCTTTCCTTTACATTAACAAATTTCATTTGGTGGAAGGTGAACTTATTGTTAATCTGATTGTAAGGAGATATGTATGAAAAGACAAGTTAGGAGATTTTATAAGGCAATATATCCGAGTTTAGAAGATCAAACAGTTCCAATTTGATGAAAAGGTAAGGAAATAATTCAACGAATTCACAAGAAAATCTGTACTGATTACCGTTATGATAGAAACAGAGCAGAACCTTCTTTCCTGTCCTTGGAGAACATTCCATCAGATTTTTGTAGAAAGCTTTGAAATGATGTAGTGTGTCCTTTCTCTGTACACAAGACATTTATTCTCAATTGGATTGAAGTTAGTCTAATTTAGGAGATAGACTAATTTTAATACTGTTAATTAACAATCTGTTAATCTAGGAACTACAAATTAAAATATATTAAATGCTTATGGAGAATTTAAGTGCAATGATTTTGTTGTAAAAATAAAATTAATTAATTAATTAATCCTCAAAATTAATTATTGATAAATTATAAATAAATAATATTAATAAATATAAAGTCTCAATAGCTTATCAAGTTTCTAATTAGTAATTAGCTCATTTGATTTTATCTTCTTCTTAATATAAAATCATTAATAAAACTTTCTTTTCTCTGTTTAGCAATTAAGGAATATACTCTCATCTGCTATCAAAAAACAGTCTAATTTGGAAAGTGATGCTCAGTCTTGGGATGAATACAAGAGAGCCATTGATAAAGTTGAGCTTATTTTAGAGAGTTGTGACTTTTCAGTGAAAAGTTTAGATAGTCTTGCAGCTGTAGCAGCTTTCCTTCAGCGAATGAATGATCACAATAAACAGATTCAGGTAAACAAGTAATAAAATAGAAAATGTTGTCTAATTAAGGACTAAATTAATTTTTTAATTGTAAAGTTTTAATTGTAGGAAATTAATTTTATTGAATAATAAATTTAATTATAAATATATTTTATATTTTTATTGATAATTGTATTTCATGTTTAATTCGTCGTATCTATTTTTATATTTAGAAACACCAAGAAGTAATTGATGACTTAAATGAGAAGGCAAGAAAGTTGGATCGAAGAGCTGATTTTGAAAACAGAAACAACATAAAGAAACAGATTGATAGTATTCATCAGAGATGGCGTGACATTTGCCATCAGGTTGACAATCAAAAACTAGCACTCCAAGAAGTGCATGATAAATGGGACAAATTCACTCAGCTTGCATCACAACTAAACACGAGTCTTACCACAAAAGAACAACAGCTACTCAGCCTAAGCCAGAAGACATCTACGAAGGCACAGTTAGATGTTTTCAGTGATCAGCTAAGGGTGAGTCAAATCCTTACATTGTTTTTTTTTTTTTTTTTCAGTTAATTTTAAGACAAAACTTGAAGGTAATTGGATGTGGGATTCTAATTTTCCAAATTCATAATTGAAACCTGATCAACTAGATTGAAACATTGATGTGTTTAAACATTTTGATATATAGCTATTAAATTATCCAAGCTGATAACATATCTTAAATGAGTGGTGGTTGAGATAGGGGGAGAGGGAGGCAAAAAACTAAGTCTTCATAATGAAATTCAGCTAAGTAGTTTCTATTTACTGAGAGGTTTTTGGAACTCTTGTATTTTGGGACATTTTGATTTTCCCTAATGGCATTACCTCAAATTAAGAAAATAGACATCAATATAGAAATGCTAAGGGTGGAGTGCACCAAACTTTGTTAACTTTGACGGTTTGTTATGTTGATGGTTGGTGCATCAACTGGCATTTTCGTGCACAAACGTTCGTTAGAGGTTTAACAGTCATTAAATCGCTGATGAGACGTCAAATGTTAACAGCTGTTAAACCTCTAACAACGTTGTTGGTGCAGGAAAATGCCAGTTGATGCACCAACCATCAACGTTAACGAACCGTCAAAGTTAATGAAAGCTTGGTGCACTCCACCCTTAAAACTGTTTAGTTTGCTATTTAGTTAAATTTGTAGTGTGTTAAGGAAAGGGATCACATTTCCTTTATTGGTCAGAATTTAAACTTTGGATATTGTGAATTTTTATTTTTATTATACCACAGGTTGAATCAATAATAATTGGATTAAAAATAGAGAGACAGAGAGAGAAATTAAGATTAATGTATTATTTTTGGGAAAAGTGATTAAAGTTAAATAATTATAATAAAAAGAAGAAGAAAACTGATTCAGTAGCCTGAATTAATGGCTTATTTATTAAAATTTATATTAGAAAATTGCTTGTCAATGAACAAATAGTGTTTTTGAAAAGTTTTGTTTTATAAGGAATTCAAAAGCAGATTGTTCTTTGAATTTATAAGAACTCCATTTAAAATTTTAAGAACTCCATTAAAATACTAATTGCACTAACTTTAATCATTTATTCAGATTTTGTTTTCTTATTTATTTTTTTAGATAAATCCTGTAACATTACATTCTTTTGTCTCTTTGGTTTTATTTTAGATAGAAAACTATAACATGTTTTTTGTTTCTGTAATTTAAGGCGCTAGAAATGGAGACACTGGATCTTCAAAGTATGCTTTCAAGTGTTCATGCAGCATCTTCCAATGTTCTCATTTCAACCACCAGTTTATCTGACACTGCTAGAAAGGTCATTGAGGAGGAAGTGAAAAACCTTAGTTCTAGATATACACGGTAAGACAGTTTTATTAATATTACTTGAGTTAATTTTTCCGTTACAAATAATTTTCTAATGATAGGTCAAGAAACTAAAACCAGAAACAAGAAATACTTTCAAACTCTTTTTTTCTAAGCTAAAAACTGATTTAAGAAAAAAGTTAAGTAAATGAAACAAACAGAAAAAAAAAAGCATTACACCGTTCTTAAAAAAATAAGGAATTCTAACAAGATATAGTTCAGTATGTCATGATCACACTGCTCACAATCATGATATAGTTTACTAGGTAACTGCTGTTTAAAATCAAAATTAAAATATCTGGAAAACTTAATTAAGAATTGATTGTTAATTTAAGCTTAAATCTAGTGCTCCTGTATTTAAAATATGTAGCATTTTTTTCCTTCTTTTTTTTCCTTGGAGATTCCCTAACAGTGATAAACTTTCATATTCGTTTCTCGGTACAAACTGATTTCAGTTTTACATTTAAAATAAATTGAAAAGTAATTTAATTAAAGACAGAAAACCCTTTATTATTGGTGCATATAAATTAATCTTAATTCATAACAAACTGTTCAATGGAATCAGCATTTTAAAAGTATAAAATTAAAATAACTGCATAGTCACAAAATATATTGAAAATTTCCATTACTGTCATTAATGAAAGATTATTTAATATTATAAAAAGTTTTCTCGATCTTGGTAGGACATTCAGAGATATAATGGAGTGTAAAAACTCTCATCCCTCTGACTTGGATAACATATTACTCATTTGGCATTTAGGATTTTTGTTTTAATTTTGTTCTAGCTTTATTACAAATACTTGTTTCCCATGGATTTTTCCTTTATGTTTATTTAATTAGCACTACTCACAAAAGTGAGTCTATTTTTCAGTTAACTCCATTTCTTAGCAAATAAAGGTAAGAGAATGCAGACTATTTTATTAATTAAGTTTAATTGGAAAAAATATTTAATGTGCATGGATTAATCGTTAAACAAAAAAATTCAATAAAAAATTCTGTGCACTATTGAATTTCTTGTTTAAAAACTCTTCAGTTTACTTACAGGGGTTTCAAAAATTATTGGGTTAAATTATAGTAGAAATGTATTGTGTCAAACTACTTTAAATAATTTAAATAAGAATGCCTTTTGAGTCGAGCTGAGACTCTGGGACGGCCGTTTCGAGCTTGTTGGCTTTTTTTTCCTTTTTTGTGGTCAAATACCTTTTGTGGTAGCCTGATTGCTGCCCAACGATTTGTATTCCACATTTTGTTCTTGTTTTTTATTTTCTTATTTTTAGTCAATGTGGGGTCACTGTTTACATCGTGAATTCCTGCTTTAAATAATTCAAGAAAAATATGTTGGGCTTTACTGAGGATTTTAATCCACATTTAAGAGATACATGTGATTTGCTAAATACAGGTATATTGCTAATCTTTAAAGAGTCTAAAAGGCATTCTGTTTGAAACATTGTAATTTCAAGACTAAATAAGGAATTTTTAGTAAAGTATGACATTAATCAAACTCTTTACTGGTATTTTTAGGTATATTCCCCTTGTAGACATTTTAGCCTGGTATTATTTTTAGCCTTACATTCCTTATAAGACACTGAACTGGAATGCTAATTTAATCACATCCTATTGTGATGTTAAGTTCATACATATCATACACCTCTAATTTTACCCTTTAATTTAAATTAGTCTTTATTTAAGAATATGCCTAGAAAAAATTAATATCTATAAAATGCGATTTAATAATTAGGCTTTTTACTTTATTATTATGATTACTATTTGAGTTACTACAAAACTACTAATATTTTTAAGGAAATTGTTATTAATCAAATAAGTAAATATTTACTGAACATCAGAAGGAGTAATTTCAAATTATTAAGGAATTTTAATATTTGTTTATATTCAGTTATGAAAATATATAAAACAGTTGACAAGCTTTTGAAAAAGTATACAGAATGTTCAAAGCTTTTGACATCAGAGAAACTCAGTTAAGCAGCATACATTCATTATTACTTAACAATAATGAAAACAACAACATCCAAAACTCACCCATTTAATATACAAATTTTAAATTGACTTCAAGGAAACAAGTTCTTAGGCTACAGCACAGCCTAACCAGTTAAACATGTATAACCTATAGCTATATAAAAAATGTCCGACAAGATATGACTTGTTTGTTTTCAAGTCTTGTGATTTGCCCAAATAGTTTAGCCAAATTTGAGTTTTAATAGAAAATGATTCATCGTATGCCATAAATAAGGAAGGCAGATGTAATAAGCTCATGATAAATAATCCTAAAATAGTTTTGAGAAGAGTTTCATATTCATAAAAGGTTCTTGATTGAGAAAGTTTCTTAGACTTCAATAAATTTATGTGTGTTCAGTAAGATTAGCTGCTGCCATATTCTGTCAGAGTTCCAAATACTTGAGTAATTTAGTAATTTCTTTTCGTAGTTCTTTAATTAATAGAGACTGAAATACAAAATGAAATCATGGATACTGTAGCATGTAGAATAGATTTTGGATTAATGGCTAAGAAGCTGAGCTTCTTATTATTAGTTGACATATCAACTGATATCAACAAAATTTTATTTATGTATTTTTAATTGGGATTTTAGGATTCCCTAGAATTTTTTTCTTCTTTATCCATAACTCAGAAAATTAAAATGTTTCACTTAAATATCTTCTTGGTGAATTGAGATTTCTATACACTGCCTCTGGTCTCTGGAAGGAGGAGATTTAATATTGTAAGAGAAGTTTACTAATTAGTAATTAATTGAAATTTTCTTTTAAAAATAATTAATCAATTAAATGATTAATCCATAGCTCCTTAAGCAAAACATTGTAATAATTAAGTAAGACTGTAGCAAGGAATTTGAAATTCACATTCTCTTTAAAACTTTGTTGAAATTGTGAAGTGTCTCTGCAATCTCCAGTCATATCAAACAAAATTTGCTTAGAATTCTCATTTTATCTTTGGATTGCAATAAGCATTGTCTAATTCGAAATTTTAAACCAGTTATACAAATCGGATCACATTACATAATTATAATGACATCATCACTGCATCAAATTGCATGTCCATTATATCTTTCATGTGAGCTATGCTGATTAAAGATCTATTGGTAGGTAGGAATATTTAATGTACATATAATGCTTATCATCACTTGGTATATCTGGCTGATGAGTTCTAACAAGAATGAAGCAGCTGACCCAGATTCCTGTTGATGATGGTTCAAGGTGTGAAAGTAAATGACTGTGCATTTCATAAATCCCCTTGTTCATATTTCATAAAGATCTTTAGAGAAACTATTTGTTATATTCATACTTTTCTCACGAATTTTCTTAGTATTAAAATTGTATTATTCATATTCCGCGAACACTAGGAATAGAAATTAATGATTTGATAATAGAAAAAATATATACCTTGCTGTATATATTGTTTAGTCGACTCCAAAATTACTTTAAATTTACTAGAGAGGTCATCTTCTGATTCATTGTAAAAGTTTTTTGTTTTTTTTAAGTATCTCTTGTATGAGGGTGAGTCAAGCTAAAGTTAGAAATTTCCTATAAAAGAACACCAGTAATAAGGAGTCTTAATATTTGACCACCATTGTGTAGCGTGCTCTCTGGTGAGTGTTTTTGACCCTGATCCTGTTTTGACCCTTCCGGTGGTGCATTGGCTTTGAAAATGGGGGGTCAGCTAGAAACTTACTCCAAGGAAGAAGTGCAGTCAGTCATCCTTTTTTTTACACATGAAATGTCAGAATCCAACAGAAATTCATCGACAGATATCTTAGGTGTATAGTGAAGGCTGTAATTATGTGTAAGGCATCACTTCCATACACGATGCAGACTGGCCTGAGAGAGGAAAGACAGCTGTGACGCCAGAAAACATTGAAGTCTAGGACAATCTGAATCAGCACAATCGCCCTATCACAATTGACGAAATAGTATCAGAAGTGTCTATCAGTCAGGGTTCTGTGTCTACACTCATTCATGAGGAGCTGCGATACCGAAAAGTTCATGCCTGTTGGGTTCCAAGAGGTATGATTCCAGAAACGAAAGAGGCTCATGTGGAGGATTTCAGGCAAATTTGGATCATTTTGAGGAGGAAGGTCAAAAGCGATGTAGCTGGAGAAGTGATGCTGACTGTGGTTTTTGACAATAAGAAGTTATTGTTGAACACTACATGCCAAGGGGCACTACAGTCACTAGTGTAAGTTACTACACCTGCTATGCTGAAGACATGTGAAACCTGCTATTCGATCCAAGTGGCGTGGACTGAAGTCTCAAGGAGTCCTTTTCCTGCAAGATAATGCCTGCCCACACACTTTGAAGAACACCAAGGCATGTTTAGAGAAACTGAAGTTTGAGGTACTGCCACATCCTCCTTATTTGCCAGATTTAGCACCGTGTCATTTCCACCTTTCTGGACCGCTAAAGAAACATTTGGTTGGTCATCGATTCAAAACAAATGATGAGGTGCAGAAGAGGTGCACGAGTGGTTGCGAGGACAGGACAAAACCTTTTATTCTGCTGGAATCCAGACACTTCCAGGCAGGTGGCGCAAATGCATTGAGAAGGGTGGAGACTACATTGAGAAATAACATGATCTATTTTATTAAGGTTTGTTCCAGTTTCAAACTATTACCATTTTCTAACTTTAGCTTGACTCACCCTCATATATAAATATTTTTTAGGTTTTTTACAGTTTTCCCTCAAAACTGCATTATGTTATCACTCACTCATATAATCAGAAGACTAATGGGCTCCTTGCTCATTGGGCTTCACTCTCTCTGTTTCTTCTTGCTTTGTTGTTGCTTATGACAAATAAAAGACTGCTTAAAAGCATCATTTATTATCATCTTCTTGAAGCAGTACACTATTTGGATTAGAGATTGTAATGTGTCAGTAGAGTGAAATTAGAATCCTGTTTAATGTAATGAAATTTAAATAAATTTACAGGGTTCTATTTGGGTCAGGAACTTTTCAGATAGTAATTATTAAGTTTGGATTACATAGTTTAGATTAGAGTGTTTCGAAATTGTTTTTATTAGTTAGGTATTACCAATGCAATGAGGAAAGCATAGTGTGTTTAGAAAGGTCATTTGAATTTTATGATGTTATTGAAAACAATTGGTAAGTTTTTGAGTAGTAAATGGAATTGAAAATGTAATTCATTTTTTTTTATTTTTAGCCATTATTTGTTTAAACATTTTTTTTTTTAAATTTTCAAGTCTATATTAAAATCTTGGAATAATCACAATACTGTCTGCTGTTATATAGTTGCAGTAAAAAAGTTATAGTTATATAGTTGCAGAAGTCGGCTGACAAAGGCTCCTTCCTATTTTAGGATTGGGTAGAGTCCTTTTGTAAACTAAAAATTTAAAAAAATCTGCATCTACAAAACCACAAAACTTTCTTTGGAAATTTTCATTTCATTTTTTTGTTTCTTGTTAATTTTTTAAAAATATATACAAATTTTTCATTTTTCAGATTTAGTCTTTTTATAATTTACAATTATATACAAGTTGGCAAATTAGTGTGACCAGTTTTATCCAAATTTCTATATATTTATATTATGTTAGCCTAAGTTATTGAGTTTCGTTCATCATATTGAGAAGATTCTCATTTTTTTTTTAATCAATATTTATTTCAATTTTTAGGGATACCTAAAGCGTTAATGTTTGCGGAATCAAAGTAACAAACAAAGGTTCACAAAAAGATATCTGATTTTTAGCAAAATCAAAATTCCATCTTTCTGTTGTATTTCATTTTCATTTGGAATAAGTGGTTTGTCTTGCTGTCCATCCTCCTCCTCTTAAGTTTGCTCATGTTCATTAATGCCAATTAGTGCCTTTTCACTCTTTGGGATTGAGTGAAAAGGCCATAATTGACACTAATGAAACTTTTAAACACATTCATTGGGAGTTCTGTTCCAGTTGTGGACCAAAAAAAAAAATGATTGATAGACATATGATTCACTAATGAATGACAGGTGACAATCTATAGATTTCAGACAAACAATACAATTCATTATATCCATCTTACAGATCTAAAGCATGAGGGTGAGTCCAGTGAAACGGGCGGTACAACCGTTTGCTAATTAACAACGATATTTTTGAAAACAATAAAAGTTTAAAGTACAGAATAACTTTCAATAAGTGACTATTTTCTATCAACTTTACTATGTTAAAGGAATTCTCATAAACACTTAATATTAAAATTGTAAAATGCTGATAAGTACCCATAACAGGCGTTACAAAATTTTGGAAGTCTATTGAAGCTACGAAATTAAGACAACAGGCCTTATATTTTTTTTTATGTTAATTTTTTATGTTATTATAATAAAGTCCAAATTATAATAACATAAAAAAATTATCAAAATAATACTAACAATTTTAAAATTATCAGTTTTTTATTGCTTCTGAAAAATTTTCAAAAATGAAGAAGGCGAGTTTGAAAAGAGACAAATAAGGAACGGAGAACGTCACAGAAGAAAGGGCAGCTGCTTGAAATACAAAATGTTTATCCACAAGATTACTTAAAAAAGAGAAACACGACGTGAATGAAGTCATGAAAAAAATATAAATGCATAGAAAAGACTTTGGAAATATTTGAAAAATAAAGGAAAAAGAACTGAAAATGACGGAAACATTAGGATGAAACGCTGTGCGGATATAATAAACAACATTTTGGGAAAAATTAATAAAGCACAACAAAACTATTATACCAACTCTTAAAAATAAACAAAGAATTAAGAAACACAATAATGAGTTCATTCAAAAAGAAATAACATATCACTATTTGCTCAACTATTCAACAAATCATAACCGCTTTCATTGGAAGCGATTCTTCTTGGATTATCCGTGCTCTTAAATAACAACTAATATAAATTCCTAACCTTATTTACTGTAAACTCAATTTACTATAAATTCAAAGAATCATCAAGCCAAATTGTTAATAACAGTAAATAAGGTTAGGAATGTATATTGGTTGTTATTTAAGAGCACTGGCTGATTATATATTTTCGTACATCACATATTATAAACGATATTGTGAAAGATATTTAGAGGAAACGATTAAAAAGAGCACAACAGACAGATTTGGATCGAAAGAAAGAAGCTGAATGTAAAAGACGGCCAAGAGCTAAGAAGACAACGGAAGAGAGACAGAGGTTAGACGTCGAACGACATCAGTCAGAGAGAGAGAGAGACAGAGAGTTTAGGTCCCGAAGTCTACTTCATCTAACATCCATCTCAACATATCTCTTCTTCAAACACCTATATCGATCAATCTGTAGACGGGGACCTATTGAATTTATAAAATTTGGAGGAAGAACACATATGAATGTGTGCGTTTTTTTAAATATATATATATATATATATATATATATATATATGTATGTGTGTGTTTTTTTAAATATATATATATATATATATAGTAAAACCTGATTATCA
The DNA here is from genome assembly GCA_023159025.1 of Thereuonema tuberculata. Taxonomy (NCBI): domain Eukaryota; kingdom Metazoa; phylum Arthropoda; class Chilopoda; order Scutigeromorpha; family Scutigeridae; genus Thereuonema; species Thereuonema tuberculata. The sequence continues at coordinate 27,555,003 of JAFIDM010012231.1, forward strand.
TCGCTTTAACCAAGCTATCAAATAGTTCTAGGATTTTTTTTTTTTTTTTGGTTCCACATTTTCCATTTTTAAACCAACCGAAAATAATTCTGAACTTGATATCACCAATCAACGAAGAGGATGTATGTGACTGGATAAACGCTGACTAATAACAAGACATTACAGATGAAATGATCATCAATAAGGAAAATGAATCTGGCGATGATGATTAAGATAGTTACGATGAAAATCGACATATGAAAATCTCCCATACAGATGGACTAAAAGCTATCGAAAGTGCTATTGAATATACAGAACAACAAGAAGAAGACACCAGCAATTCTGTTATCCTTAAAAATATAGTGAAACATTGCTGCAGATAAATGCCAAACTAACGTGAAACAAAAAACAATGAAGGACTTTTTTAATTAAAAGAACTCTTTAATTGTCGTAACAATATGAATTGCTTGTGGTGTATCTGTATAACTCTTGTATTGGTTAAAATATACATTTAAACCTATACGATTTATTTTATTTATAATTTTCGCTTTAACCGAGTTTTTCGGTTATCCGAGTTAGTCTTGGTCCACATTAACTCAGATAATCGGGACTCAACTGTATTACATACAGTATACGTAACATTAAATTTAATGAAGAATTAAACTAAATTTTTGTGCACTTTGCCTATTCCCTCTGTGCAAGGAATGGCCGAATTAGTAGTAAGAGTCTAATGTACTTGATCATCATAATTCTATTACACGTGTTCAACAATGGATTCATGTTCATGGTTTCGTGCAATAACACCTTATTCACCACTTTCTTAAGGGTCACTTGAGCTTCTATTATAACTGGACCGAAGCACTTGAATGCCATTTTATAATTAAAAACACTCGAATTTAAAAAAAAAAAAGAAAGAAATATGAAATTGTATGGTATTTTTACGATATTTTTGGCTAAGAATCAATGATTTTGACCATAACTTCCCGTTACTGCATTTGTACCTGGGCCCTGAATTTGATGGGGGGGGGGGGGCTGTTCCTTGATACAAAAAAGCTTTTGATAAAGTAAATGAGGAAGGGCTTTGGAATGTATTACAAATGAAAAATTTTGAGAAAAAAAAAAACAAACTTATTCAAAATATTTACAAAAATAGAAAATTGAAGTATAAGCTGTAGAATTGGGAAACTAATTGACTCGGAAGTAAGAATGAAATAAGGTTGTACAATGTCATCAAAATTATTTAATTTAATAATGATTGAAGTTTTAGCTTGAACAGAGAAATTTGGATATAGTGATAGTAAACGAAACTTCATCAGGTTTATTCATTGTGGATAACGTAGCGTTTTATTTTCAGAAAATAAAAGGAATTACAAAATGTACTGGATATTACGGAATTTTGCAATAGATATTCAAACATAATTCAATTACGAAAAATATTTTTGATGAAGTAGAAAAGAATTCTTGGCAAATTAACAATCAAGAAATTAAAGTGACTGTAGATATGTAGGGGTTCTCTTAACTAATGACAGACAGTCCAATTCAATTAAACTAAGTGGATGGATAAGAAATTTATCAAATAAAAGTTACAATAAGAAAGAACTAGAGAGACTTTTAAGAAAATCACTGGCGATACCTGCTCTAGTTTACGGTAATGAGACTACAATTTATTGCGTAGCCAAAGCTTTGGAATGGGATGGGTTTTAATGGACTCGTAGTCATTCAACTAAACTTACTTTTTTAAACGGTTTCCGTTTGGATTTACTTACGTATATATTTATATACGCTCATTACCAAAAAAAACGACGCACCTAGAAGGAGTTGTCCGATTGTAATGAAATTTCATATGCAAAGACATTGGGACCACCCATGCAAATGATTAAACTTTGGTGTCCAATGAATGAGAGCTACAGCGCATCGGAACTGCACACTCAGCAGATGTATGTAATAAGCGATTCTCAATCTGATGGTCAAAATTCCTGTTGCATTGCGAGTTAGGATACCTTTCAACGACTGAAAAAATGCCTCGCCGCAGGATTCGAGCTCATTACGTGCAACTGTCAGAGTTTGAAAGAGGTCGTATCATTGGATTGAAAGAGGCAAGTTGGGCAAATCGGAGAATCGCTCGTCATATGGGTCGAAGTGATGCGGCGATTAGAAGATGCTAGCAGGATTGGTGGACAATGGCAGATTTCAGTGTCATGAAGGTAGCGGTTGACCTAGGGCCACAGCAGAGCGGGAGGATAGAGTGATTGTCAGAGCAGCATAGCGCATGAATCATCGTTATCAACCATCAGACGTGCGACCCACACATGAGTGTCCACCATGACCATTCACAGACGGCTGAGAGAGCTCGTACCGACAGCTACGCCACCTGCCACTCACGTCTGCACACCGTCGGGCCAGATTACAGTGGTGCTTGGCTCGATCCGGTTGGAATGATGCTGACTGGGGACATATAGTATTTAGCGACGAATCCCGCTTCCAACTGTGTCCTGACGATCGTCGCAGACGTGTCTGGAGACGCCCAGGGCAGCCTGCCAATCCTGCTTTCACTATTGCACGCCACACAGGCCCTCAACCAGGAGTTACGGTCTGGGTTGCCATTTCCGTTGATAGCCGGACCGTTTGGTCGTCATTAGCAGCACACTTACAGCACAGCGGTACGTCGACGACATTCTGAGACCTGTTTTGCTACCCTTCCTTTTGCAGTACCCTGGCCTTATTTTTCAGCAAGATAATGCCAGACCATATACGGCATGTGTTGCTGTGACATGTCTTGCAGCTTGTGAAACACTTCCTTGGCCAGCCAGATTCCCAGATCTCTCTCCAATCGAGCATGTCTGGGATATGATGGGAAGGCGACTGCATCCACCAGAGAATGTGGATGACCTAGCCCGACAATTGGAGCAAATTTGGCAAGAAATACCGCAGGAGACCATCAGGGTGCTTTATCACTCTATGCCACGTCGTGTGGCAGCTTGCATTCAGGGTAGAGATGGGTCAACACCTTATTGAGCTCGTTACTTTGTAACTCTGTAACTCTGAAATAAATCATTCAATTTGTCTGAAATTTTAATCATTTTCTATTCTGTACATAATCTTCCTCTCTACCAATATTTGTCTCTATCGGACAACTCCTTCTAGGTTCCTTGTTTTTTTTGTTAATGAGTTTTATGGTATTAAATGTGTAGATCATACCTATTTATATATATTTACATATAGTCATAATATACACATTTAATACCATTAATACAATTGTAGTTCTTGATTACATTTGCATCTTTATCGATACCTTTTTTAAAAATTGATAAATTGTATTGTGTCTTTCTGAAACAATTTCGAAGTCATAGCGTATGTAAGGAATTGAAATATACTATACATAGAGGGCTTGGCCTTATCCCTGTAGTTATCTGGCGTATATAACTTCATTAGAGTCTCTAATCACCATATTCATAAATGGCAGGGGATAGTTATTCACCAGGTCTAGTTCAGTAATGGTTACAATTTCATTGTCAAATACAGTAAACTCCCGATTATCCGCGGACCACTCCGGTTTCCATTTTTTTTTACTGTACAATAAATTTTATCAATAAAGATAAAATTTTTAAATCTAGAATAAATAAACTATAAAAGAGGCAGATTTAGCGACGTCGAAGTAGGGGATTTTCGTGTTTCGACACGAAAAAACAAAGACAATTAACCGATTTTTTTTTTTTGTTAAAAAGTAAGAAATTAAAGAAAATTAAAATAAAGTAATTGTTTATAGTGTATGTACTGCCATTTTAATGTAAATAAAACATGTTAAAAGCATTTTTCTGTTGATTTTCGTCCTTTTTCGGATTATCCGCGGAATTCGCTTATCCGCGATTGCCATGCCACCCAACTCCGCGGATAATCGGGAGTCTACTGTACTGCATTATTAGAAGGTCTACGAAAAGCACGGAAGAATGAAAAGCCATTTGAATGGAATTACATATAATGGCACATGGGGGAAAAAAATAATCATTAGACCAGTCTGAGAAGGCTTACGGACGTAGTGAAGTTACCCTTTTCTTCCATGATCAGTATGTCCAAAAAAATCAATTTACAATATAAACAATTTCGTCTGTGTAGATTGAATCATCTTCCTGGATACGGGATATTGCAAATTCAAATGCTTTTTTTAAGCAGATCAATTGAAATGCTTGTGAAAATGGAGACTTCATCGAGAGAAAACAAGTCGATCTCCTCACTGACTTGAATGCCCTTTAGATCTTGAATAGTTGACCATAGTGATGGTACAGCAAAAGGTTTCAATTTATTTTTGACAAATTTAGATAAATGACAATAGCCGATCTTTGACAATTAATAATGGATCGTACATTATAAAATTCGTTGTTAATCTTACTTTTATGCGTTTTTTGGTAATCCCGTAAACCTTGCTAGATTATATAAGTTACAATGGCATCTATTGCACAATCTGTTATCGATGATTTTCTTTGTGTTCCATGTCAGTAGCCTTTTTATTATTTTTACCTACATTCAAATTTTGGATGCCCATTGTGTTACCTAAATACATATGACCATATGTTGTTATTATTAAGAAACACCATGGCACCCCTTTTATCTGCCTTTGTTACTGTTATATGCTGATCATTGTGTAATACCAGGTGGTTATAATTAAACTGACCATACTCTCAGCACCCTGGAGTGTTATAAATGACACTTGGTAGATATGCTAATTAGACTACGCGGACGCGATTTCCGCTGAAATAAAAATAGTTCAACTTTTCGCCACCAGGCGAAAATACGGCGCTTTAATGGCGAAAAACATAAGAAAAGGTTATTATCAAACGATGATTACTGAAGTTGTTCAAAATATGCATGCATAATACAGCGTGATCAACGGTTGGATACAACATTTCCAGTGGAATGTCAGCTGTATGCTTGACTTAGATCAGATAGAGACCTACGCTCACAGCTAGAAAGTCACAAGGATTTTAAGTCCGGAGATCGTGCAGGCCAAGCATCTCGAAAATCTCTGGAAATTATATGATCTTTCGTGAAGGTTGCATGAAAACAGTGGTCTCTAAACAATTTCGTTCTTGCAAGACAGGAATTACATGCTGAGCAAGGAGTTCACTGTAACGTGCAGTCTTAACGGTACACCTTACTGGTCCTTGAAGTGTAATCTCTTTAAAGAAAACTGGACCGAGAATAAAATTACTTCTGAATCCACACCATACAGTCGCATAATTCTCACAGAATGGTTTGCTTGCAATGATTGCTGGCATTTTATACCTAAAGTCCTATATTACCTGGTAACATAGGGCATTATTTAAACCTACTGTACAGCGCTATATTTTCGCCTGGTGGCGAAAAGTTAAACTATTTTTTTTTTAGCGGAAATAGCATCCGCATAATCTAATTAGCATATCTATCAAGTGTCATTATCATATGTTCATTACAACCCGCTCCAGTGTGCTGAGAGTAGGGTCTGTTTAATTATAACCATCTGCGACCTGACTAGCCTGGATTTCCAAATGATTCAAGGATTGCGAAAGTGGTTGTCCTTTGTAATGCTTCAGGATTATCCCGAACTAGTCGGCTACCCGTCGCTTCGCTCCGGAAGCCTCGCATATGTAACGGAAAACAATTGGTTATTATTAAAAAAAAACTCATACACAAATTACATCAAGTAAAATAAAACTATATTTTTTAAAAATTTTTTAATAAAACTTTCTTTCTTGAGTCTCTTTTTTTATTTCCATTGATACTTTACAGTGGTTTTTGAGTTATAAATAGTGATTGTTTTTGAGTAACAAATAGTGATTTTTCAGTATTCTATCTAATAGAAATAGTGATTCTTTTTTTTTCTTTTCTTTTTTATCCAATTCCAATTGATACTTTTCAGTGGTTTTTGAGTTACAAATAGTGAAAATTATCTACTAATCTAGGCCATCAGATTGTTCGATGTAGATATTTGAAGAAGAGATGTTCAGATGGACGTTGGTTGATATAGATGATAAATGAAGATCATAGCTTGTACATGAAATTCTTCGTGACAAATTGATTGTGACTATTCTTTGAGAACCAAATTCTGTTGAATTGTGAATCAAAGACATGAAGTTGTACGTGAGTGAAGACAACGTTTTCCAATTATATGGCAACTTTATTTCGAGTTTGTTCTTGAGCTTTATTGATAAATATCGCATAAGAAGGTCTGATCGGAAATTGTTTTCTTGTGAAAGTGAATGGAAGTAGATTATCGCATGGTTCCATAGACATTCTATGGATGAAAACAAAATTTCCTTTGTGAGTTCTGTCATAATTTCGGTTTCTATGAGATCATTATCGAATGAACGGCATTTAAGTTGAGTTACATTGCAGTATGCAAACTTGGGATTGATGTTTCGCAACAATATTATTGGAGATCCAATCTTCAATGACAAACGATGTTGAGGAATACCGCTGAGATTCAATGCGTTCAGATACTCGGGCTGATAGAGATGTTTGTGTGGTGAATTATCAGAAGTGTCAATTTTATTCGCACTTATATTGTATGCTCTGTAGTCTCTCCTTGTATTCTTAGACTTATCATTCGATTGATGTTATCGACACTCTCGTTCATCTTGATTGATGAGCCGCATATTTATCGTGAGTTTTTTGACTTTGATGTGATTCTAGCTTTATGAGTTACAAATAGTGATTTTTCAGTAATCTACCTAATAGAAATAGTGCTTCTTTCTTTCTTGACTCTCTTTTTTTTCCAATTGATACTTTTGAGAGGTTCTTGAGTTACAAATAATGATGGATTTTTCAGTATTTTGATTAATAGAAATACTGCTTCTTTCTTTCTTGACTCTCCTTTTTTATTCCAAGTGATACTTTTCAGTAGTTTTTGAGTTACAAATAGTGATTTTTCAGTATTCTACTTAATGGAAATACTGCTTATTTATTTCTAGACTCTTTTTTCATTGCAATTGATACATTTCAGTGGTTTTTAAGTTAGAAATAGTGGTTTCTCAATATTCTACCTAATATTATGTTTTATGTTTTATGCTTTTATGTTTTTTGACTTTCTTTTTAATTACAATTGTTACTTTTCAGTGAAAGTCAGTTCAGTTTTGACAGATAAGTCAAAAAAGCAATATGAAGAGAGTTGTAGTTCCCATGGCCTAATGGATAAGATGTCTGACTTCGGATCAGAAGGTTGCAGGTTCGATTCCTGTCGCGGATGTTTCATTAAAAAAATTCTTTCTATTTTTCATTCTCACAGAAAACTGCGCCGGACAGACAGACACACACACAGACAAACAGAGAAATAAAAGATTTTAGTAATATAGATTGCTTCCTCAGCTTATTAGCTGTTGTTGCGTCATTGAGTCTCTTGATTCCAGTTTCAAACTTGTATACTGCTTCAAAATCGTGGAGTCTGGGATGTCCAATCACAAAATTAACTCCTTTCACCAAATTATTATTATTTTTTTTATTTTTGTAAGTTCGTTAATATGAGCTTGCTGTCATTAATAACCCTGTAGTTAATGAAATTGGTCTCGTGCACACAGTGGCGTACCAACGCCTTTGGGGGCCCGGGGCGGGAGTTGTGGATGGGGGCCCCCTAGTCTGACTTTTACAACCAAAAAAAAAAAAAAGGTCCTCTTGTCTGGATGGGGGCCCCCTCCAAGGTCTGACTTTTACAACCAAAAAAAAAAAAAAAGGTCCTCTTGTCTGGATGGGGGCCCTCTCCAAGGTGGGGGCCCGGGGCGGACCGCCCCCCCCCCCTTGGTACGCTATTGCGTGCACAACCGGTGGCCATTTTTTTCAGCTCAGTTTTGTGTGTTTATGACAGTGGCTCCTAGCTAGGTTGTGAAAACTAATGACCCTCCGTATCCCATGTTTTGATGATGTATATGATATTCAAACGATAGTTCTCTACTTTCCAAGTAAGAACACTTCCTCTTAATATCAGAACAGAAAAATTGATTTCAAATATATTAAAAGTTTAAATTGTGATAAAAAAGAAGAATAACATAATCATTTCATTTTAAAATATCCATAAAGATTAGAACTTTTTAAACATTTAAACTTGAATACAAATAAATGGAAAGAGGAAGAATTGCAAACCACATCTTAGGCTTGAAAGCAGAAACAGATTTAAATAAAACAAAAACTTCCTCAAATGTATTTGAATTAAGGGGAAAAATATCTCGATTTCCTATTACAGAAAACATTTTCAAAAACATATCTCGACGTACATTCGAGATGGTGGCATTCCTAATGTCACATTAACTGCCCGATGCTTCCCCGCAGGCAACAAGCTCTCCGCTCTTAGACTGGTTTATTGCAACCTTGCAGGGTCGAAGCCGTGATCCAAGCGAATGGTAGCTGATCGAAGTACAAGGCCTAAAGATTTGAAGCTTTTCTTTATAGTTCTTTTAATGCTTTTGCTTGATATTGATTTTTGTTTTCCTCTTACAAGGTTGCAATAAACCAGTCTAAGAGCGGAGAGCCTGTTGCATGCGGGGAAGCATCTCGCAGCTAATATGACATTGGGAATGCCACCCACAGTACATGTATATACAACTGTATTATGACAACATTCAAAGCAACATTAACAGGGCATTGAAAATTCCGATATTCTGACCAAACAAATTGCCATCGTTCTCCGTAAGTTTAGTGTAACTCTTTAACCTGCGTTACTGACGGATACTTTCTCTAGCCATCGTTCTTTCCTATTACTCTTTTAGATGTAAAGTTATGTGTTGGTTACGTGCATTGATTAAATCATGTTGCAAAAAATATTCCAAACTATATATATTTAAACTTTATTGAGAGCCTTATGAATGAATAAATGCTTCTTTAGTAAGGTGGGCGAGTTTTAGAACCACTTTAAATAAAAACAGAAGTTATAAAAGTTAATGGCCATGTGCCATTTCTCTGCTACATAGTCATGTCTTCTTACATAAACTCGTGTTTAAAGATAAAAAAAAAATTATATTGACGCTATTTTTGCCAAGGTGTGACCAGATCTTTTGGACCCCTTACAAAACATCAAGCCAACATGTTTTCCTGTCTCGTATCTGTTTACCAAAAGTTTTTTATTTGTTATGAGTTGTTAATTTGACTTCCAATAACTACACCTTATCATTGATGCAACTACTTTTACCTTCTCCTTCGATCAATTACCAAGTTTTAAATTTCAGTGAATGTCACTCTGTAAATCTTTCTTCAATTTCTTCATTCTCTTTGAATTTACAGTAGTCCATTTCACAAATAAATTCAAAGAAATATGAAATTTAAAAAACAACATGTGTGTATTCTCCTGGTTGATGATCGCCAACGAGCGTGAAGCAGCTGTTCCAGGATGTCACTTGTGAATAATTTGGTCTCATCCATTGTTGTTTTTCAACATTTCAAATGCGCAATTTGAAGTCTTATGCTTTATAAAAATTTATTGATGCCGCTCTCGCTGGCACATGGATTTTCTCAGTGGTTTTTTCATTGGTGAGTTTTTCATTGTGTATTTTTTTTCTTTGAGGCACCACTGCGCTTCCGAAATATGAAATTTGTTTCTGTATTTTTAGTTTCGTATCAATTGGAACAAAAGAGTTCTATAATTTGAAAGTATCCTAATCACAATCACAGAATCGAAGTTCCTTCATCTGCCAATTTATTTATTTATTTTCATTATTATTTAAAATGCGTTCATTCCATAATTTCAATAGCCCAAACTAACGAAGAATTTCTTTCATTTAATAATCTTAAGTGAGTTTAAGGAAATGAATAAATAGGACAAGTTTTAGTAGGCGACATCTCAGAACAGGTATTTCACGTTTATTGGCTTTCATCTGCGAGGTGTAATCACCAATAACAGCAAGGTCTCATGACAGAGGTGACGAAGAGCAACCGTGAAAGTAAGCCTCTAAGAACTGAAGAAAAAAAGGAAAATAAAGCCCATAACCAGAAGAGAAATTCAAGTGGCAGATAGTAGTGTCCTTATTGATGATTACCCTTTGTTAATTTTTAATGCGCTAAAAAAAGTTATTTATGGCCAGCGTTAACAAGTTGTTGTTTTTCTCCTGTAGTTCTTGGATTTTCATGAAAATTAATTAGTTTGATTAATGAAAGATATTTGAAATAAAGCAAACTTAAGCGCATTGCACATGGACCCGAAAATCGGACGTATTCTATTTCACTTAAGGGTTTCCTTAAGACGAACATTCATTTCGGAGAATTCATTTGTATTTCAAACAACGGCTTCTGTGTCTTTGTATTTTTCTTCTTAAATTCAAAGTAGCAATTAGGTTTCCTTAAGACAAATATTCATTTCGGAGAATTAAAATAAATGAAAATAAAATTAAAATAAAATGAATGTTCACTTAAGGAAACCCGTAAGTGAAATAGAATACGTCCGATTTTCGGATCCATGTGAGACGCCCTTTAGAAAATCTTGGGATCTCGTTTAACAATGACTGGATTTTGGACAGGAAGTCTCGAGGTCGGTGCCACAGACAAAGAAAAAAATAGACTTTGTTGTGACGACGTGTGCGGCGATCCTTACCAAGAAGCAGTGAAAAAAAAAGCCCATTGACTTCATTAATCAGATTATAAATAGAGGTAAAAACGGCAGTTCTTATAGGCAACAGTAGCTGAGGTTGTAATTTCAAAAACACTTGAAATTAAAAATGCAAGTTTTGAAGTGTTTTCACTGATAAAAGGAATCTCCTTTGACATAAGATCAGAAAATAGATCCATTGGGTGGTGCTATGGGTTTACTTTAATTAGGGTGGTCAGACTATGAAAAGCCAACAATTAAGATATTGCATTTCTTTCATTTTATATTTGTAAATAAGAAACATTAGCAAGAAATTGAAAACATTAAAAAGATTTTAAATAGGATCTTCGGTTTTACGAATGTGTCCAGATTCATGGAATGGTCAAGATATACGAGGATAAATATGAGATATGTGTTGTGGTTTGAAGAATGAGAAGATGTTTCATGAAATTTTAATTAGTTAACTTTTTTTATTTTTCTCTGAATAAGAAAAGACAAATAACGGGAATTGATTATTTTGATTGCTACAAGTTTTCTTTGATTTTTTTTTTTGAACGATTAAAGAGTTAATCAGCAATCAGAAAACTATGGAAAAAATTAATCGTCTTTTTAGAGATAGTGAGAGTCTTTGTGATAAACTAAGAAAACCATTTAATGTAACTTTGAGCCAAACCTGGTTTGTTCCGAAATGGGTAACTCGATCGCTTCATTGTTGTTTGTTTGTTTGACCTTTCTGTTCATTTTATATCTGTTATTTGTGAGTTTTATGAGAAGATGGAAAAATGGTTTAGCCTCAGAAATATTTTGCGCAACTTCTTATGCTCAGCATGATTACATCATTGTAACAGAATTATTATTTTGGTTATAGTGTCTGAGATTTTCATATAAGTTGGAAGCGTACCACAAAATATGGGACTGAGTTACTAGCCTCAGACTAGTACCATACAATGAAGATATATCCGTTATTTGATTACATCGATATTTCATTCAGTAACATAACGCTCACTTCATTACAACAGAGATGAAACTCAGTATGTATTATCAGCATTTGAAATGCTAATGTAAATTCTTTTACATACGTTGATGGAACAACGACAGTTCACTATTTAGTGTCGTGAAAAATGCCTAAAATACAGTAGAGCCCCGATTATCCGCGAGTGCCGCGAAAATTTTTTTTAATTACGAACCTCAAAAAAACCAATTTTAATCCAAGCCAACAACAGGGAAAATACAATAGGTCCTACAGTGCGAAGGTCCAATATTACTGACAGGTTTATTGTGCATCGTGATCCTTTAGGCCTTCTCGGAATTTGTGGATGCAAACGTAGAACAAAGGTTTGCTTTACTGTATATATTTTAAAAGTTTTACATATTATGTTTTTTGTACAATAAAACGTAGTTTTTAATGGTGAAATATTTTTTTTCGTATTTACACCTCATTTTTAGTCTTTTTTCGGGTTATCCGCGATTTTCGTTATCCGCGAAGCCCTTGCCACCTAATTTCGCGGATAATCGGGGCTCTACTATACATCGATAGTAGTAAATCGGGTTTGGAAAAATATTGTAATGATATATAAAATTATGGTCTCCTAAGGAACTCAGTAATGGTTTTACTATTTTTTTTTATTTTTTTCATGTTTTCACTTTGCCATGTCAAATGAATTCAAGAGAAACTGAAGTATACTGTTTCTAAAATTATGCAGAAAAAACTTAGAAGTGTAAGCATCCTTTCTAAGTAACTAGAAATGAATCCATCTCAGTAATTGCACTGAAGTGGAATTCAGTCACTGACTAAGATTCATTTGCAAAGACAAAAAAGGTCTTAAGGAATGTACGTATTTTAAAACTACTCAGATGTTTTGAAATAGGAATAACGTTTTTTCATTTTAATTTTCCATGCTGATTCTTGCTCCATCAGTCATATCTTAACTCACATTTTCTACTCAATCTTCTGTCCATTCTTGCTCATCTGTGGATTTTCTGGATTAACTATTTTGACTTTTGAAATATGAATGTTTGAACTTTTATCATCTTTTTTTCAGTGTGTTTTTTAATAGTTTATTATTTTCAGTGGAATTGAGGTAATTAAATACAGTACATAACTTCCAAATTCTCACTAAGTATTTGAACTCCTCTATTGCCTCCATTGTGGAACTCATGACTTGAGTCAGCAGATAATAATAGCAGTGCCTTTTTTAGAATGTGAAATGAATTTTGTTACCTACTTTTCACTCGGTAAACACCAATCTCAAACCCATACGAACTCTGTTCAGTTCAGTTTTAGCCAACTATAAAAAAATATCATTCTTAGTTTAATTGTTAATTTTTTTTCTATTTATTACTCATAATTAAGCAGTAGAAATTATTTTCATTCTAAAATGTTACTTATTTTCTTTAAAATGATTAAGTATTTTTTATAAAGGTTTTAAATGAATATTTCAGTTCTTCTAAACTGTCCAGTTCTTTTGAAAAGTAATGTTTACTGCTTTCATTTTTACAGCTATGGAGTACCATGTAATTTTTCTTGTCTTTGACGAGCTTGTTCATGTTTCCTCAGAAGATTGTCTACCATTAATTAATTAACCAACTTTTTTCATTAAGTATTTAATTTCTTCAACTTTATTGCGTGAAATTCTAGTATATATTTTTTTTTTAATTTTATTAATAATTAATGTAAGTCATTTGGTTTCGAAATCAGTGAAAAAATCTTTTGTAACTTTTGGATACTGAATATGGCAAAATTTCACTTCTCCTAGAAGGAATTATACTCAGACAACAACAGGGCATTTGAGTTAGACCCAGATTGAGTCTTAGCCATTTTTTTTTCATATCGTTATTGTAACAGTGACAAATTTAGAGACTGAATTAGGAAGTTTTCGTTAAACTTCACCTGCATCAGATAGCAGTTACTGAGTCTTCATGAATATTACTTCCTTCATTGCGTTTGATAGCCCCGTAAAGTTCTCGTATAGGGTTCTGGTCCAAATAGTAATTAAGATTTGTGGGGTCGTAATCAATATTTCAGAATCTATTTTACATAACTTCATTTAAATTCTAGCACTTTCTTCATTATTTGACAATTAAAGAGACTTCAGTAAAAAAAAAAAAATATGTCCAATAAATAGTTCTTAACAGCAGTGAAATACAATGAAAACGCTATAATTTGGTTTCTGAAATTGTCACTGGTTTCATAACGATAGAAATAAGTGGTTGGGACTCAAATTTGAGGCTAATACTATGTTGCCCATCTATCACAACAATGTTGTTCTTGCTGTGACTGAGGCCCAGAAAGGAGTATGAAGGAATGAAAGTTGCTTTCAGAAACATGTAGAACATTCCAGATCAGCATCTATCTTGAGATAGTCAGTTAGGCAACCACGATATTGTTTGTCTTAGATCAGCATCTGCATTCTGTAGCGTGGAATGATTGTAGCATATAGATAGACAATCTCAAAGCCATCTTCGTGAAGATTCCTGATAAGACCAGTTAGTCAGAACGCAGTTGAAGCAGTGTTATTCGGTTTTGTATTGAACAGTAAGTCAACATTTCCTTTCTTGATTTGGTATTTTGTCCTTGGACAATACTTTGATGTTTTCAGGAGTGTTATCTCGACACTGTGTCATAGCTTGTTGACTGCAAAAGACTTAAGACTTAGAGATATCTTCTGAGCTATTCGTCATTTTTCTTCTTTTTCTTCTTTTAAGTCTCTCCACCGAAAAGCCAATTAAAGAACAGAAAAAGAGAGATAAGAGAGTAAAAGCTCATTCACAGCTGGTTTACTTTTCGTCAACTGAGTAAATCTGACTGATGAATCCTAATAAGGACGAAACAGCTATTCCGCATTTCCACTCCCTTATATAAAACTAGCTGTACCCGGCATGCGTTGCAATGCCACTCAAAGAAAGAAAGGGCTCGTAGAAGGGGCCGTAAATATAAGGTCCCAGTGTCGATCGGGGGTGGGACAATTAGGCCCTTGTGTCGTCATCCCCACCCAAGTGTGGTGGACCTGTCCCCATAGGAGAGCGAATTTTTCTCTTTTTCCAATTGACTTAGGGCCCCGAGAAGGGGCCCTAAATATAAGGTCCCGGTGTCGATTGGGGGTGGGACACTTAGGCCCTTGTGTCGCATTCCCCCCACCCAAGTGTGGTCTCCCTGCCCCCATAGGATAGTGAAGTTTTCCCTTTTTGCAATTGACTTGGGGGGGGGGGGCCGAGAAAGGGCCCTAAATATAGGGTCCCGATGTCGATCGGGGGGGGGGACGAGAAAGGGCCCTAAATATAAGGTCCCGATGTCGATCGGGGGTGGGACACTTAGGCCCTTGTGTCGCATCCCCCCACCCAAGTCAATTGC
>JAFIDM010012231.1:27569969-27580619 GCA_023159025.1 Thereuonema tuberculata
AAATATAAGGTCCCGATGTCGATCGGGGGTGGGACACTTAGGCCCTTGTGTCGCATCCCCCCACCCAAATGTAGTGTCCCTGCCTCCCATAGGAAAGCGAATTTTTCCTTATTTGCAATTGACTTGGGGGGCCCGAGAAGGGGCCCTAATATAAGGTCCTGGTGCCGGTCGGGGGTGGGACACTTCAGCCTTTGTGTTGGCTTCCTCCCACCCAAGTGTGGTGTCCCTGTCCCAAATAGGAGAGCGAATTTTTCCCTTTTTTGCAATTGACTTGGGGGGCCCGAGAAGGGGCCCTAAATATAAGGTCCCGGTGTCGATCGGGGGTGGGACACTTAAGGCCATGTGTCGCCATTCCCCCACCCAAGTGGGGTGTCCCTGCCACCCATAGGAGAGCGAATTTTTCCTTATTTGCAATTGACTTGGGAGCCCGAGAAGGGGCCCTAAATATAAGGTCCCGGTGTCGGTCGGGGTGGGACACTTCAGCCTTTGTGTTGGCTTCCTCCCACCCAAGTGTGGTGTCCCTGCCCCCCATAGGAGAGCGAATTTTTCACTTTACACAATATTTGTGTAGTTCTTATTTTCACCACCAGGTGGATATTGGGTTTTTCAGGGCTTTTACCCCTTTTCAACCCCTTTGGGGGGTGGGTCCGGGTTCTAAGGTAGCCTATCTTTTCCGCAGTGTCCTAAAGAGTAATTCTGCAAAGTTTGGTCCAGATAGGTCAAAGGGCCTAGGAGTGTATAAAGGACAAAGAAACAGAGACAAAGAAAGAAAGAAAGAAAGAAAGATACATTCATTTTTATATATATAGATAGTCTTGTAAAATAAGACAGCAGTTCACGCTTTTTATGACGACAAATTGGGAAATTATTTCGATAACAACAATAACTATTCCATGCATAGGTATTGTTTGACAGTTAGCTGGCTAATTATTGTGCTGCTTCTGCGAATACTGAACAGACGTTTATATTCTAAGGTGGAAGGAGAGTTGGAAGAAGAGCAATTTGGTTTTAGGAAAGGAAAAGGTACGACAGATGCAATTGGGCTGCTGCGAACAATCGGCGAAAGATATCTAGAAAAAAATAAACACATATATGCAGTATTTGTGGACCTGGAAAAGGCTTTTGACATAGTGGATTGGAATAAACTTATGGAAATCTTGAAGAAAATTGGTGTGGATTGGAAAGAGAGAAGGCTAATAACTAATCTTTATAAGAAACAACGAGTCAAAGTCAGAATAGGAGAAAAATTGTCAGAGGGAAGTGGAATAGGGAGAGGGGTGCGACAAGGATGCCCTCTATCACCTACGCTGTTCAACATCTACTTGGAGGAGTTAGTGAAGAATTGTTTTCAGAACATGGGAGGGGTGATAGTAGGAGGAAGAAGAATAAAGTGCATAAGATTTGCTGATGATATGGCATTGTTAGCAGAAGAGGAGATGATACTAAGGGATATGCTACTGCAGCTGAATGACAGCTGTGAAAAATATGGAATGAAGATAAATGTAAACAAGACAAAGACTATGGTTATTGGAAGAAAGACAAAGAAGATAAACATAAGTATTAGGAATGAGACATTGGAACAAGTGAACAACTTTAAATACTTAGTGTGTACTATAAGTGGTGATATGAACTGCTGCCAAGAAGTCAAGAGGAGGATAGCAATAGCAAAGGAGGCTTTTAATAGGAAAAGGAGCATCTTCTGCGGACCTCTGGAAAAAGAACTAAGGAAGAGACTAGTGAAGTGCTTTGTGTGGAGTGTGGCATTGTATGGGGCAGAAACATGGACATTACGACGCAGTGAAGAGAAACGACTAGAAGCATTTGAAATGTGGATATGGAGAAGAATGGAGCATGTGAAATGGACAGACAAAATAAGAAATGAAGCTGTGCTAGAAAGAGTGGGTGAAGAAAGAATAATGCTGAAACTGATCAGGAAGAGAAAAAGAAACTGGTTGGGTCACTGGCTGAGAAGAAACTCCCTAATGAAGGATGCAATGGAAGGAATGGTGAACGGTAAAAAAGTTCGAGGCAGAAGAAGATTTCAGATGATCGACAACATTAAGGTGAATGGATCTTATGTGGAGACGAAGAGGAAGGCAGAAAATAGGAAAGATTGGAGAATGCTGGGTTTGCAGTGAAGGACCTGCCCTTGGCAGAGAACTATGAATGAAATTATTTGACTACAACTAATAAACTTAAGTAACTTTGAAAGTCAGAATTGCAGATTTCATCTGTTTTGAAGTCTAATAAATAAACAAATCAAGATGCTAATGTACTATTAAAAAGCGGAAGCTCTTCGATATATGGAGAAACTATTCCCAGAGTATAAAGCTTAAAATTTTCAAGTTTTGCTGTGGGCATCTCTGGTTACATAGATGAACATAATTGTATTTGTGTCACTCCAAAAAAAAAAAAGTCATACCTAGGATTTTAGGAGGGTTTATGATTGTGATAGTTCAACCAAAATAAAAGTGTGTGTCCTTTCTTGAATGGGGGAGGGGGGTTTACAGACAAACCAATAAACCTTCCAACCCAAAAAAAAAAAAAGGGAGGGGAGGTCTAAAATTCTAGATTTCTTCCATTTTGAAATGCAGTGGGAGAGGGGGTGTAGCCCCTACCAACCCCCCCCCCCCATCTAGGTTCGCCAGTGTCAGTGCTTATCATGAGAACTAATAATGTCTTTTGAAGATATTTATATAAGTTAATGAAACAGGGTTGGGTTTTTTTTTTTGTTTTTTTGTTCAGAAAATTGCAAATTGTTTCGTTAACAAACCGTCGAATTAGATTATTTATTAGTACTTTATTGTTCCGGTTGCTTATTCACAGTAAAATTATCGGAAGCAATTATTATATGGAGTATTATATAATAGAAGAGTGTTCTTCACTTCCTCTATTATATAATGTTCTTTTCATATGAGAACTCTTCTAGAAGAGATCTAAGATTGGTGTTACTTAATAACTCATTTGAAACTTAAAGTTGATTTTGAATATATATTTTTTTATTCCGGGGTCGGAGAAAACAGCATTCCTTTAGTAGCGAAAGAAAGCAAGCGTCTGCCTTTGGCGCCCTTTTTGTGAAGCGTGATTCAGCAGTTTTATGAGATCTTGGAATAGAATTCCTTTACTTAGTAATATTATTTGTGAAAGAAGGTCGAGATATTTGTTTTTGACACCGTTGCTAATTATAAGAATTGTTTGTTTCAAGAAACTGTAAAACATTTGATTGAACTTAGCATCACAGCCAGACTTTAAACAAAGCCTTGGATATTGATTGACATCGACTTCCGGTTTTAAAGAGTAACCGATCCGTCCCAGGAAATGCTTTGATGAGCATTGCCAAAAAAGACAGATAATTAAGCGAATTTTAATTTCATTTTCCCAAGCACTTCATTCCACACTTAAAGTCTGTAATGAAAACATCCTTTTTTGCTTTGGTGAATGTCTTTTTCTAAAGCTGTCTTTAGACTTTGTTTTCTGAAATTAAATACTGGTGAGAAGAATTTTACAAGATGTTGTAAGAACTTATACGGAAATAAACTGAGAATCTTTCTTTATTATCATTTATCAAACAAATACTTAATAAGAATTAGAATCATCATCAGAATTTTGTTTAAAAAAAGAACTCGTAATTGTTTTTTAATAGAACTTCAGGAACAATAAACAAATATCACATATACCCATATTTAAGTAAATCTACCATTACAATATGATAAACATTTTTTTTTTTTTTATTAGAATACATAGTTTTTTTTTATTATTTCTTATTTACAGGAGGTCTTGAACATTAAATCTAAATAAAATAAGTTTTAATAATTGACATACTTTTCACAGAAATTTCAAATGAAGTATTTACCATCTAAATATACCCGTCATAAATATACCCATCTAAATATAGACAAATAACTCAGCCTTCAGGACTTGGGAATTCAATGGCTTTTCCAATCAAAATTAATGTAATTTTATTATTTTACTTATTGTAAATATAATGAGGTTAGCTTCAAACAGAAACAAATTTGAATTGATATAGAATCTTATTCACGGTTTTATTTTGTTAATTCTGTAGTTTTTAGACCAATAGGCAAAGATACTTTCACGAGTTAGGCTACTTCGTAATATGGATTCTTTTAATTAAAACAGTTAATAAGAGATTGGCGTAGTTTGAAAATTCCTCTGCTAAATTATTTTTAACTAATTTAAATATAACTTACTCTCTTCCATTTCATCTAATAAAAACAATACTCTCACTTTAAATTTGAGATAATTTTTTTCGCATTAATTTTCTGCTGTCACTCTGAACTTTGTCATCGTTCTAATAAATAAAATAAACATATTCCTCGAGTTCAAAGAAAAGGAAGTGGCAGAACAGGTTTACGTAGACATTTCAAAATCTATTTTAGTCGTGCCTCGTGTATTATCAACAAAAAACTTAACTACACCCCACAGAGATTCTGTATATTTGCCAACTAGAAGTGCACGATTACGTCAGTTCGTATCACTGGTTATTAATACATGCTTTAGCTGCCATTGAGCTGTCATGTTAGAACTTGTAGTTAGGGATTGTTGGCAGTGTTTTCACAGTAGCAAAGAATCCTATTTATCATTTTGTTTTGTGTTACAGCAATTGTAATTTACTCCGATTTTCTTTTCAACAAATGCGAGTGATCTGTTAGAATGTTGTGAAGTACTTGCGGAAATAAAAAAATGTTGGACTACGAAAAAGAATTATAAATTATTTTTTAATATTTGTAAAAGTAAACTACTGTGCTTTTGGGTGTTTTTGTTTTTTTTTTTTTTTGAGTAAAAATGTTAGTAAACATTAAAAAGCTGAAAGTTACTTACAATTTTTTTTTAATGATCCATGTCATAAAAACTGATAAAAATCATCTGTCCACGAACTATTTCTGGTTGAGAAGCATTGTTTTAGTCTATCATTAAATGCTAGAGAGCGTGCTGTAATTCTTTGTTAAAATGTTGCAAACCAAGCATGAGCACAGTTGAATAATTAGACTACTGAAGCAGTTCTGGAACGACTCGTATGTTTTAAAGTAAACATTCCCAAAATTGCAGCCAAAATCTCATTCATTTCTTCTTTGTCCTGATTCTCTACTAAAATAAAGTAGGTGGCAGTACACAACAACAAATATTAAAACTGAACTGATATTAAACAAATGTTAGATAGTTGCACATTTTTAGGTGGCCTCGCTGCGCAGTGAAATCTTCCCAGAGCTTACTTTCTCATCTCTTCTTTATTCTCTTTTGAATATTTTCATTCTATCTCTTCCAACGATTCTGTGAAATCTTTGCCAGAAGTCACTGACGTTCCTCTTCTGTTGCCGTCTCCAAACATTGTCATTTATTCTATGGAACTCTTGAATCCATTGTAATACTTGAATTAACTTTTGACTCACTTCTTAGTATCGTGGGCACACATTATTTGAACGCGATCGCGATAATATTCTCATGCATTAATTGTTTTGTTTTATTGTTAAACATTTTTTGCTTTTTTCTATTAAAATTTTATACTGGAATTTCAACTACATCAATATCTTGTTTAGTCATTTATTGCATCAATGACTAAGGATAGCTTATTTGCAATAAATCATTTCCATTAAAATTTCTTGCAGCATTACACATATATCAGGTTTAGTGAAGGTATAAAGCTTGCGTTATAACAGAAGTGAGGGGATGAAAAAAAGTGGAAATGGGTATTACAAATTTATAGGCTGGGCCTTACTCTCCCTTAATTCATTAAGTATGAGATGGCAATTCTAATTTTAGCATCTATGAGACTAATCCCATCGTGTACGAAACTTCTCATAAGCTACAATTATGTAAGGAATTCACATACAACAGTGCCTTTCATAAGTTGGATGTTGATAAGATGGCCTCCAAATTGCTATTAAATTAGCTTCTATAATGAAAACGCAACTGAGTTAAGTGAAAACTAGTAGTTATTTTTATTTAATAATTATTGAATTAAATTAATCGCATATTTATTTGTGGAATTAGTTCTGGGCTTTTTTCCAAGAATTTTGTCAGTTAAGTGAGTCTTTGTGTTGCTTGACATCGTTTACTGACAGCTCCAATTAGTTTGTCCTAATTTTTAATAAACGGCTCAGTTTTTGCTTTAACGTATCTTCGCCAACCCTCTGCGATTCCATTATCGTTAAGATAATTAATGAACATCCTTTAAATAGTTTACCTTCAACCTAGTAATGGCCTTTGTATTGTTCAGTGCAAATGGCGTCTTGTCAGTCCATGTGACTTTTCTAATTTCCAGTCTTCTTTCTTTACATTCAAAGAGATGAGCTAAGTTCTTGCTTCGTTTAAATAAATCTTAAGAAGGGAACCTGTACCTTCAGACTCTGCCGAAGCAGTTCAAGCTATAACATCATTTTTAAAGCAAGGTAAAGTCTCTCATTTTTTACCATTAGTCAAATGAGATGCAAAGGGAATTATCAATTTTGCCACGATTTAAAAGTAGGCGAAAGTGCCTTTAATATTGACTTGTGTAAAGACACGTTACTTGTCAGTTACTAACTAATATTTATAGTTCGTTTAAATTCTTTAGACTATCTCTTACATAGTTTTCCAGATATGTCTGTGTCTAACGTGTTTGGAAAATAATTTTTAATTTTCTGTGAAAATACGACAGGAATCGAACCTACAACCTTCTGATCCGAAGTCAGACGTCTTGTCCATTAGGTCAAGGGGTATACATTCAAATGACTGTTGTTAAATATATCTTATGACTCCCTCTGTGTGTGTGATGCAATAAGAGAAGAACCAGAGAGAGAAAAAAATAATTCATTAATTTAAGCATACTAGATTAAAATTTAAATTTCAGTGTTCATTTTTTTAGCTTAGACCTACTACAAGCGCAGACCAGACGAGCATTAGATGCAGACGAACTGAAGAGTCGTTAGAGACATTTCTTGACATGAATGAAGAAATTAAAAATAATATTTAAACAAAGAAAAAATACTTAAATACTCTGTCTCAACTAAAAGCCGTCACGTTGTTCTATCATTGTTGACTCAATATCTACACGCTAGTTATTAGAAAATTAATGATGATACTGATGCCGAGATTAGATGAAAAAAAAAAAAAAACCTAAGATATCAAAAGCACAAAATTGTTGTCAGTAAATGGAAAGGTCGTCAAATTCTTGGCAATCAGGAAGATCAGAGGAGGAAATTTTCCTGATGCTCCAGAATGCACAAACCAAGTCACGGTGTGTAAGGCTGTACACAGTTATAAAACCTTGACTTCTTTGGCAGTTGCTTTTAAAGAAATAAAAATTCATAAGCAGTTTTTTGAATAATCAATTAATAATTGAATAAATTATTTTTTTTCTTTCAAACATTAATTTTTCATTCTCACGCATATATTTTTCGAACCGACTGCCACTAAAAGTGGTTAAAACGCCAGTGTTTGAATGGCCATTGAATTGATTGTTTACTTACAATTCCATTTCCTCTCTCTTGAATAAACCAGTGGACAGAAAGAAGGAAATAGGATGGCGGATGTTCGACTTTTTCCTTGACTAAATTTTATTGTTTTTTTTTTTTTTTTTCTCTATTAAAAAGTTAAAGAAAAACTAAAAATTAAACAGTTCAGGAATATGAAACTCAAGAAACTTGAAGACCTTAACCAAGAGAAGGGCGGGCGGCAGATAATTGAAATGCCTTAGTTCAAGGCGGGGTCATTTTACAACGTTAAAATCGTTAAGATTCCTAACAACGTTTTACAAGTAAATCAGATGTGACGTATATTTTATTTTCAAATAATTTTTATGAGTGGAGTCTGAAATAAAAATAGTTTGAAACTGAATCATATTTTGTTTTTTAAGCTTTGAAGCAGCCGTGGTTTCCTATGTGTAAATCCTATATAGATAACAGCTTACTTTTTGATAAATAATTAAAGCAATCTAAGGGGAAGAAATGACTGATTGAAAGACCATTTTAACAGTGACATAAGCATTTGCTGAGTGTTTTAGTCCTTTACGTCCCACACATATTAGCGTCATATCTGATTTCCTTATGAATGTCGCAATTGCCAGAGGCGGGAAGTTATTCATATATTATAAGTTCACCAATAATCAGAAAGTTTTTGACTTTGTTAGTGATTGTGACAACATTACTAATCAGAATATCCCGAATTCCACTGTGTAAAGGTCAATCGAAGCGTATTTCATCTTAAAACCAGTTTTCAAAGTTCAAGATGTCACAGTGTTTATTTTGAAGGTCCCATGGATTTCACCGCAGTTATATTCCTGCAATTGGTTTGAGGTTCCGTTTATTATTTCTTAATTGGTTTCTGTATGATGATGTTTCTGTTAATATCATCGTATCTGTAGGGTAAAGAATATTAATGAACTAAAGTTTGCCTGTAATATTTGTATTCGCACTATCTCTTGATTCGTGAGTTCCTCAGTATCTCCTCTGAGAATTCCGGTCGATTTTGAATTTGGAGACTGTATCTGTTTCAAGGTTTATCGTATTCAAATAAGCCCTAGTTTATACAACATATATTACCATTTAAAGTCTGAATTAGCAGTTTCAGGAAATTACTGACATTGTCGATTTGAGAACTATTTTTAAAAGGTTTGAAGACTGACTAGAAATGGACTTATGTAAATAGAAAATTCGAAGTATATCCATAAGAGGCCACTAATGAAATGTTTGACAAACATTGTTGGACTACTATATATGTGCTGTCTCGTCACCCTCTGAATAACTCATGACTTATATACTACCATTTGATTCCGTTAAACATTTTTAAAAATTGATTACTTTAAAGTAATTCCTTATAATTAGTAATTATACTAATTTGGAAATATTATTATTTGATCGTGCTCCTTTAAAGCATTTATTAAATTATAGTTGCCTTAGTAGAAATTCAAAATAAAAAAAAATAGAAATTTTAGATAAATTTAATAAAAAATAAATAAAAAAAATCTGAATTTGAAAAGTAATACAATAAAGTTAAACTTTTAAATCTTCGATTTTTATTAAGCAGTGACGAGCAATCAGAATGCCAGATATCGGTGTCCTTACTCTTGAACGAATTTTAATGAAATTTGCTAGAAGTCTTGCTAAGTGTCAGGCTAATGATTTACTGAATTATTAACTCTTTATGTAAAAACTTGCTTTCTAACTCTTTATGTGAAACATTACGTTTGGAATTTTCTTGTTTTAACGAATGTGGATCCAATAAAATTTAAACTTTTATCAAAGTACATTATATATATATATAGTAAAAAAAAAAAAAAAAGTATTATATAATTATATTGTTTTTGAGACAACCATTCCATATATTTAATCCGTCATTGTCAGAAAAGCAATATTTCAAAAGAAATAGTTAGATACTATCATTTTATGTATCATCAGTCTTTTAGTATCGTTCGTCTGTAATAAATACATTTTATTGTCCGTACAGGAAAAGTTATTTGGTTGGTACAGGTTAAGGACGATGTAATAGTCTCAATCCGATAATTAAATTAGGAAGGAATTGATTTAATTTGTATAAATAACCAAGAGAACGTTTCATGAATTGGCGACACAAAAATAACAGACCATAAATTAATTGGATTACTCGTGTGGGTGGCTACGACTCACGAACTTTCTTCGCAAATTATGGATTTGTCCTAATAAGTACACAAGCGAAATTTTATACTATCTTTTCGAGTTTTTCTCATTTTTTTTTTCCTCTCTTTCGAAAGATTGGTATATTTTTTGAGTAAAATTGTTGATAACGAAAATAAAATATTCGTCTATTAATCAAAATCTTTAAAACTTTACTTTCTTTAAGAAAACGTTTAAAAGAAATAACACTGGAAAAAAATTCTTTAAATAGATAAAAATATCGACTGCGTTGAAAGTAAAAAAGGCTTGGGAAGTTAGAAGAACTAATTGTATTGACTTTGACTGCGGATATTTGAAGATGATGAATCTGTTTCGGCCTTCAGAGGGGGATAACTTTCTCGACCTGCAAAATAAAATAAAATTAATTTATTAAGAAAAAGAAGAGTTTATATCAAAATTTGAATATGAATATAGCTCACCTGCGGACACATTACGTACATTGCTTAATCTTTCACTGAAGAATTATCCTAGTCCAGTCGTGGCGGGATAGGGTTGGGGCTGTATTTGGGGACACCTCCGAAGGCAGATGACATCCAAGTATTGCACTCGCGGTGATAAAACCGACACTGCTCTTTTCACCTCTGAATTTGGAACTCCGAAAGTAAGTAGGCAGAGTGGACTGATCTATTCATGCGCTGAGGGAAGATAGCTCATTGCGGGCGTCCTACTTGCTATGGGAGGGAGCCTTCCCCGTGTTAGGTCATCACGCATTTTTAACCGAACCGACGAACCGGCTGGATGGCTGGAGATCGCTCTCAGGATCCACAGCAGTGTAAGAGACGATACTTTTTTTCTTTTTTTTTTTAATTTATCCCCTATCTTTTTGGGGATCTTCGACGGTTTTTAAAGCTCATACGAAACCACATTATTCCTTCTCTTTTTGAAACAAACTTCCTTTCAGTGTCTACTTTTGTTGTTTTATTACTTGTGAATGGTTGCGAAATATCTTTCAGCAACTGTTCTTTAAGAAGAGAGAAATGTTAAAGTTGAAATCAGTAATGAC
>JAFIDM010012231.1:27580629-27603378 GCA_023159025.1 Thereuonema tuberculata
CTGTTCTTTAAGAAGAGAGAAATGTTAAAGTTGAAATCAGTAATGACCACATTCTTTTTTTTTAATTTTAATTTGTTTATTTTTATAGATAACAACATCTAACATATAAATAACTATATTGTTTTCATAATACATTTGATATACTGTTCTAATATATTTAGTTCATTTATTATTATTATTATTTTTTATGTTAAAAGTCTGAAATAAAAGCAAACTTTATTTATTATTTTTTTTTAAATTAAACTTTTAGTTTTAAACTTTTTTCAATAATTTTATATAATTTTTATCTCCTGTTTTCCTTTCATTGAATAAAAAACAAAAAAAGAGGATTTTTTTTTTTTTTTTTTTTTTTAATGATTTCAATAGTTTAATATTGAACTCTGCATTTAAAAACATTTTTACTAGTTTTATTGCATTTTTTCCCCTTTCTTTCATGACTTATTTAATATTGGTTACAAATAAAATCCTTGACATACATTGCATCTAAACAAAACGAGTCCCTTATGAACAGACACAAAGCCTAACTACTCCGACGTTTGACATAAATGATTGAAAATGGGAAACGTAAACAAAAAACAATCTACCTTCCAGTACTTCTATTAAGATAAATTATCCCATTTTGATAAACAAAGGAAAATGCAATCTGTTCCTATCAAGTCATATTTTATCAGTGTTTTTTTATTATTGTTTTGATATCATTTGAATCTAAAGTGAAACCGAAAGTATAGAATCAAGTACAGATCGTTCCGAAGCGTTGTAATCTGTAAGTTGGCTATTTTTGATATAATAGTTAGGATATGAATACTTTCAAGCTTAACACTTGAAGAAAACAAATAGTTAATTAAGATTTCTCTCAATTTTGAGCTTAATAATCTAATTTCTGTAACAATTGAAAAAAATATACCCATGAGCAGATTTTCTCTGCTCACTTTAGCTTAGTTAAAAAGAATGTACAATAAAACCTTTATAATTAACGCAAGAAAGAATATTAAGCTTCTGTAGTGCGTAGATCTTCATACGCAGTACGACAGTTATTATGGTCTGGAAACGGAGAAGTGTCATAACGATTTTCACAGAGACATGCAAATGTAGAATGGGTTTATTGTTTTATTTTTTCTTCTTCGGAGTATCTTAAAGTTTAATTCAAGATGTTTACTTAGATTTCGTAATGTTGCTGAGTTGAAGTGTTTTTAAATTTAATTTTGAAATGAAATCTTTTTTTCTTTTCCTTGGCGCTTGAATGTCTTCTTGTTGAAACTGTGAACAGCCTACATTGACTGTACGTTCCTATTTGCATCCATAGAAAACAGGAAAATCCGCGGCCCAGTGTGGAATGTGAACACTTGGAGCTTGGGCAGCGGCCAAGTACTAATATAGAATCGTAGCTTGTTCCGAGCACCATGCTGATTTTCTCTTTTCTATTTGCTTTTCCGTAGATTATGTGAAGCAATCCAGCAGAAACTGCATTGGATACAAGACGAGATAACCAACATCGAGAATTTAGAGTCCGAAGTCGTTGGATACAAAATTGCCTTGGAAAACATGCAGAGTGATATCGACAGACTCGATGTTTATGATCCAGATGAAGAGAGTGTGGATCGCACAGCACAGGTATGGATACGACAGATTTAGATGAAGTGGTGATTCATTGGTTTGTTTATTGCTTCCTAAATTAGAAACGATCGGATTTAATAAATTGTCACTATCTAAAAATACGTGTCTATGCATGATTTTAGATCTTTTCTAACTAAACAAAAACAAATCCAAAATAGAGTAAGTTGCAGTAGTTTATTCACGTAAATTCTGCGTGCCCTGAATAAGTTGATTTGGTATAAGTTTTAATTTTAAAGTTATTTTTATCTACGTTCAAAAGAACGCTGTTTATGAGACTCCCGAAATATTCAAGGAAAAAAAAAAAAAACCTGCATTTTTAACTATTATTAACTATTATTTATAAAAAATACAAACTTAGCTATAATCAATTGATTGGTAATTTTTTTTTAACAAAAACTCAGAAAAAAATAAAAATTCTGCGATTTTGATCTTAAAGAACAGTTGTCATTCGACACTCCTCTTCCTTGAGCCGTTATCTTTCCCACCGACAGCTCAACTCAAAGGAGCGACTCTAAAAAAAGTTTTTAGTCCTTGCGCAGTTATAAGTTAAAGTTAACAGATTTTAATAGCCATATTTGGCAAGAATATTTCAAGTTCCTAATAACTTAAAAAGAAAAAAACAAAGGGGGGGGGGCACGAATGACAACTTTAATTTAAACACAGTTATTACAAAATTTTTGTTGCTTTCTAAAAAATTGAAAATAATTCATTTTTTAATTTCAAATGCAGAACAAAACAAAAAAACGAATCCTGACATTTATACATAACCGTAACAAAATGATGTAGCTAAATTACTAACAACAATGCCCTCCCCTCTTTGACTAATAAAATGTAAATGACAAATTTATTACAAGAAAATAATCATTAAGTTTTAGGTGAAACCGGAGATTACGGTACCAGGCTGTTTTGGACTACGGTCGAATTTTGACAAGATGGCCGCCTTTTTTAAGATATTAATTTTAGTTTTTCAATTAACTAGTAAAAAGTAGAATGAGATTTGCAAGTAAGCTTAATTAAAAATGGTATAGCACGATCTTTTACTAGAAAAACGAACCCTCATCTGGGTAACTGCGATTTGAGATAATAGTATGCACCCCCAAAGCAGAATATCGAGCGACGGGGTGACAATGTCGCAGAACGAAAGTGAGGGCTGCAAAAAGATATCGTATAGAACAGGGGTGGTTTTTTATTTGGTTGTCGATTTGAAGGTTCTTTTTTTTTTTTTCTGCAGAAAGTTTTTCGTCTTTGCATCAATCGTCGCAGAAAGATAAAAAAACATTCTGCTTTCGGGGTATGCACCATCATGTATTCCTGCGCGGATGTATCCTTACGAAGACTGTGATTGGCCGGTACCATATTCTCCGGTTTAATCAAGATTTGATTTAAATTAAAAAGAAAAATAGACAGTGAAACTTGATTTTTTTTTTATATATATTTTTTTTCGGATAATTGGGCTGTTTAATAAATTTCAAATAATGCAGTTATATATATTTACCTCATTCATTTATATATTACTTTCTTAAATGGAATGAAAGCGTAAATAGAGATGAACAGTGGTTCTTATCTTTTTTTGA
The DNA here is from genome assembly GCA_023159025.1 of Thereuonema tuberculata. NCBI lineage: Eukaryota > Metazoa > Arthropoda > Chilopoda > Scutigeromorpha > Scutigeridae > Thereuonema > Thereuonema tuberculata. The sequence goes on from JAFIDM010012231.1 coordinate 27,583,818, forward strand.
CTCATTAACCCTTTCCGACATTTTATTTTCATCGCTATAACCATCCAAAGAAAAACATAATACGGTCACACAAATAAAATGACGCCATTACAGAATTTTCTTGCGAAGGAATTCTTCCCCCCTTCCCCCTCTGGTCACTGTCGCGCAGCCTTTAATTTTCCCGAACCAGCCAGTGGGGAAACACTGATTTACATCGAAGATTTTCAGGAATAAAGAAATAAAATTTTAAGAAATTTAAAAAATTCAGATCTAACAACTGTTTGTGTAAAAAAAAAAAGGTCTAGACACTTTAAAGTGACTTCAGGTGAACTTTAATCTTCTGAAAAACTAAACTTACCTTTGAAAGATGAGGTTTGTTGCGAAATAAGCGTCCAATTTCCTGTTAACTGTTTATTTAAACAAAGCACGAAGTTTTTATCATTTCGCACAGAGAAATCTGATCACTGATGCTAAGAGGGTATGACATCACCATTTGGCATAGATTCACAGGTCGTCATCAATATTGCCGGAAAGCCTAACAGTCGTCCTGTAAAGCTCACAGTTTTCGATAATCTGGACTCCTGTCTTACTTGTTTAAGGAATGTATTCTTAAGTTTATTATTAACAAAGCTTTAAACTTTCGTAGAGCCTCTGACAGTTCACTTGAGGTGAAATTTCCTTCAGCGCATTAATATCACTTGCATTAAAATTTTAAATATCACAAATTCATCGATTTTAAAATATTTCAACGCATAGATATGTTAGTCTTATACGATTTCCGCTTTATGCATAACTTTATCTATACATTAAATATATAACTAACACAAAATAGAAGTTAATTAAGGTTTGTTAAAGTTGCCTTGTGATTATTTTTATTTAAAAAAAATATAATAGTAAAACGAGATTTCAGTCGTTTGTGTTGAAGAATTATTATTTATTTATTTATTAAAATGAAAAGTCAAACAACCTTGCAGTAGCATTTGATTTAAACATTTTTAATAAGATATTAGTCTGAAACCGCTTTTCAAACCGCGGGACTTCAAAAATTACATTGTTAGATGTCAAATCATATTACAGCTTACGATTTTAGCATTTTAATGTTAAATTAAATTAATTAATAACTTATTAATCGAAAATAATTAATAGATCTACAACAATTGCTTTATTCGAATCGGTAATGGAATACAATTGAATGGAAGTTTCTCTTTCGTTTTAGTTATTTTAAATTACAGTCATTAAAAGAATTGAAGTGAATGAATTTTCATTGCGGTTCAAGAAATTCATGCGCAGGAACTAACTTATAAAATATTGATTATGCTCACAGAAATCGCGTTTAGCGGAGAAACTTTTTCCATTAAAAAAATGAAAATCTGGGTTTTCGGTTATCTGAATTGACAATGTATATGCAAATGTTTTAGTACATCTAGATGTTTTTAGTACTTATAATTTACATTTAAAGGTAGAATAAAGGCAATCACTTAATGGGAATTAATTCTCACCTTCGCCAAATGGATTGTTGATATAATGCAAATTCGCGATTTTGCCTTTAATGCGATGTTAAAGTTTCATTAAAGCATAGTCTATAATTATAAGTGAAAACAGAATTACAAAACTTATAGAATGATACCAACTGAAATATCAAATACATACCCCACAATCTTCTGTAAAGATTTAAACACTCCTTTATTTTACATCTTTCTGTTGAAAGACTTCTTCAGGACATTAATGGAGGAGAAGAAATTCTATTCTCCCTCCTCTAAATTCATTTATTGTGAATACATTTTGAAAAATAACAATAAACCCAAATAATGATTCATTAGATATCATCTGTTACACAATACTTTTGATTCATTTTAAACCAACCATTAGATATTCTTTATTACAACTAAAAAGATATTTGCCCTAAATAATGATATCTAGTTATTTGTAATAGAGGATATCTAGTGGTTGGTTTAATATGAATCAAAAGTATTGTGTAATAGATGATATCTAATGAATCATTATTTGTCTTTATTGTTATTTTTCAAAATGTATTCACAATAAATGAATTTAGAGGAGGGAGAATGGAATTTCTTGTCCTGAAGAAGTCTTTCGCACAGAAAGATGAAATAGACGGAAAATAAAGGAGTGTTTAATTTTTTATAGAAGATTATAGAATAATAGTTTACAAACTTTAAATTTTAATTTACATCAAATTAAACTGTTATAGGAAGAACTCATTAATTGCGGGATACCGCTTTATGGAAATTAAATCGTATAAGAAAATCGCGCTACGCGGCATTATACGAGGAATACAGTACTGCTAAAAATGAGCTAATGAAAAGTTTGAAAAAATATCGTAAAAAAGTTTGAAATTTATATTTATATCGGTAAAAACAGGGAATACGGTGCACCTCGGAGGTAATGGCCGCTTTGGAACTACTTTCCGAATCGGAAAGAAATCAGAAAAGGAACAAAATTTTTTCGAAATTTACCTAAAGATACATCCTGCAGCTATGTAGACCTAACTTCTCCAACTTACAGCTAATCGGAATCGACGATTCGTTCCTCCGGAACTCAATAGCATGTAAGTTGTTTCTTAGGCTAATTCGCTCCGCCACGTATCCTTCCGACGCATCTGATTGAGGGGCACCGTATATCCTGTTTTAACCTTTATATCTATTCAATTATTAAAGCAAGAAATTGATTGAAGGATTTTCATAAAACGAGACTAAAATGTCTCGTTCACTTCGTATTTGAACCTTACGACTACCTTTATCCCCCCCTCCCGTTTTCTTTTAATATTTTTTTTTTTTTTTTTTACTTTGTTTGATTAAATACAGAACAACATGATCAGACACTTGAATAAATATTAGAATAGCCTTGAAAAAAAAAAAAACGAACCGGCAATTTACAGTTTTTTTATTAATCTGTATTTTTGACCTTAAAACGATATTTATAATAATAAGCTTGAATTTTATAACACCAAACGAATATTTAAATAAGATAAATAATTAATCGAGGACTTAACTAAAATTCTAATATAATGAATAAGAAAACAAGAAACCAATTCCTAACCATTTTCGGTCGTAGATTAAAACATTCACTTTGCCATTATGAATTCTTTATTCGAAACTGAAACTTTCGCATTGAAATCAGCGTCGCAAAAGGGGATGTTGAGCTAACGCCCTCATTCCTCCTCACGCCAATCGGTCCTTCACTCCAATTGCGTTTTCGTGATATTCCCTTATCAGGGACTCCCAAATTGGGATAAATGAATTTCTCGTTGGCGGGAGGGAGGGTTGGAAGCAAAGTCCTCTACTTAGATTTCCAAAATTAAATCCTGTTTTGCATTGTACCCAGTTGGCATTCCTTCGCATGAAAGTCGAACTTTGCGATATAGAAATAAAGGATGATTAATAACTGTATCACGAATAGATGAATGGGAAATACAAGAATAAAGTGTTTGGATTAAGGAAAAATGATTCTAGCTATTATAATGCCAGATACAAGTTGTGAAATAAATGAATTGACAGGAACCAGAATAATAATAATAAACAATACAGTACTGTTATCATAAATAAAATGATAATACAATGATAAAATTTTTGATGCTTATATTTGAATTATGAATCAGTTTTATGAACAAAAATCTCACATGAAACATGTTTAAGCAACTTTTAAATTAAATAAATCATTTTTGTAAAATGTCCAACCATACATTTAGTGTTATAACAATATAATTATTCTATCGTCATCGTCTTTTTAATAGATTTTGAATAATTAATAATTATATTTTTTTCTTCTATTTTAAAGATATTGTACTTAATTTTAAATTTTACTGTTAATTTTTAAATATTAATATTATATCTAAGATTAAGAACTTTGATGAAAACCACACTTGTGGCTGAAGCATATGTTTGTCTCCTGCCAAAATGTTTTTACCCTGCCTGTGTTTACCATTTAAATATTAAAATGCATCTAACTTTAGAGATATGTTTGCCTCAGGAAATGTGGAATCCCACAACATTTAATGAAGCTAAATTTTTATAATTTTGATTAATTTTTTATCTAATTTTGGACCATGAAAGGAAGAGTTTTAACTGCCCTAATCTATCACCAACTGGTTAACACCATTGATTCATGTAACATATAAGCACTGCACATACTGGCAGGGGGGCATTTGCCCCACCCTGGAATTTTCAATCTAAATGAAAGTTATAGAATTTTTTTTTCTTTCAAAAGGACAGAAAACTGGTAAATTTTATTATAACTAATTTGGCTATTTTAATTTACTTATATTTATTTTATATAATTTCACAATATAAAGTACAATTTTTACAGACTCGTTTACATTGCCAATATATTTTGCTAGCCCCACTCCCACCCCTTGGAAAAAAATCCTGTGGGTGCTCATGATGTAACTGATAGAAACAAAGGCTTTGTCATAAAACACTGATATATTCTGAAATTATACAATTAATTCGGACTGCTTGAAATAACACTAAATTTAACAGTCTATATTTTCTGCTTAGGATTTTTGATCTTAGAAAATCATTCATTCATCGGTTATTTATGTTAAATCTAATTATGACTTTAACTGAGTGCATTTAATTAAAATTAAAAGGTGTTTTCGTTAATTGAACACCTAAACACACAAAAAAAAAAAAACTGCAAAAAGATGAGAAGTATAAAAATGTAAGAATATTTTAAATTATATTTTAATCAAGTAGTGATGCCTTAAAGATTCTGAAAACATTCCATTATTCCAGTCATTAAAAAATGTATATTAACTCTTTGTTTTTCTAAACTTTTTAGCAAATGAAAGATCATGTAAATAGTCTTGGACAACAAGTTCGATCTCTGTGTGAAAGCACTCAGACACGTTATTCCACAGTCCAGCAGGCTGTTCCTGCAGAAGTTAGTAAACAGTTATCATCACTGGAACTTTTAGCAGAAACTGTTTCTGCAGCAATGGAGGATAAAGAGAGGGAGTTTAAGAGAGCTCGTACAACTCGTTTTGATTATGTAAGTGATGTAGAAGCAGTTCAGTTTTGGTTACAACAGGCAGAAAGCAAACTTCGAGATAAAAGTGTAACCATTCAGTCATTTCAAGAAAATGTACAGGTTAGTATCACTCCGAACAGTTTGTTTTTTCTCTTTATCTGTAATTACCTTATATGTTATTACAATTAGCATCATAATAATATAATACTGTTATGTATCTAACATTATTCATTTAAAAAGTAGCAAACATTGAATAATATTAAATATAGAATAAAGGAATAAAAAGTTGTAATAAACAAAAAAATCATTTTATTTACTATCAGTTAGAAATTAAAATACAATTTAATTTCAACAGTGAAATCTCTTCTCTGGAATAAAATTTTATATTCATTTTATTTTCTTTTTCAAACCTTTAATAACTGCAGGGTGCGGTATTGCAACTTCCTTATTTTAAAAATGAATAACACAAACAGTATAGGAGATATCAGTTAATTCTTTTTCCATGTTACAGAGAGACATTTAAAGTTTTTATTTAGTATGTTTTAAAAATGATATCACTAAGGTGCCCTCCGTTCTGGTCAATGCATTGAGATAGTCGAGTTTTGAAGCTTCTCTCCACTCGTTCCAGCATATCGACGGGTATGTTGTCAATAGCAGCTTAAATATTGTTCTTCAGTTGAGCCAGGGTCCTTGGACAGTCTGTGTAAACTAGGGATTTCAGATAGCCCCACAAAAAAAAAATTACACAGGGCTAAATTGGGCGCATGCGCCAACCACTGAAGATCGTCCTGCAAGGAGATGAGGCATCCAGGGAAGTGTTCTCGCAAAAGATTCATCAACGTTCATGGCGCCATCCTGCTGAAACCAGACATCCCACATCCATTTCTTCAAGTTTTCGTAAAAAAAAAAAAAAAATCCTCAATCATATGGACTTTTTGCATGCAAAAATGACAGCCTAAACTACTCGATGTTTTCAGGTGTCCTGACGGTTCTTGAACCTCCAGGGTTTTTTTTTTTCTGCACATCACCGATTTTCCTAAATTTGCCACCCATAAAAGAATGGATTGCTGATCAGAAACACGACCCACGGTTGCGATATTAAAGTGATTCCTGAATGCAAGTTGCATGGCGATGATTGAACGGACGCTTGAAAAGTACACCTCTACGGCGAACGCATGCTCCTCCCTTGTCCACTGCATGATCGTTACTAAACCTACATGACGGAAAACGTTAGGTCCCGCTCTTTCGAATGAGCGCCACCCCACCCTTCTCGGTCGCTTCAGTGCACGCGTTTCAAATAAGGAAGTTGCTCTTCCGCATCCTGTATAATGTACTTCTATAGTTATCTCTTTCTTCTTAATACCAAACAGTGAAACATCATAAGCTTGCTTTTTTTTTTAACATTGAAATAATTCTATGAAGTTTTATGTTGTTTGGCATTTAATTATTGCCATTATCTTAGAGTTGTTTTAGCTTTTTATGAAAGAAGAGTTTTGTTTTGTTTTTTTAATTAATTAATGCATTACCAATTTCAACTTTTTTTTATTCAGATTTTTTTTATTCACTTTTAACTAGCAAATTTCTCATGAATTAAATTATCTACAAGTTACCTTCAGTAATAATTTAAAATACTTTATGGTTTGCGAGTAATTAGATTTCTCTTGCCCGCCCCCAATTAAAATGCTAAAATTCCGCTTATGCTGCTTTTACAGAATGATGCATAATTCAAGAGGATGAAATAAGGCAAATAATTATTGCTTTAAGGTCTGAAGAAGAATATGAATTGCTATTTCATTTTAGCTTTATTTGTAAAATGTGTAAAGTTATTTTGAATTCTTTTAAATCAGATTATAAACTTTAATACACACTCATAAAGAAACTAACAATAAATTTTTATTGATTTTGATGAAGATATTTTTCTGTAATCAAACCAGTTCTTGTTAATGCCAATAAAATCATTATTTAAGAGATCATAGAAATATTATAGCCATCTTTTATTTTATTTTACACAATAAAGAGCCTGCTATAAGTATTCTATGTAATAAGGAGATGATAACAGGAAAAATTATATATATATACATAAACACTGAAATGCCGAAATAATTGGGAAAGGCATTACCATGTCCATTTCATGCCACCACACCCTTGTATATATAACTGAAGATATCTCCGCAATCTCAAACTTGCATGACCAGTGTGGCTGAAAAAAAAAAAACCACTGTGCAACCTGGCAATATATACTTGACGAAAGTGGACAGCAACATCTAGCCCGCATTGTAATATCTGGCCCACATGCTGCTGATAACAATAACTAACTCAGTAGTTGGTCAGTAACTAACATCAGCGTTCGAACAGTGCAACATTCCCTGTGTTTTATGAGATTCTAGAGCCAGCGGCCCACCCGGATGTCATTGTTGACCCCATAACATAAGGCTCTGCACCTCGTCTGACCTCGGGAACACCTCCACTGGACTGGAGATGATGATTCTTTGAACCATGCTACACTTTGCCAGTCATCTTCAGTCTAGTGACGGTGTTCCTGAGCCCATGCGAGGCACAACCCTTGTATTGTATGGTCAGCAAATGCCCTCAGATAGACCATTGGTTCTGCAATCCCATAGAACAAAGGTAATGTTGTGCTGTTGGATCACTGATACTAGTACTCGCCCCAGCAAAGAGTTGAACTCTTATTTGTGACAGTGTTGGGATGTTACAATGCATGCAAGATGCTATTGTCTACATTCGTCAAGGGCTTTTTTTTTTGGCCATACCAATATTGCACGCTGCATATTTTCCCTGATTTTGTGTAGTGTAGCTACACCATTGAAATTGTTTAATATGGAATCTGAACTTTGCCATAATTTCCAAGATGGAGTGACCCATCTCCTGAGCCTCTACAGTCATACCTTTTCGAAGTCACTGATAAGCTGCCATCAGAGCTGCAAATGCTACTACTTGAGATAACGGAGATATCTGCTGTTTTCTATTAATCAATTGCGAACAATTCCATTAAGGGTGTAGTGACATGAAATGGACATCTTTCCTTTCCAGTAATTTTGGCATTTTTGTGTATATCTGTAGAATTTCTTGCAGAAATATTGATTTATCAATAATAAATCTAGCCAAAAAAAAAAAAAAAAAGCAGTAACTTTTGGTTTTGCTATGGAATTTTTGAATGGATTGGAGATAAGATCTAAAGTAAGAAAAGCAAGTTGATAACAAGCAACATATTGTAAATGACTTATTTGAAATACTATTTACTAAAATTTTTAGCTTTTCTTCTAATTAATAATAAAGTAATAAAAAAAATATTGTTAGTAATAATGCGAAAAGCCTTAGGAATACCTGCGAATCTTAAAAATAGCTTAATGCGCTTTTTATCTCTCTATTTATTAATTCTTAGAAGTATTTATCTTTTTGGTATTATTTTGAAACTTTTCAGAGGTTGCAGTCTGAAATTGAGGGTATAAGTGAAAAGCTGATGCGTATAAATAAGAATGGTCAGCTCTTGTGTGAAAGAACACAGAATTTGGCTGACCAAGAGCTTATCAGAAGCACAGTGGCAGCATTGAATGATCAAATGCAGCAAGTTCGAAGTCTGCTTGAAGATCGTAGATCTCAGGTAGGTCTTGCAATTTAATACTTTGTTTCAGCTCTTTTCATAATTATATTTGTTCTAGAAATGTTATTGTAACATTTTCTATTGTAACCCCCCAAAAAATGTTACAATAACCAATTAGTAGTGGCTCAGTTTCTTTTTCGGTTTTTATCCTTGGAATCCACTTTCTTTCTTTAGAAAAATAATTGAAGTAATCATTTTACAATTACTTTTTTTGAAATGCAGAAGATGGTATTAACAAAAGAGAAAGAATAATTTAAAGTAAAAATTCCATCATGTAAGTGACATTTTGTTCTATTTTTAACTGTAATATTGTAATAGGTTGATGAAATCCAGGAAGCTTGGCAGCGATTCTTACAGTCTTTAGAATCTTTGAAAGCATGGATTGAAAAGACAAGGGCCTTCCTTGCAGTTGAGTTGCAGTTTACCAGCTTAACTCACACTAAACAGAAGCTCACAGAATATCAGGTAAAAACTCTTTGTTTACTTAAAATATGCAAAAGCAGGAGAGGGAGTAATATTTATTTTGTGTACACACTGTTTTGATTTATTTTCAAACTTCCTAAGACGAAAAGAAAAAAAATATGATTACAAGGGCAATACTTCAATAGGTTATCCATTTTAGAGCTATGTTTGATTTTCATAACTTTTTCTTGAATTTATTAAGTAAAGATATTTATTTATCCTTTATCTGAAGAGGAAAAGATAGATGTTAGCTTTTTTGAACTAATGAACATTTTTTTTCCTAACTTCTGTTATTGAATAAATAAATTGAGATCACATAGCCTGTCTGGAACTGTTGCACACCATGGCACATTTTCTAATTTTCAGTATTACATGTTTAATTAAGACCTTTTTTTTTTAATAAGACTATGTTTTAGTATTTTTTTTTTAAAAAATATATAAACTGTGTCTTAATTTATTTTTCTAATGTAGTAAGGTATAACTAGTTTCTCCAACTGAACATCTGTTTTTAGCTCTTATTAGAAAGACGAAATGGAAACAGAAATATAATGAATCCCCTGATGCACATTTCTTCTATCACTTCTGTCATTTTAAATGAAACTTTATAGTAAAACTGTCATAAAATGTAGGATATTATATGTAACATGTAGGTTACTGTTATATTGTGGCGCATTTATGGGAAGCACTGGCCTTAAAAGTACCAACTGAAGGGGCATCTAAACTTAGAAATTTATTAAATGGAAGTTCCTAAATTGTCTCAATTTACAAAATATTATGGAAGCCTATGAAGATAATTCACATAAAGATAGTTTAGTTTGGTTTTTGTTTAAAGTTTATATGTTTCTCTATATGAAACCCTCAATGAAGCCTTTTAGCATATCAAGGGGGGGGGGGGGATTCTTAGGGTTAGAACCCCCCCACTCATTCCATCTGATAATGGAAAATATCTAGGAATTTGAACCTATTTTCTTTGGTTGGTACGCCAATGATAATATCTGCAGTGAATTTTAGTTTTAGTGCCTGCTGACTTGTTCATCAATTGCTGGCTGATGAATCCTAACAAGGATGAAACAGCTTTCCAGATTCCCATTAATGACAATAAAATGTTTCTTGTCATTTACTCTTTTTTTAGGAATTTTTTTAAATGGTTTTTTTTCCATCTCAAAATATGTATACAAGGTGCTAAATATTCTAAAGTTAAGCTATTGACAGGGTAAATCTATTTAAGTTTATACATAATTACATATCTAAATTAAATATACCCTACTAGAGAATGCTCATGTATAGGTTCGCAGAGAATGCCATTCATTATATCTTTATTTGTAAAAAAATCAGTTATTTATTTTGATTAGAATTTTTTTTACTTTTGGAAACCTTTTAAAAATATACTTGAATCTTTTTAAGATAGGAAAATGCATTTATTTTGAATGAAAATGTAGGAAACAATTGATTGTTTGGTTTTATTTTTTTCTACTTTATTATAATTAAACTTAATGTTTGCTAAATAGATCTCAGTAAAACTGATACTAACCATAAAACACTAAGTTAAAAATTCTAAATTAAAATTCGTTAAAATAATGTTTTTGATCCCTAGAGTTTCTTTACACTTTTAACTTCTTGTGTTTTGTCTTATCAACAGATTTAATCTACTCTTTTAGTACTGGATTTCAGTTAAAAACTATATTATTAAAATAATATTAAAAAATATTGTTTAATTATTTTTTTTTTATTTAATCTGTTCAGAGTATTCTTAAGGAATGTCCACAGGCTCAGAGATATTTAGCCGATATGGCTAAAGAATTAAGCTGCATAACACAAGTATGCAGTGCTGGTGAGTTGCCAGAAAAGTTAGCGGAAGCAGATTGTGAAAAGGCCATGATTGAAAAGCGTGTACAAGAACAAGTTGCAATGCTGCAAGAAATGACAGAAGAATGGGAGCAATGTGAAAAGAAAGTTCGTGAAGTTACTACATGGTTAGAGAAATCAAGACAGAGTTTAGAATCTACACAAAATAAAAAGAAACCACTCAGGGAGCAATTAAATATGCGGGAGGTAAGAGAAAATTTTGACAACGTTATTTAATACATAATTGGTAACTTGGAAATGATTTCAATATTTTGACTAAAATACCATTTTACATTTTATTTCATGAACAGAAACTGTTGGCCGATATCACAATACAAAAGACAAAGTTACAGATGTCAGTAGAAAAATTAGGAGTACATCTGAGGAACACTGGTGGCAGTGAGAATCAAGTAGTTGTTAAAAGTGAATCCCTTCAGCAAGAGTTAGATTCCCTACAGGCTGCAATATTAGAACAAAATAAAACTTTGGAATCTTGCATTGCCCAAGTGGATAATTACCAACAGGTATGTCGAGAAAATGTATTCTGAAAATTTATTATTTTAGCTGTTATAAATTTTTAACTTTTCTATAAACAAAAAATGATTAAAAATGTTTTGTCTTGTATGGCCACACCAAATTCTTTAAACATATTCATATTAGTATACTGTGAAAATTTCCATGAAAAAAGTGATACTAGTAATATCAAAATGCTGTTATAATAAAAAGGTCATAAAGCATCATTTGATTTGAATGCAAAAATGCATTTTCTATCTCACATTAACTTACTTTAAAGCAACCTTTTCAGCAACTAAAATGAAAAAATTGATTAAAATCAATTTGAGTGAAAATCTATTTTTTAATTATTTATTAGCATTAATAAATTTGTATGATATAATTATGTATTTTTGATTTGTATGATATAATTATGTTACATTTCCTTATTTTTTTTATCCTTGAATTAGATTTTGTATGCAGTAAAATTGTATCACATTTTTTCCATTAATGTTTAATTTTGTAATTAATGCCTTTTCATGTAATTCAATTTTTATTTATTTTTTAAGGAAATAATGAGGTTGAAAAATCAAGTTACACAAGCAGAACATCAGCTACGTGTTGTTTCCAGTCCAACATTCAGTCCCAGAGATAGGAAGAAACAATTATCAGAACAAAATGTAAGTATATTTTCTAAACACATCTATTTTGTATTAAAAGGTTATAAAAACACATAAAATGGAAAGAATTTAGGATTTTGAAGAGGCATCTCTCAGTCTAATGCTCTGGTGGCAAAAAGTTTTTCTTAGTTTGCAAAATTTATATTTGCCTTATATTTAGTTTCAAAATTTTAGTTACATTTTATTCATTTTGCAAAATCAAACTTTTATTTAGTTTATATAATTTTTAATTTTTTTATCAGTTATTCTTAATGTTTTTTTTTTGTTTTTTTTTTTGTTTTTTTGTTTTTTTTGGGAGGGTTCATTTTTTACTTTGTTTTTCTTTTTTCTTTTTTCATTTTCCTTTAAAAAAAATGTACATATATATTTTACTTTTGATTTATTGTTTGCTTGGGTACTTTTGGTTAATTGCATCTGGAAAAGTGTTGCCCCATTTGGATCTTAAGAGCCACCTTTCCATTCAAAATTGCCCAGCACTCCCTGATTTAAAAGTCAGATCAATTTGTGCTAAAATTGATAGTTCTCAATGCGGCAACACTAAATCAGATGTAGGCATTAGCAGTAATCCAATGCCTCTTTTTATGGTTAAACCACCAATGCAGGCATGCCGTGAGAAAATCAAACTGATTCAGGAAAAGGTGGCAGCAGTCAATGAGAGAGTCAAGGGCATTAACCAACGAGGGACACCAGACACAGAGCCATTATATTCTTAGACAATAATTAGGGATTTAATTTCTACTATAAAGACTGTTAACAAGCCTTCAACACATCACATATCTCCTGTTCACTATTGCATTGAAATGGTAGGATACTACTATCTCAATGCAATAGTTTTATTTCCAATGCTATGCATTTCATGCCAACCATCTCTTTACGGTGACTGTTCAAACTAGGCCCGGCATGAGCTGATCAAAAGATATCAAGAACAGATCGCACTACTTAATGAAAGAATCAAGAGGCTTGAACGACGAAAGACTCCTGATAAAGAACCAGTTCATGTCGTGCTGGAATGTGTTTCAGTGGGATCAAGCATTGCAGAACAAGTACAAAGTGATGTGTCTACTGCCTTTGTTGATGCAGACACTGAAGTTGCTGCCACAGAAGCAAGCCCAGTGAAGAAATCTACTTACAAGCCTTCAGGAACAAAACTGGTGTCATCTTCATTAAAATTCTCAGCAACAACTATTGAAAGTCCAAAAGTACCTCAACAACTTTGTGCTAGTGGAACTTTGTTAGCTTCAAAACCAACGTATGCTGAAGTTTTGTTAGGAAGGCTTAATCCTATGCTTGTGCCATTTACAACTGATGACTATTGTTCAAGTGTGTCAGCAGTTGTACAGGAAAACAATTCAGTGTTACAAAGTGATATATTACCAAGTACTGTCGAGGGACCAATATGTGCCAGTGCAAATTCACAATTTGTATCAACTGAAGAAACATCAGAAAAAATTGAGATACCAAATACTGTAGAAAATGTTCAAGAAATTACATCTCAAGATACAGACATGCATTTTACTTCATCAATCACTGAGGAGCTGAATGAATTCAAAGAAAGTTCAACTGCCAGTTCAGTCAATAATCAAGAAATCTTTTCATCTCCAAAGTCATTAGTAAAATTTCAACAAAAAACTCATACTTCTGAAAATATGGACATTAAAAAGAAATCAAAAAGTTCCGAAGGCCAGTTAAGTAGAAAAGAACCTACCAGAACACTAAGTGAATCTACAACTGCTGTTCAAAGTTCACATTATTTAACAACAAGTGAACAGGCAAACAGAAGTAAACGAAGTTATGCTGATATTGTCTCCGGAAGAACTAGTCCTCAGTTAGATGTTGAGATGCCAATACTAAGTAAAGAGGAACTTTCTACAGTGAATGAGAAGAAAGGAGAAGACAAAAATATTGAAGTATTTCCATTTAACATTGTATCTTTTCTTGTTGATGAAAACACTGCTAGTGGAAATATTACATTTGGCCAGAGAGAGCCAGAAATGGCCTTAGACTATCCGCTTCAGCTTGATTCAATGATTAATCAGGGCCAGAAATCAGATCTTCAATTAGAAGACATGAGGGACTGTATACCTTGTTTAGCTTCATCTGAAGTTGTTACCTATGAAGCTGAAACATTAGAAACAGTTGGCAAAGAAGAATTAAACACATTTACTGTTGTTAATAGTTCTTTTAGTGATACTCAACTTCAGTTAAATGAAAATAGTGATTTAATAACAACAACATCTTCTACACTTCAAAAGCTAAATCCTCCATCTCTTTCATCAGAAAATAATGAAGCAATTTTTGAAAATATTGTTAAGTTTAATGTACCACCAATAGACAATGTTTTGACAGAAGATCTTCAACAAAATGTGTCTGAAGTGCCTTCAATTGCTATTAACGAAGCATCTGAAGTAAAAACTACTACAGCATTGCATAAAATTAAACCTTCTTATAAAGAGGCATTGCTTAGTGGACTAAATGTAGGTCTCCAGCCATCCAGATCAAATTATTCCTTAAGATCATTAACTCCAGAACCTTACAGTTATCGAGAAACTCCCTCCGTCCCATCTCATCAATGCCGACAACGATCTGTATCCCCTCAACCTTCTATCACTTCTGATAAGAGACTTTATAAACAATTCAGGGAAACTTTTTTGCAAAAGGAGATGACGGTCAAAGAAGGAAACTGGATTCAGAAAAATAAAAATAAAAATAACCCAACAGATTCCTTTTTAAGAAATATTAAAGAAGAGGTAAAACATCTATATAACGATAATAGCGAGCAGTCCCAGCCATTAGGACAGTCTCCTAAGATTAAACGCAAGCATCTGATGAAAACTCGTTACAGCTGTGGTCAACTAGAAGACAAGCCTATTAGACAAGACATTGCTTCAGAAATTAGATCCAATAATGTATTTCCAACTAGCTCTTTATCCGAAGCAGTGGAAAACAGTGAAATAACAGATGAAAGAAAATTGCTCGAAAGAACTGATCAAAAATCAGCTACTGAAACTGAAAGAAAAGCGAATATTTCCTCTAAAGAAAATCTGACTGTTCAAAAGAATGTTGAAAAAGAAATTATTGTGTCTGAATCATCAGCTGTGGTTTCACCATCTTCTGTTAAGCAAACTGGAACAAAACCAAAGCAGAGAAGACATCTTTCTAATGTAGATAAGTCTTTGGAATCTTCTTCTGATAACAAAAGCAAAATTAGAAGAAGAAGAAGTAATAGTTTGAAAGAAAAACTGGATGAAGCCATTACATTTCAAAAACCTGCCATTGAAGAAAATACTAAAGTTAATCAATCCAGTCAGGAAACATTAAATAAGAAAAAGAAAACTCAAAAGCTTAGTTCACAGGCTTCAGATGAAAAGTCAGAATCTTTACAAGCTGCCGTCGAAAAACTTAAGCACATAGAGCCGATTTCTATTTCATTGCAGACAGAGAAAACATGTGAAATATCAGTAAAAGGAAGTGATTCTGCAAATGCTTTAAATCCTATGAATGTGAACAATCAGGACATGAAAGATTCTGAAGTGCAGGGCTCCGATAATGCATGTACCAAAAAGAAAAAGAAAACTAGACGATCGACAAAAGTTGATGAAAAAGATGTACAAGCTGCTGCAGAGACTTTACATCATGAAATTGAACCTGTAACAGGTAGCAATATGAAAAGTCAAGAACCTGAAGAAAATATTGAAACTCAAGAATCTGAAGAACAGAAATCACTTAAGAAGCCACGAAAGAAAAAGTCCAAAAAATCTTCTATTGTAAAAGAAGAAATCATACAAGTATTGAAAAATTCAAGTGCCTCAAACAATGAAGTTGAAACTCCAGTATCTTCAAATTCTGTCGAAGCATCCAAAGCTGAGTCGGACGAAAAAATGCAAAATGTTAAAATTTCAAGTGGTGTTCAGCTAATTGATGTGAATAATGCAACTGATAAAGAGATTTTGCAGACAAATTTGCCAATTGATAAAAGTGAACATGTAAACAGTGATGGAAACATTAAAACAAAGAAAGTCCGAAAAAGAAAATCGAAACGATCAACACTTGATTCCAATGAATTAAATAGTTTACAAGAAAACATTAATTTGCCAAGCAGCAATGACAGTAATACAGTTGAAATAGAAACACTTCCTAGTTCAAAAGATTCTGATATCTCTTCCTTTAGTCTACCTCAGGAACAGAGAGATTTCAGTCTGAATGATGTTAAAACTGAAACATGTAATGTAAAAGAAGTTACAGAAGCACCATTAATAGAGACAGATTTACAAGAACCTGTAGAAAATTCAAATCAAGATAAAAAGAAGAAACGGAAAACAAGGAAATTAATAGCTTCTGATGTTGATAGAGCTCTTGAACTGAAAAGCGTAACTGAAACAAAACCCAGTGTAACTTTATCTGCAGAATCTTCAGAGATTATTGAAAATTGTCAGGAAGATGCAGATAAAAAGGAAGATCTGCCTCAAAAAATGGAAATTTCTGAAATTGTATTTACTTCCTCCAGTGCTGGCAAAAATGTAGTAAATTCAAGTGATTTGTCAGTCAAAAGCAGTGATGTTATACTTCAAGACTCTTCTCCAATTAAATTGATACAGAATTCTGTTGATGAGCTATGTGAATGTACATCTAAGACTGACTTTGCTATTTCACAAATAATTTCTTCACAAGATGACTTAGTGTCACCTGGTGTAGAAGAAATATTGCAGCCATGTGAGGGTCCCAGTTCAGAAAAGATTGAACTAAAATGGCCCACAGACAATGGAAGCAATTATGGAAGTATTATTAGTGAATCCTGCAGTACCTCTGATAATGGAAAGATACTTTCAATTGACAGTAACTCATTATTTTTAAGCAACTTATTATTAGAAACAGTCTGGTTTGATAAACCTCTTTATGAAGATGCTGAAAATCGTTACTACTTACTACAAAAATGTGCTTCGTTGGCTGCTGAATCCTCTTTATTTTTGAATAGTAGTAATTATGTAGACGACACTAAACAATCTCATATCTCCCAAGAAGAATTTAGTAAAATTGAACCAACAGCACTGGTTGAAGTAGCTGGAACTTCAGTAGATGAAGCTGTAAAGCAAACACAACTGAGTTCAGAACAGTGTAAAGATGAAACTCAAGAAATGGTACTTCAAGAAAAAGACACTGCAAGAAAACTGCCCAGTTGTGACACCATTGATGAAAGCATTGTAATGGTTCACAGTGAATCTCAAGAACTAGAAAAACTTCAAAAGGAAGATGTTCAGAAAGCTGTAAATTCTGAACTTTCAGAGGAAATTAAATGCTCTGACTCAATCTACTTACATAATTTATCAAAAGAAAGCATTTGGTTCAATAAGAATGAATTTGAAGAGTCAGAAAGTATATATCACAAAAATCGTTCAGCTGAAATGTTAAATAGCTGTGAAAGAACTCCTGATAAACAAGAAATAGTTTTAGAAAGTCCTCCTGATAAACAAGGTATGTTACCAGAGAGGAACTTAGAAAGTTATTATGAGTTTGCAGAGCAAAACAAATTATCTGTTTCTAATGCTACTGAGACACAACAAACTAGGAGAATTGAAACTGAATCCAAAGAAAGCCTGTCTTCTGAAATCGTCACTGTGGAACAGGAAGAAATTTGCAGTGAAAATGAATATCTAAAATCTGAAAAGAATTGTGCCCTAAGAAAAGAAACAGTGTGGTTTGATAAAAGTATTTATGAAGCTGCTGAATGCACTTGGAATGAATACTTAATGAAAATGTTAAAAATTAACACTGACATCTCAGAGCCCCAGTTGCATCCAGAAACGCTACAGTGTCCCCAAATCAGTGCCATTTCAAATGGGGACAGGCTGAATGCTCAGCCTACTGAAGAAGGCCCAAAGCTTTCAACTTCTGAAGTGACCGAACCAGAGCTTCAGTCTACTGACAGAAGACAGAAAGGAGTGGAACAAGATGATGAATCATCTACCATTGCTGAGGGTTCCCAGGAGCTCATCTTACAAAGCACTGAAGTTGGAAATCACCAGGAAGCAATTTCTTCTACCTACATTAAGGAGAAGGTTAGATTGAATCCATGTATTTCTGTGCTTGCTTTAAATGCATCATTTTCCGATGCAGTTAAGTTTCTGTGGAGCTTCAATAATAAACTGTGAAACCTGCTTGATTGTTTATATTTATAACATCTCTTACCCATTTTGTGTTGATATCAAGATCTGTTGCATTTACCCCTAGAATAATTTTGTTTATTTATTTTCGTCCAAGAGCTGCAGATACATATAAATTTATTATAATTTTCCCCATCTTGAATGGCAAAAAGTGTGCTTGAAGACTACATTTTTAAAGGATTTTAAGAAATATGTTAATTTTTAATAACTGCATGAAAGTTTTTCATTTTTATAATTTTAGAAAATGTGATTATTTAGTGCTTATTATTATATTTAGTCTTGTTTTGATACTAATAAAGAAATATATATTTTTTGTAAACAATTTATATAAGATATAAAATCCAAACAATGTTTGGCCATTCTTGATACTGAATATGAATTTTATTTATAAATGAAATTTGTATTGTAGTTTGTTTTATTATGACAACTTATTAAATTTATGTTGCTGCTGTTATATTTATTTTATATTTACATTTGAAGCTTTTAAGCATGTTCAGTGCATGGTTTATAATATTATATGTTGCACTTTTAGGAATACTTTAATGGTTTTCATAATTGCATGCAATTTTAGATATTTTTTTTTTTTTACTATTTGTGAATTGACATCCTCAATGAATTACAATTTATGCATGACAATTTTGTTGTGTGTGTGTTTTTTTCATCAATTTTTAGTATATTACTTATTATATATTAATTTAAAATATTTTTGAAGTTGTGTAATTAAAGTTGATTTTATATAAATTAAATGTCATTAATAAAACAAAGATATTGAGACATTGATGAAGATCATTCCATAACAGACATTTTGAATTAATTCTAAATAACCAAATTATTTAGAATAAAATAATTAATTATTAAATACATTATTATTATTAGTTAATTTACTTGGAAAAAAATATTACAGTTTCCTACTAGAAAAAAATATTAAAAAATATAGTTTTGGCATTAAGTCTTACAAAAATTGTTATTAAAGATTTCTAAAATAATTCTTTTACTTTCAATGATATTTAATCATTGACGAGAACAACCAGAATAATAATTAGTAGTATTTTTGAATTTCTGGCTAATAAATGTGAATATTTTTCATATAAATAACAAAATATGTAATCTAACTATAATTATTTTTTTAATAAATTAAAGAAATATGAAAACATCATTTCTAGTCCTGGGAAGGGGCAGATTAAGCTGCTATTTTTTCAGTGCCGGATTAAGGGGGGGGGGGCAAAAGGTGGCAACTGCCCCGGGCGGCAAAATGGGATTGAAACAATTATTTACTATTACATTAAATAGTGAAAAACAGCTACAGGGGTGGCATGGGGCTGACTTGCCCCCCCCCC
>JAFIDM010012231.1:27603478-27632674 GCA_023159025.1 Thereuonema tuberculata
CCCCCCCCCCCCCGATAAATTTCCTAGATCTGGCACTATCATAAAAGAAGGTTTCAAATGCTTTTGCTTAGTCCAATATAATGCACTGCTTAATGCTGCAATATATCACTGTTGTTGTTGTTTTTTAACTTCACTTTTTGCTGTTTTTATACTTTTTTGGTATTCTTGCTTTCCTTTAGGGCTTATTTAAATTTAATTTAATATCCAAGTAGAATATCTATATTTATTACAGTATAGGATTCTATCTAGATTTATCCTATTTTACTTAGAGGTTCTTTACAATAATTTTGCTTGAATAAGTTGTAACTTATCAAATGAACTAAGAGACTTAACCATAATTAAATGATTAAGCCAGATTGCAAAATAACAAAGGCAATGGGATTTGATAATTAATTTGTGATGATGTGCAAAAGCATTACAGAAAATATATAATATTTCTTATAAAAAGAAATCATTAATTCAAATTATAGTTTTAATATAGCTGGGTTGATTCTCCTCTATATAGTATTCCTTGTTGATCTTCATTGCAACAGCCATTGTGACAATCTCACATTACATGTTTTGTTGCTAGGTTGTATTTACTTATATTTATTGGTTAGGGCTGTTTGGCCTTTTATTTCTGCTGAGAAATTACAATGCAAAATGCAGAATGACTAATGTAAAAAACGAAAAGAAGTGCAAGTCATTCCCTACAAGTTGTTTAAAAAATATAATTCAATTGTAAAAATCAGATTTTTTTGAAATGGGAGGGGGGGGGGGGGGAATGATAAAAAAATAACAAATGTTTTTTTTCAAATCCTGTAAATTAGATTTTAGACTAGTGATTGCCTGCTGTTAACTCATGGGAAAGAAATCCAGTGCCCATTTTGTAGAGGGTTTGGTGAACCTGGGGCCTGAACAGAGCAGATATAAACTAGAAAAATCTCCATCTTTTATTAGGAATTGAACCCAATTCTTTCAGCCCCAAAAAGCCAGCTGGCCAACTATAGTTTTATTTCCTTAAAAAAAAAAAGGCCCAGAATGCAGTTGAGCATACAAGCAAAAAATTAAGTAAAGTTAGATTACCCATATTGGATATGTTAGAATTTCTATGAAAAAATGTAGAGAACCTTTATTAGACTGAAAATTATTTGTATATTTAGATAGTTTTTGTAATTTTAGATAAGAATATTACCTCTTCATTCTAGCTTCCACATGTTCCTAAACCAGTCTTACTGTAATGTTTATGTCTTGTATATAAACTTGTTATAAACTTGGGTTTGTCCTAAACCTGGGTTTTGTGTTTTTGCAGTAGCTGAATATGAGGATATAAAACTATTCTTCGAAACTATAGTTTCTGAATAATATTTTGGTCCTTGTCCTTTTCCTTATTAAGTAACTTCAATTATATTTTAATTGGAATTTTTAAAACCCTTCAATACTGGCCAAATTTTGGCTTTTGGTGAATCAGGAAGAATTGAAAGAAATTTCATTTTAGACTATAAAATAAATTTGTTTTTTTTACCTTGAAGAAACGTATTCATTCAGATATTTCTGTATTTAATTTTTTGCATTTTGCTCTCACTGCTATCAAAGCAATTGGTGGTCCCTGTTTAAAAAGAATCACAGTGCATTTTATGAATGCAATGAAAAGCCCAAACAATTAGTTATGATTATTTTGAGTCACAAGTAGGAAAGAAAAATTAATTAATTATAACGTTACAGCCAATAGCAGTTGTTCTCAATTATCATTTAGAATTCTTAATTGATGTCTAAATATGTTTGTTATTGAAATTTTAATTTAATTGTGTTACAAAATTACAAAATTATTTTAATCTATTTTTATGCATATTATGCCTACTATAAATGCAATCTGCCAAAAAGTAATAAAAACATTGTAATGTTTAAAGAGAAAATTTTACATAGTGAAATACTTCTTTTTACTTAGACTTTTACACTGTATTTAGTTTATTACTTCTCAAACATATGATATTCACCCTTTTAAAAAAATATCCCTTATTAGACCTAAAAAGAGAATGTTTCATTGCACACATCTATCTGGGGGCAGTTCAGTGCTGGCAACAGAATGAGCAGCACAAAATAAAGTTGGACAACAAATTGTATGATGCAGAAGAAGTAGTGTGATACTTATCTTGCACATTATGGCACATGGAATAAAATTTGCTCTCATACCTGGATAAAAACCTACTGTCCTTTTTTCAGAGGACCTTGAGGTCCATATGGAGGGAGAAGTGACAGGGGTGAAAATCCCTCTAGATATCACTGAGCCACTGGGCTCACTATAAAGACTATGATGTAAATCAGCATCGCTTGAAAGGTTATCATCATTAGAGAAACGGGAACAGATCAAATATTCTGTTGTTCTTTGCTTATAAGACATATGTTTCATCATTGGTAAGGTCCTAGGAGTGCATTATTATTGAAAACTACACATTTGCAAAAAATATAATAAAAGAAACAGAACTAAGAATCCTAGGTAGTGGTTCTAACTAGGATGACTTGAATAAGAGGAGCGCACCATGTTAACCATAAGGGAGTTATGATGTTTGAGTAAATAACACCAGATTGGTGTAATAATTCTAAGCTAAAAATGCTGCTTGGTTTGATCATAAGAAGAATATTATGATTGAGGGATTTTGCCTCACTAAAAAGATGATTGAGAAATATAATCGTAACCGTGCCAAGGACATTAACAATAAACTAAAGCATTAACTTTGATATAATAACATTTCAAGGTTAAAACAGAAAATGAATTTGTGTGATAAGCTGCTTGGAATTCTGCATCAGGATTTGTCTGCTTTTTCAGCAAGAGATGAGCGTAGTGTGTTAGGGATACAAGGAAGTGATTCTGTCAGACTTAAAAAAGTAAAAGTTTAATTAGTAACAAAAATGCCTAAAGGAAAAAAATATGAAGAATGAAATATCCTTCATATCTGAAAGCAATATCTTAAAAAAATCTTTTTAATTACAGAAGTTAAAATAAATTTATATTTATGTCTTAATGATAAGAAATTTTATTTAATAATATTAAATAGTTATCAGTTTTTGAGATTTTAGTTTACCCTCTTCCTTTTAGACAGCACATAGTTTTTATTTTCAAATATATACATAACCATACTGATGTATTATACAATTAACGCAACTTCCTTTTCAGAGTAAGTTTTGAATTTGAGTTCATAGTTCAGTTGAATGTTTCCATACTTCAAACTATCCACGGCATCAGGAGCTCATTGTCAGGCATTTCAAAAGATTCCATTGCTTGGGAAATTTATTCTTATACAAGTTCTTGAAAAACTTAAAGATCAAAAAGTCACTGATGATATTTGCCCAGTAGATTCAAGCAAAACTTGTAATATTAATGAATCATATGAATAAAAAGAGAAAGTAAAATCGGTGTGCCCTCTTTATCGTTAATTTTATCGGACGACAGTGTGAAGTTTTGAATTTCTTTCAGGGAATTTCAAAAGTTAAATTTTTCAGTTCAGAATTTTATTGAATTCAGTAGCGGGAAATGTATTAAGAAAGCCTATGATAATCTCAGATACTACAACGTAAATAAGTATGATACACTAATTGTATGAAGTAAAAAAAAAACGGAATATTCAAGTTAGAAATAATCCATGGTTATAATTTATAAGGCTCTTTTTTTTCTTTAAATTTTCCAAATTATTGTTTTCAGGGTTTTTTTTTGTCTATTTTTTGGTAGACTGCAATTTATAAATTTAAATAATCAGGTTTAAACATTAAATTTACACAGACTAATCTGATAAATTTTGATAGGCATCTTGAGTAGATATCTGGCATGGTTGACTTTACTTGTGATTTTTAATATCAACAAAAAAAATCTAATAGTCAATTCCTAAAGTCAGTAGAACAGTTGAATTAATTGGCATGGAACCTCTTTAGAGAGAGATGGAACTAATTTGTTAGTTGCTTAACAGCGCATAAATTTGAAAGTGGAAAGTAGATATGATTATTCAAAGAATTCAATTTCTTCTAAACATTTACTATTTCTTCAAATTCTTCACTTAATCAAGCATTAATCATTTTGAATGAAAAACAAATCCTAAATATAACAGAACAGTTTAATTGTTATGATGAAATAATTTCCATCTGTAAAATCTTCCGTCCATCTTACAGATAAATAGAATCATGTTTATCTTTAAAACTTCTCTAGTTTACTTATTATTATTGTTGATAATATTTCTATTACTGTGCGTTGATTCAGAAATTATCAACTGTTTAATGTTTGTAGCTTTCTAATGCCTTTGTTGAGGAGTAGAAAGTGGTCTTTTTTTTAATTATTTGTTTATATTTTTATCAATTGAAAGACAAATTTTTCATTCTTTAAGTTAGCTTTAGTAAAATTTATTTTGAAAAAAATCCTTACAAATTTGTTATTGTTGAGAACCCCAAACAATGAAAGTATGATTGCCATTCTTACACATTAATTGTGTAATGCTGTTTCATAGAGTAAATTAAAAAGTTCAGTTGATGATTTCATGGCCAACATAGCACCTGCAATATAGGTTAATGTAGAATATAGAACTTTCCCACCGACATCAAAGGAAACCAATACTAAAATCTCTAAGTCTTAATTGTCACATTAAAATCTATGCTCCTTCAGCTTCATGATATAGATGACGTAACTGATCAACGATATTCTCAATACCTCCCTCACATTTAGAATGTCATATAGAAAGAGCACATTATCACCATAAAATATTCATCATTCAGATGGTAAAAAGTACTCTTCAACGGAGCAAATTCAATTATCTTTTGAATCAGTTTAATCAAGAATCAGTAATTTAATCAATTGGCATTTACAGAGCAATATCACTTCATATATCATTCTATCAGATGCTCAAAGTTTTAAATATTTTAAATGTAGACTTGCTTACTTTTATTGTAAATCATCAGCTACAAAGCTGTGATTTTTTTTCAAGATCCAGATACAATTTGCAAAGATTCCTTCTCCTGGATATGGCATCATTGCTCTGAATATTTGTGTATATCTACAACATTTTGCCATTTATAAAAATCTCATAATTACAGATGATTAATTGTCTCATCTTAGCATTTAGTTCTCAGCGATGTAAGATCTTACCTTTATTTTTTTTTCTTCATCAGTTTCTTTATTTTAAGATCTTATTATAGAACCAATACAATGGAGAGACAATGGGAAGATGTAATAATGAATATTACGGTGGAAAGTTACCATCTGAAATCATTGAAAGATATCCATTATGTTAAATGGAGAGTATGTAGCAGTTAATTTTATTGTTTATTTATTTGCAGGACTATATGTTCCCTTTAAAGCATTAAGCTTCTTGAGAGTGAATGAAGCTTTGACTTCATCCCATGGGTACTCATTGACTGTAGGGGTTTGGTATAGAGGACTGTTATTGTAGCTATACCTTTAAAAAAATGAGATTATGGTCATCATTTCATTATTTTAATTGATTTTTTTTTTTAATTTATCTCCAATATATTCAGAAAGTGTTGGACTAATCACTATATTTCTTTTTTGGATATCATTATATACTAACAGAAATGATGTGTTTGAATATAAAACACATTCCTGTTACATACCTGTGGTTCTCCTAAATTTTAACCTCTCTATTTTCAAAACTCATTACCTACACTGGACCTTTAATTGTTCAAGTTATGTCAAACAAAAAAAAAATGTTCACAATATATATACATAATAATATATATTATGAACAATTTTTTTTTGTTTGACATAATTAAAGGTCCAGTGTAGGTAATGAGTTTTGAAAATAGAGAGGTTGAAATTTAGGAGACCACAGGTATGTAACAGGAATGTGTTCTATATTCAAACACATCATTTCTGTTAGTATATAATGATATCCAAAAAAGAAATATAGTGATTAGTCCAACATTTTTTGAATATATATATATATATATAAAACAGGCAAAACTTAAAGCAAGGCCTTTCAGTTTTGCAAAGCGAAGATATATTATGTTCGATTTCATTCTGTTATATGTTACGAAGGCAAAAACAAAGTCTTCAAATAACACTATTATTGAGATAATCTTAGACTCTAAATAGAATTGTTTACTTTGTAAGAATCCCCTCCCCTTTTTTTTAAGTAATAAGTATGGTATCAAATACTGTTTATCACTGCAGGATTTTATTTTACATCTATGGCAGATGGCATCTATATAAGGTTTCATCATTTTCAACATTCAAGTTATACGATGTAACTGAAATTGTAACACATGCTTTTAATTGACTTTGTTACAATAGATTTATTTTAAATTGGATATATGATATCTACTGATAATATTTTATATAGCATACTGTAAATTACTTACTGTAAATTTTATGTTATTAACCAGTTTTTATTTAAAATCCATCACAGTAATATGAACCACTTTCTCACTTTAAAAAGAGAATATATATGAGAGTTAATAATAGATAATTGATATTTTAAATTACAGCTGTAGATTTTTTTTGCTATTCTGAAAGCAAAGTCATACACATTCTTGATAATAAATAACCATATTTTTGTTAAAATAAGCTGAGTTCCAAGTAACAAATTCTTTGCTAGGTTTTTATTTTGGCTAAATATAATATACATTGTAGAGTTAATAGTGAATTATTTATGAATTTTATAATTTACATTTTTTTAAAGTGATGATATAAAATATTTAAAATATATGAACAAAATGCTGAATAACATAATATATATAATAAAATTATGTATATTTTATTATCTAACTACACCAATCCCAAATAATTTATTTTCTTTTATTCTATTTATCTTCAAAGACAAGTTATCTAGCACATATTACCAAATAGATTTTTTTTTATGTCTTATATCTTTACAGTATACTTACTAATTCCTACATCCTTAGCACGACAAAACATTTTTGCAGTACAATTTGAAATTTATATTTAAAGT
Organism: Thereuonema tuberculata; assembly: GCA_023159025.1. Taxonomy (NCBI): domain Eukaryota; kingdom Metazoa; phylum Arthropoda; class Chilopoda; order Scutigeromorpha; family Scutigeridae; genus Thereuonema; species Thereuonema tuberculata. The sequence goes on from JAFIDM010012231.1 coordinate 27,610,408, forward strand.
AAAACTACATGAAAACTATACATTTACTTTACAGAAAATTTTAATGAGTTTATCAAACCACATGACCCAAAATTATTTGTCCTAGAAATTTGATGTTAGAATTTAATTTAAATTAATTTTTTCTCATGTTATTGTCTTCGTTTTTCAATTTTTGCATCTATGCTTTTGAATTTTCTAAAAATTAACTTTTATTTCAGGAAACTTTTGAAGATGATGTTGCATCCTTTACCAATCAGATACAGGTAGTAGAGCAACGTCTAACCTCTTCACATCCAGAAATAGATGTTGGAATGCAGTTAGCTAATGTGAAGGTAAATGGAAGGAATTTCTTGATAAATATCAGTAAATTGTTAGAAATAATATCTTGTGATGATTTATTATTATTATATGCTTGAATGTAAGTTAATGAAAAATCAGTATATTGTTTGATGCTGACTGAGCTCTGTCTGAAGAAGAAAATCTAGTATTTGATTAACTTCATTAAAGATAAACATGAAAGTAAGATGAAACTGCAGAATGTACAGTAATCCCTCCATTTACGCTAGTTATTGGTTCCACGAAAACATTGCGTAAATGAAACCTGCTTAAATGGAGCCATGGAAAGCTGTTTAAAAATAGGGATCTATTCCAAATTTCCAAATATTTTGTGCAATTTCAACTGCATTAAAGTGAATTCGTGGAAATGGAGACTGCATAAATGGAGATATTACTGTATTATTGTTCTTTATTCAATTGTTTTGCATTTTCTTTTTTGTTAATTATATTGTAAATTTAGATTAATGGACTTATTATATGTGAAAAATATCTGTTGAATAGGTCTCTCAGTCTCTAAATGATTATTTTTTTAAGCACTATAAAATATGATCAGTGTAGCATATTCACTTTCTATATCAAGAATAAATAAATAAATAAAAGATTCAGCATACCTGCAATATTAAACACGAGGATATGCTGCAATTTTTTTTAATTTTTTTTTTTTGCCATCAGTCTTTTATTATTTCATTCATGGGATTTAAGCTGCTGCTAGAGAACAAGATCTCCTGTTATCTGCATTGAAATGTTTGAGTTTTGATAATTCTTATAACTAAAACTTTGATTCCTAGCTGAATACAATTACTTCACCAACACTCCCAGTTTTTGCTCCCCTTATCTCTCAGAATTGCCATTCTGTAGCCATCCATGCTACATTTTGTTTGGATACAATACTATATGCAGAATGTTACATTTTGTTAGGGATTCTATATACAAATTCCATGTACAGGCCTAAGGAGAAGTTCAACAAGAGATTGATGGAAGAAGTTCATACAGAGATACACTGACAAAGAAAGATCTCAGTTCAGTAAAAACATGAAGACTTCCATAAAAATACCTTCTGAGGAAATAGGAAAATTACAGAAGCATACAGAAGCAAATGAAGCAAAAACAAAAATAAATATATGATAACAATCAAGGAAATACTAAAAGTTATCTAGTTTGGTCCTGAAGGAGGAGTGAGACATGATACTGTAGGTCCGTTTTTTGAGGGATTTCCTCACTCCTCACTTCTCAGTGCAAACAACATTCCCTCGGAATCAGACACGATGAACAACTCATCCGAGGATCTAACAACGAAAGTCGTTCATTATGCGCTCACCTTCATGTGATTGACTTTTAAAACATCTCCCGAAGAAGGCCCGAGGCACGGGGCCGAAATATCGAGATCACATCTCATCCCGGAGTGAGGAAATCCCTCAAAAAACGGACCTACAGTAAAAGTTATCTTTGTTATCTCATTGTGATAGAAAAATTTAAATTCATTATGTGAATCCATTTCAATTAATGGTTAATTGTTTTCTCAGTTTACAAAACTTAATCAATCAGTAAGCTGTTTCAGCTGCTCAAATGTTTTCTTATCAAATAGAAGTTCCATCCTGGTTAACATTGATCTACAAACATTTCTGTCTTGATTTAGTGCCAATTCAGTAATTATGTGAATTTATTTGAAAGCCATGAAGCCCTCATGGAGTACAACCTTTCAAGATTAATACAGTAATTTTAAAGGTTTAAGTTTAAAGGTTTTACTGTTTCTGGCTTCAAAGCATAACTTTTCATATTCAGCAATAGTGATAGATATTGTGGATCTGAATTACTTGAAATGAAATCTTTGTTGGAGTTTTCTTAACAATAGCTTGTTCAGTTTTATTCTTCTACTGACGTTGGAAATTTTAAGTAAGTATCTTATCTAATGCCAAGTCCTTAATATCCATTCTGTGTCTACTTGTAATTTAAGACTGTTAATTCTTTCACTTCTAAATAATATATAAATAAATATTTTTAGTTTAAACAATTGCTAATTGTAAAATATCTCCATTGTTCAGTCCATTTACTTGTCAGATTCTCTCAACATTTTTAGTCTAAAAGAAGGTACAAGCAATGTATGAGAACTAAATCATTCAAATTGCTACAAGAATCAGTAGATGCATCATGTGGAATTATGATATTTAAATTAAGGAATGAAATGATAAGAAGCTTTGTCTGCATCTAGCAGACATATAGGAACATTACATAACAGTTTTAGATATAAAATAAATTTATATTATTTCTTGTTTCTACCAAGATTGATTTTCTTAATTGATATATTAGATATTTTTTATACTGTAGTATAATAAAATTTCAGAAAGTAAATTCAAACTCATTGTGAGTAATATTTATTAATTAATTAGAGGTAAAACATTATTACTCATTTAGGATGTTCTTGTTTTTCTCAAAATGTAAAGTTTTGATTTAATATCTTTTTAACCGTTCACTATTGATTTCTTGAAAGAGATTTAAAAATTAAATCTATAGATCTTTGATTGATTTCCCTTGTTGTAGAAAACTTAATTTCCATTGCAAATATATATGTTTATATAAACATTTAGTTTGTAAACCGTTATAGAAGATTTAAAAAAATAAATAATGGAACTTATTGAAGATAATGAGGTAATGTATCAAATCTCTAGGTAATCTGCTTCCTAAGAGAGTGTGAGTTGATTGCTTTATCTGTAGCACACTTTAAATAACCATTGTAGATTAAAAAGGTTATAAGAGCAATTTAGAGATGAAATGTACTCTAAGAAAACAATTTGTGGCTAATTGTATTGCAAAAGCATAAATAAATTAATAATAAATAAGCACATTGTATGTAAGGAACTAATCATCTAACTCACTTTTTTATCAAAATATTGCTTGTAGTAGTAGGAAAAACAACTTCATACATAGCAGATATAGTCCTCTTCTTCTTCTTCATTAATTACATTCAGTCTCATTTATGAAAGAAGAAGGAAATTACAGTTTTCCATTTCATCATCACCTCTGAAAATAGCAGCACCTTCACTTTCTTGCTGTAGCAAATGTTAATGCAAATGTAATCGAAAATATTTTCAGGTCGTATAAAAGCAGTTGCTAACTGATTAAGATAAATGCTTTGTATTTACTGTTTTATTCTTTTCGATTAAAATCGCATGAAAGAAAAACTGTTAACATATTTCTCCTGTACCTGTCATAAACCAAAAAGACAATGATTTGAAAATGTTTTTGGTAAGACCAATACTGAAAAGTCATCTCTGTTTACTGGCATGATTTACTGAACTAAAATTGCCATTAACAAACCTTTATTCTTATATCAAACTAGATAGAACAACATATCATAAAATCTCATTTTCTTCAAAAAAGTGAATAGCAGTCTCAATTGGTTTTACAATGTTTAGATTTTAAAAAGATAAAATAAAGAAAGAAAGAAATAGAATGAAATAATAAATTGACTGAAAGCCAGCACTCTCTTATTATCATATGATACTTTCTAAGTTTAATTCTGCAAATATGCTGCAAATGTAGTGGGGAAAAAAAAACTATTAAAAAATTACTCAAGAAATATCTTCCATTTGCTATTTGGTTATAGCAGAACTGTCAGCAATTATACTGTATTGCAAAATACAGACTAATTGAAGCAATTTATTTCTCAGCTGGGGCAAATGGCAAATGGGCAGCTGTGGCAAATAGAAAAGCAGTAAGTTTCTACTACCAGAAAAATTAAAGAGAATCATTTAATGTAATTTTTTTTAAGTGAAGCATTCTTAAGCCTTGTATTTTCCTGATATTATTTCTTCAAACTATCAACAGATCTCTGAAAGAATTTTAAAGAAATGAAGCAATGGAAATAATATATAAGAATTGTTTACAGCCACAAATTGGAACAATATGATATTTTTAAACAAGAAAATGAGATAAGAACTACATAGTTAAATGATGATAAAAGAAGATCTTTTAATACCGAATATTTATCTCCATATGTCCCAGACATTCATTAAGCATTCTTCTGTATCCCTGGAATGTTATTGATTCCAACCACAGATCTACTTTTCTTAGTATCTCTAATAAATTGCCTCCTGCATTCAAGAAATATCTATCCTGAAGTCACTTGCTTTATTTTTATTTATTTTTTTAGTTAAATATCAAACATACAAATATCTACTTCATTGACTAAAAGTTGTTTTTGAAATACCCTTACTCAATTTATTAACAATCAATCGTGCTGTCTGCTTGAACTTGTTGCAAAATTTCATTCTGTTGTGCCATCTTGCACACGGCAAGACATACTTTTCATAATTTATTAATCAAGCTTTGTTAATATTGTTTGATTGTTACCAATTAAGAAAAATAAAAATCTTTAAAGTTCCTTTTGAAATTTGCTTTTCAGTAAGATGAAACATATAAGCTGAGTTGTGTACTAATTAATTTGTCCATAATTAACATAGTTCCACATGAGCTTCACTCTCAGACATGTCTAAACATACACTCTCTCATATATTTTAGTGTTCAAACTGTGCTATTCTTGAAGATTTTATAGTTACTGAAATTATTATTAATTTTATTCAATATTTCTTTGCATTACTTTTTTTCCAGTATATGCAATCAGAGCTTGGAAGATTACAACAGCAGTTAACATCATTAGAGAATGTAGGAAAGCAATTAGTTATTCACATTCCAGAACTTCAACCTGTCATTTCAAGTACTAATGCATCTCAGTCAAAACTGGAATTGTTAGTATCACAAGCTCAGAGGAAAGAATCAGAAATCAAGGTATTTCTTTATATATTTCTATTTAAAAAAAAAAATAATTATTTATTTAATGATTTCTTTAATAATTGACTATTAAATAAGTATTAATTAATAATTAATGAATAATTGCTATCTAGTACATTAAGTGTTAATTTCTATCACATAATAACTAAATTGTACACTGAGATCTTGAATTTCCAAATTCTCATTCAACGTTAGTGTTTTTCTTTCCATGAAAAACATTCAGTCTACAGATGTTACTTAGTTTCATTGATTTCATAGAAACAGTACATCTGTACTAACTCAAAAGATTATGAAGGTTACGATTGGGACGGTTTCAGAAATCATTTTCTTGTAATGATTTGAAAGAAAGTTTTAAAACATTTTAAATGCATTAAAATCAATTATAAAAATTAAAATAGATATATGTCAAAATATCTGTTAAATTCTTATTTTTAAAATTTCAATTAGTAGAAGTATCACTGTTTATTTGTTTCTATTGATGTCTTTTTTGGTCAATACTTATCTACTTTTTGTGAGATGTATATTTTAAAGAACCAACAAAAAAAATAAAAAAAATAGTTAATTAAGAATCTTCGAATCTTATTATATCATTCTTATGCTTCAAAATTTGATTTTCGCAGTCTTTCATCTAAATCAGATTTTGGCTTATTCCCATGTGAGATACTTTTAGAATTATGTGTTTCATAAATTATGTCAACCAACTTATAAACCTACATAATTTAGTTGCTGCGGTCTTGCATATTGTACACAATACTTTGTTTTGTGAGTAATGTTCAATTATTTGTGATCTAATACTGATTTTTTTTCTTTCTCATTCTTATCAAAGAACTGGATAAAGCAGCTACTTTTTTGCTATCTTTTTTATCTGAAATACAGTTTATAATAAATCTTGACAATTGCCAAGCAATAGAAAGTTTTATCCTGCTTCTATTTGTGGAAAATCTCTCAAGATGAAGCTTTTTCCCATATAAGGTCTTTAATATCATTTATAAACAAGGCTTATCATAATAAATTCATCCAAGTTGCTATTTTTCTTTCTTTTCGTAAGACCAGTCACCACTGTCAGTGATTAGATCCTATTTCATAATTAGCCACCATTCAATATACAAAGTACATCTTCTTTAGATAAAGGATTTAACATTTCTGTAGTCAGACTGCAATTAACAAATTCTGAATAACACTAGTGACAAAGTACATTCTCATTTGTCAAAGTTTAGTTATCATTTTGATGTTAAAAATGTTGATGATATGTCGAACATTGAGTTCCAATGGGTTTTATTATTCTCCTTGAGTTTTTTTTTATTATTTTCCTTTCTTTGATTAATCCATTGATTTCTCTTTCGATGAATACATGTCTACTTTTTGTGAGATGTATAGTTTAAAATCTGAACTTCATACTAATTGTGCCTATGGATGGTTGTTTTCATGAAATATATCTTTTGTTAAAGAGCTTTGTCCTACAGTCATCCACAACAAAAAATAACAGTTTTATTTTCAAATTGTTTCTTTGTGATAATAGTAGGTTCATTCAGTAATTTCTTTGCCATATTTGCTTTTATTTATAACTGCTTCCAGAGAGGATTGAGGATTTATATCTTTAAGTCTTGCTTTTCAGGCAATTCCTAGAAAATTAGCCTTCCATTCCTTTATCTGATTTCCATTTAGTTTCCTTTGGACATATTCCTGCTTCCAACCCTCTCTCAAAATAAGTTTTCCTTATCTTCAGACAAGCATCTTGCTAAAATATATGTTATGTCATCATTAAGATCTAAAATAACTTTACACAGATTAATATTTCACTACTTTTTTACTATATTCATCTGTCCTTTGAGATTGTTTAACTTTCGTTTGATCAACTAAGCTAAATTGTTAGTTTTACTTGTCACAGCTGTTTGGCTTGTATATCCTCTTAAGGCTAAAAATTTCTCTAGAACAGTGGAACATGAATCTTTCCACTGCTACTCACATACTGAAAAATTAAATGATTTTCCTTTTGCATTACTGTCATCTCTTCAGTCTTAATATTTGTTCCAGTCCGTCTGCTGATATACCTCTTTTTCTCTCAAATACAGTTTTCTCAAAAATAAATTAAAGAAAGTAAAAACAATCAGAATGTATAACATTATATCGAGTGATGTAATACCATAAATTAAATTTGCAATTAATATTAAAGAGTCCAATTTCTTTTTAATAATTTAAGCCAAAATAAGATAAAGATGCAAGAATGAATTTGTCAAGCTTAAAGAGAGAATTCCGGATAAATAAATCTTTTTTTTAACTAATTAAAACAACATCTTTTTTTTTCCTTCTGCAGCTAAAAATTAAAGAAGAACAGAAACAGCAAAAACAGGTTGAGCGTTATATTGGTTTGCTGCAAGAATTAGAAGTTTGGGTAAAAGAAATGTTTTCAGCGTTATCAGTCAGTATATGTATCACTGATGTTCAATCAGCAGAAGCACAGATCAAAAGGCACGAGGTATGTCTACAATTTCAAAGAAAAGCATAAAGTTAATGAGTGAAGTAAATGAAATATGAAATACTTTTGTTCCAAAATTGGATATTGTGTTTGTTGTTTGTGTTTGGATATATACATTATTGCTTAATTCACTTTTACTTTATTCTGTAAGAAATAAGTTTTTTGTTCATTGATTTCACTTGTTAATCCATCTTTTGAAATCTTTTCATAGGAAATGGGAAAGGAATTAATTCCTAAGAAGGAGCAATTGGACACACTGATCAAAGAATGTGAAGAACTACTGCCTTGTCCTGGTATTGCACATTTGGTTCATCAAGTTTATACACAGTTGACAGCATTGAAAAGTGCTATTTCAGAAGCAGAAGATGTAATTGAGAAACGTAAAACGCAGTTGCAAGAAATACTTGAACAGGCTCAGCAGCCATTAGTACATCAATCGATCTCTCCTGAAAAATACACAGTAGTGCAGCAACAGATAAGTTCATCTCAGCCAGAAACTGTTCATCCCACAGTTGATAAATCAGAACTTGTAATGCAAGGATTTGCTCAAAAATCTGAGGCTGTTTATCAAAGATCAATCCAGAGTAGAACACAACATATTAGTCAGCATTCAGTTTTAATGAGAGAAGGTGAATCTTTCTCTGAAAATATGCCTTCTGAAGTTGTACTTGAAAGTCCACCTCAGATAGCATGTTCATCATCAACTCAGCAGTTTGTTTCTGAGCAAGATTTCAGTCCTGAAGAAGAGACCATTGTTGAAGAAGTTGATGGTGTAAAACGCATAATTGTTAGAAGAGTTCAGAGGATTGTACGCCAGCAAGTCGTCCAACACCACGTCCGCACACAGAGAATCCAGAAAAGAATAGTAATTATTGGTGGAAGAGAAGTCGAAGAAAACATAGACTCGCCAGATTCATTTTCAGAAGAACGGCAAGATGAACCTGATGGAGATGGATCGGCAACTTATGCAAACCGAATTCATTTCCAAACAAGATATCAAGAAGTAGATGGTAATGTACAAAGTGCCACACACTACAGTAGTGATTCAGGTGGAACTTCAACGTCGCAACAGCATTTTACTAGAGTGACTTCAGTTGGTCCATTTATAGTTTCAAATGAATCAAGTACATCTGAAATAATTCCAAATGAGAATCTCCAAGATCAAATTCCTACTTTTAGAGAGGAGGTAACTAGAGTTACTGATATTTCTCAGTCTCAAGTAACACCTTCAAGTAACATAAATATTGTAACTGGGAAAAGTAATTTTCAAACAGATTTAAATATTTCATTGACTGATTCTGAACAGACTGCTCATTCAGATGCTGAGTCCCCACTCTGGAAAGCACAATCAATTAAACAACAAACAAAATTATCAAAAATTGTCACATGTTATTCTACACATGACATTCCACAACATCAAATTGGTGACAGTGATTTGCCTAACCTCTCAATTGAAGATGTTACAGATGTAAACGATACATATTCTAAAGAACCAATTTCCATAGTTGGAAGCTTTCAGTTTGAAGGATCTCAAGCTGTAGTTGCTGATGACAAAGCTGCTGTTAGTATGGAGCAGTCGGCAGACAAAATTGTTCCAAGAGATGGCTCCATAGTAACAGACAATAATATGTCATCTACTTCACTAGAATCATCTTCAGTTGTAATAACTGCCGTTGATAAAAATTTGAGCACAGACACTGTACATAAAATAACAGAAGATATGGTCCCTACAGTCTCAGATGATGTAAATGTTAATAGTCCAGAACAAACAACACAAATGGTTACACAAAAAGATGAATCTATAATCACATCTTCCATTGTAGACTCCTCTCCATTAGAACAAATTGATGTTGATAAGGATGTAAATGTGAATAAAGACAATGATGTGAATAACATAAGGGATGTTCAGAATAAAGCAGAAGTGAACGTCGTACTTGATTCCAAACCTGATACAAAAATAACACAGGTGCCATCAATTCAGACTTCAGTAGTTGTAATGGAAACTGGTAAAGAAAAAGAAATCTTAAATAAACTTTCTGTGAACATTCCAGAAACTAAAATTCCTGAAAGTAAATCTATTCAAAAGAAAGAAATTCAGCAACCACAAGATAAAGACTCAGAATCTCAGTTTAACAATGGAATTAAATTCCAAGTAGAAAATGGAAAAGATGACAAAAAATTAAATTCTACAGAATTATTTTCTCCAAGTGAAACTAAAAAGGAAGGTACAGATTATGAATCTAAACAGCTTCCTGAAGATAAAACTAATAAAAATGAATATAATGATAGTACTGTCATCTTTGAAGTGGACTCCACCATTAAAGCATCTCTTCCAGAAGATACAAGAGACAAGAAACATAGTTTAGAAAGAGAAGTTGTTTCAATTGATGATTCTAGACAGGAAAAGGAAGCTATTCCCGTTTTGTCAGAGACAGTAACAGTGTCTAGTCTATTAGTAACTGAATTGCCATTACAGGATATTAAAGTCAATTCAGTTCATGAAAAGCCAGTGGAGCAGTTACTGCCTTCTTCATTAGATGAAAATGTTGTTACAGTGCAACAAATAGAAGTTCAAGAAAATCAGCAAGCCTTATTACCAAAATTAACAGCCACTGAATCTATTTCACCATTAAGTTTGAAGGATGAAAACTTAGAAAACCAAGAGATGCCTGCTAAAACTGTAGTTGTTGCAGAAACAGTGAAAGAATTTCACAGAGATACTGCCTCTCCTGATTCTTCGATAGCTTCATCAGTTTCAAAAACTGTAAAGAAAACAGTAAAGAAAGTGGTGACATTTTCATTGCAAGATGTTGTTGTTGAACCTGATAGCAGCAAAGAAATCTCATTTGAGTCAAATGTTACCAATGAATTTCCAGATAGTCTAACTGGTAATGCCAAATCATATGAGCTAGAGAAGTCTTTGCTCACTGAAAAATCTCAATTGGAAGACGATAAAAGTGAAATTCATATTTCAAATGAAGAAGATACACCTCAACAGCATACAACTACTTCATCAGAAGTTATTCCCATCATCTCTTCAGAGGAACAACAGGTAGATGTTTCTCCGGTATGTGATATGTATAACAAAACATCTGAGATAAAACCACAAAAGTCTTCCAGAAGAACAAAGGCAAAAACTCAACCAGGTTCTCCTGGAGATGATTACTACAGTGTCACTGATAGCACCATAGATTCTCCTAATACAATTTCAGATATAGAAGCTAAACATGTCAAATCTGATACACTTCCTGATACAACATTATGTGGTGAATCACTTCATCATTTAGATAAACAGCCTATAGACGACCAATTAGAGCAGGAAACTGAGACTAATATTGAAACAAAAATTAGTAAAAAGAAGAAAAAGAAGCCTAAACAATCATTTAAAGAAAAAAATCTAGAAGATATTGGAAAAACTGTTTTGACAGATTTAAATAATGTTGATCAAACAACAGAAAATGCTCAAGAGTCAAGATTGAGTTATTCAGAGGTACTAAAAGGACAGAAAGAACTAAAAGATTCAGATTTTGAAGAGCCCCAAAGTAGTATTAAATTACAAAAATTGACTAAGCGAGAAACAGATTATCAAGATAAACGTGAACTTGAAAATAAATTAGGAAGTGTGTCAGAAACAGTTCCAGAAGAAAATAAATCCCTAAAATTTACACAAGTCAATGAGAAAGAAAGAAGTATAGAATCAAAGGAATATCCACTGACTGAAGATACCAAACAACATCAATTACCTAGGAAAAAGAAGGAAACAAAATCAAAAATTAAGGATTCTGAAGTTCATGCAGAAAAATTAGAGAATCAAGTAAAACAACCTAACAGCAACGAATTTGTGGAAGGTTTGAATTCTGGAAAAGAAGTTGACAATATTTTTGAGAAAGAACAAAGTAGCCTTTCAGTTCTACCTAGTGTTAAAGATGTAGAAGAAATTCCTGAGGAAATGACATCAGTTTATCCCATTACTGAGCCAGGCAAAGAGCAAAATACATTAGATGAACAAGAAGATATTACAACATCAAAGGATTTGAGTCCAACTCCTACTAATATAGTAGATCAAGAGATGTTAACAACTGAAAAGTCATCCAAAAAGAAGAGAAGAAAACAAAGGAAGTCAACTGAAGTTGAAAAATCAGATGTGTTGACTGCAGGAAGTAAGGATGCCAATCAACCCTTACAAAAAGTTGAGTCTTTCTTAACAGATAGACTTTCAAATGAAGAAAGGAGTGAAGTTATTCGAGTACTTCAGTTTCATGAAGAACAACAAAATTTGAAAGTTTTAATGCCTACTCGCCAAATTGAAGAAGAGACTTTGCCACAGTCACCAGATGGGAAAACGATTAAAGATATGCCATCATTACACATCAGTAATAAAACAAGCGAACAAGTAGAAGATGTATCCATTCCACAATTGACAAAAAAGAAAAAGAATAAGTCCAGATCTCAAAAAAGAAGTGGTAAATATGACATACAGTCAAGTGATGTAAGTGGATCTGATGATAAAAATATTACAGATGATGTTCCAGAATTTGATAGTGAGCTGAACAAAAAGGATGACAGCGAACCTTTGTTAGCTACTGAAGACATTACAGTGGAACAATCTGAATTTCATTTGAATTTAAATGCACCTATTGAAAATGAGAAAACAACAAAATTAAAGCAAGATGTTTTAGTCTCTGAAATGAGAATGCCTGCAGAAATTGATGAGATTCAGAAACCTAGCATTGTAGAAACTCTTCCTACAATGAATGACAGCTGCATCAATGGGATTGTAAAAGCTACTGTTTCTGAAAGTGAGTTTGAAAGAAATTTTCAGAAACCAGCTTCAGGTGAAATTGCAGATAAAGAAAATACAATTAGTCAAATAGTAACTACTATACAAACTGAAGAACAGACAATACTGTCTGAACCAAATATCTTAGTTGAAGATCTGAAGCCTTCCTCTGATGAAAGAACAAGTTACAAGCAGGATGTTATTACCAAACAACCATCAGATAAGAAACAAAAGAAGACACGTAAGCCTAAAAATGTGAAAGATGTTGATACAGTAGATGCTGACGAAGTTAAGGACGATTTTAGCAGTAAAGAAAAAGATTTTCCAATATCTGCTAGTCCCGTAATGTCAGAAGCTGAAGTGAAACTGCCCAAAGCGCCTCTAGATTCCACCTTTGATAATTCAATGGTAGGAGAAAATCTTGTAATTTTAGATGATTCTCATGCTGATTTGAGTAAACATATGAAACCAATACCATGTGATCAAGATGTAAAAACTACTAGTCAGGAAGAAATGAGTGACAAAAAATCTTCATTGAAAAAGAAAACTAAGAAATCGAAATCAAAGCAGGATGAAGAATTGGACGTGTCTTTGCCTAAAGAAATAGTATCAGAGGTTAGCACTAAAGAAAGTATTGCCAACATTGTAGTGGAGAAAAAACAGGAAGAAAATGCATCATATATTTCTGCTGATAGTAATGATATTGAAATCATAGCTGAAGAACAAACAGAAAAATCCAAATCTGTATTGATGCCAGTGAAAGATCTGCCTGAAGATAGTAATGCTGAAGATGATTTGAACAAAGCAGAAGAACCAGATATTAGTGATCAGAGCAGCAGATCTTTGGTTTTAAATCTTCAGGAATTAATTGACGGAAAAACTCCTAAAAAGAAGAAGAAAAAGCAGAAAAACAAATCAACTGAAGTATTAGAAAAGTCTGATGACAAAGATGATGACGGCTCTCTAGAGACAAAAATCAAAGTTTCTATATACTCTGAAGTAAAAGAAGAAGAAAAGGAACAATGTAAAGAATTGCTTCAAACTTCTACAGTTGAAACACACAAGGCCTCAGGTTTTGATGATTCAATAGAGACAGATAGTGTTAGGATTTCAGAAAGTACTATTCCACATGTTGACTTGAGTGAAGGAACGGCTCCGTCAGTCACGAATCTAGTCAGTCAGTCTGTAGAAATTAATCTGTCAAAAGATGATGATGAAAAATCCTCCTTCAAAAAGAAAACAAAGAAACCAAAATCAAAGCATTCTAAAGAATTAGAGGAAGAAATAGTAACCCCAGCTAAACTTAAAGAATCTGATGAAGCAGAAGTAAGGCAGAAAGAAGAGATTATTCAAGTATCTGTTGATGGTAAAATGACAGAATTAAGTGACATTGAAATTATAGAAGAAGAAAAAACAGAAGCTTCAAAATCTTTTGTAATACCAGTGAAATCTTTATCTGAAGAGTATGCTGTTCAACATGATTTGAAACAAGAAGCAGTTCCAGAGATTGATGATAGAAGCACTACAACTCTGGAACTTGATCTTCAAGTGAGTGAAGAAAAACCTTCTAAAAAGAAAAAGAAGAAACAGAAACCTAAATCCTCAGAATTAGAGAAATCTGATGAGCTTGATGCAGCGTCCAGAGTAACAATAACAGAATCCAAAGAGTCTCCTAAGTATCCCACTGAAGACTCATCTCCAGTATCTGGTCTTGATAACACTCAGGATATTAAAGCTACCGTTCCTCTTGTTGAATCAAATATAAAGGAAAGTTTGCCAGCAATTAGTGATAAAGACAATGCATCTGTTGAAATTAGCTTAAAAGAGGAAATAGCTGATGATAAATCTTCTGTAATGAAGAAACATACATTAAAGCCAACTAAAGAAGAAATAGGCATTGAACCTGTGTCTGAAGTAAAACTAGAAGAAGAAATATCTCAAGTTCCTACTAATGACAGTATAGTTGAAATGAATGATATTGAAATCATAAAAGAAGTAGAAATTCCATCTTTGCCAGTGTCAGTGAAAAGCTTTTCGGAAGATAGCGAAGTTAAAGATGCTTTGGAAATGATCAGTGATCAAAGTATTGAACCTTCAGAATTTGGTCTTGAAGAAACTGATAAAAAGCCCTCTTCTAAAAAGAAGAAGAAGAAACAGCAAATGAAACATACTGAAAAAGTAGGAAAGCCCAGTCAAAATGATACACAATCTGAAGAAGTTTGCAAGCCTTTCAGCACTACAGGAATGACTGACACTTCTGTAACAGCTTTGAAAGAGCCAAAAGAGTCACCTCAGCTTTCCACTTTGGAATCTTTACCTATTTCTACTGTTGAAAGTTCAACTGAACTAAATAATCTTGAATCTTCAAAAATCATTCTTTCTCAAATTGAAATGATCAAAGAAAAGATACCCGTTGTCAGTGATCAAGACAGCACTTCTACGGAAATTAGTTTTAAGGAAATTGTAACTGATGACAAAGACAGATCAGTACAGCCCAAAAAATTACCTCTCAAAGAATTAGTATTGGAGGATAAGGTTCCAGAGATCAAAGAAAAGTCTCAAAATGAAAAGACAAAAGACACATCTCATGATTTGACTGATGATAAAACTTTTGAAATAAATGATTCTAAAATTATAATAGACGAAGCGTCACCTATGTCAGTGAAAGACATATCTGAAGATAGTGGTGTTCAAGATGATTTTACTAGAGATACACTGATAGAAGTTAGTAGTCAAAGTTGTTTGCCTCTAGAAGTTAAGGTACAGGAAGCGACTGTCGAAAGACCTTCTAAAAAGAAAAAGAAAAGACCAAAAGATCAACGAACTGAAGTACAGAAACCTGATCAGGATGTAGTAACACCTGAAGAAATTTCTTTAGATATTACAGAAATATCACCCACCACTGCTCCTATTTCTGAAATAACAGTAACAGAATTACAACAGTTGAAAGAATCCGATCAGCATCCCACTATTGAATCACCCTCAGTTACTGTAATTGACAGATTTGAGGATACAGACAATCTTGAGGTTTCAGCAGTCACTATTTCTCAAGGTCAGTCAGTCAAAGAAAATGTACCACTAGATATTGATCATGACAATATTTCTGTTGAAGTTAGTCTTCAGAAAAAAGAGGTATTGAAGGATAAGGTTCCAAAGATCAAAGAAAAGTCTCAAAACGAAAAGACGAAGAGCACATCTCATGATTTGACTGATGATAAAACTTTTGAAATTAATGTTACTAAAATTATAACAGAAGATGCATCGCCTATGTCAGTGAAAGACATATCTGAAGATAGTGGTATTCAAGTTGATTTTAGTAGAGAAACACTGATAGAAGTCAGTAGTCAAAGTTGTTTACCTCTAGAAGTTAAGGTACAGGAAGCGACTGTGGAAAGACCTTCTAAAAAGAAAAAGAAAAGACCGAAAGATCAGCGAACTGAAGTACAGAAACCTGATCAGGATGTTGTAACACCTGAAGAAATTTCTTTAGATATTACAGAAATGTCACCCACCACTGCTCCTATTTCTGATCAGGATGTTGTAACACCTGAAGAAATTTCTTTAGATATTACAGAAATGTCACCCACCACTGCTCCTATTTCTGAAATAACAATAACAGAATTAGAAAGGTTGAAACACTCCGATCAGCATCCCACTATTGAATCACACTCAGTTGCTGTAACTGACAGATTTGAGGATACAGACAATCTTGAGGTTTCAGCAGTCGCTATTTCTCAAGGTCAGTCAGTCAAAGAAAATGTACCACTAGATATTGATCATGACAATATTTCTGTTGAAATTAGTCTTCAGAAAGAAGAGGTATTGAAGGATAAGGTTCCAGAAATCAAAGAAAAGTCTCAAAACGAAAAGCCGAAAGATACGTCTCATGCTTTTGAGATTAATGATTCTAAAATTATAACAGAAGAAGCATCACCTATGTCAGCGAAAGACATATCTGAAGATAGTGGTATTCAAGTTGATTTTAGTAGAGAAACACTGATAGAGGTCAGTAGTCAAAGTTGTTTACCTCTAGAAGTTAAGGTACAGGAAGCGACTGTCGAAAGACCTTCTAAAAAGAAAAAGAAAAGACCAAAAGATCAACGAACTGAAGTACAGAAACCCGATCAGGATGTTACAGAAATGTCACCCACCACTGCTCCTATTTCTGAAATAACAATAACAGAATTAGAACGGTTGAAAGAATCCGATCAGCATCCCACTATTGAATCACCCTCAGTTGCTGTAATTGACAGATTTGAGGATACAGACAATCTTGAGGTTTCAGCAGTTGCTATTTCTCAAGGTCAGTCAGTCAAAGAAAATGTACCACTAGATACTGATCATGACAATATTTCTGTTGAAATTAGTCTTCAGAAAGAAGAGGTTGATGATACAGTTTCCTCTAAAAAGAAACCAAAGAAACCAAAATCAAACTACATTGAAAAATTGCCTCTTAAAGAAGTGTCGCTTCCTGAAGACATAGTATCAAAGGAGAAACCTAAGGAACTTGATGAGGAGTTCCAAGTAGAAAGGCCAAAAGAAACGTCACAAGATTCTGCTAATGTTGAGACTATTGAAATAAATGACGTTCAAGTCATAAAAGAAAAAACAGACATTCCTAAAAGTTTACCTAAAGATATTCCAGAAGAATTTAGTCAAGAAACAGTGGGGAATGTGAACAATCAAGACAGTGTACCTGTGGGACAAGAAATAACTGATGAAAAACCTTCTTCTAAAAAGAAAAAGAAGAGGCAGAAAGCCAAACAAACTGACATAGAAAAGCTTGATCAATATAATGTAGTACCTGAAGAAATTAGTAGTTCTGAAATTACTACAGAACTGCCTTCCACAACTGCTTCTGAACTAACAGTAAAAGAATTAGAACAGTCAAAAGATAGATCAATTGAGGCAGACAATCTTTCTGAAATCAATGTTTCTCAAGTTGAATCAATTCAAAAAAGAGTATCGGATGTTAAAGACCAAGATAATGTCTCTACAGAAAGTAAATTTTCAAAAGAAGTGACAGATGAAAAGTCATTCTCCAAAAAGAAAACTAAAAAGTCAAAAGTAAAGCATTCTGAAGACTTAAAACAATCAGATGGTAGATCTGAAGAAACTGAAAGTCTGTCTATAGATGAAATAAAAGAAGAAGAAAAAGAAGCAACTCAGCCTTCTGTTGATAGCAAGATTGTTGAATTAAATGATGGTGAGACCACAGATGAAAAAGTACAATTCACAACACCTTTACCTGTGGTAGTGAAAGATGAATTAGGAGATAACAATGATCAAGATGATTTGAATAGAGAAACAACACTAAACCTCAGTGATCAGACTAATGTCTCTGTGGAATTGAACCTTAAAGATGCAGATGATGAAAGGACATTGTCGAAAAAGAAAAAGAAAAAACCGAAACCCAAACCGTCAGAAAAATCTGGAAAAACTGATCAGAAAGAAACAACTTCTGAAGCAGTTAAGATTTCTTTTGATGTTACAGAAACACCTGCTGAAGTATCAGAACAAGAACAATCAATACAATCCCTTCAGTTTTCCACTGACATTCCTGCAAATGTTGATGCACTTCCTGTAGCAGTGAGCCAGTTATCTGACCATGTTTTGCAAAAGAATTTAGAAAAAGAACCATTACCTCAGCAGCCTGAGGAGCCACTTCAGTTCTCAGCTGATGACACTGTAGTACAGTTTAATATAATGACAGAAGAAAAAGTACAGATTTCACCTGTTTTGTCAGAAACCATTGAACAATTACCTGAAAATTTTGTTCCTGTGGATGATGTGAAATCTGAATCAGTACTAGTAGGAGATCAAACTGATAAATCAGATGAAACTAATTTTGAAAAAGTGGTTGACAGAAAAGATGTTGCAAGAAAACAGAAAAAGAAGCCAAGATCAAGAAAGAAAGGAGAAATAGAAGACTTAGATGAAAACATTACAAAGGAACCTTTGACAGAAAACAATGAAGGTAAAATCATCTTCCAGGAGAACAAAGCAGAGGAATTAACTTCAACTCCTAAAACAATTTCAGTAGAGGAATTACCTGAAACTGTTGTTCCTGAGGATGATTTCAGTAAAGAAATAGTGCCAACATTCAGTGAACAAAAGAATATACTTGCTGAAAAGAGTCCCCAAGATACATTAGATATTAAAAAATCATCAACCAAAAAACCGAAGAAAAGATCAAAACCAGAAAAAACAGATAAAATAGAAACTTTAGATAGCAACTTGGAAATGTACAGTAAGCCAAATAATGAAGCTGAAAAATCTGTAGAAATCTCTGAAATAAATGTTGAAACAAAAGTTAAAGAACAACCAACTGAATCACTTCAGATATCTGTTGATGATCTGACATCTGAAGTGACAAACGTACCAGGTGAATTATTTGAAAAACCAGAAATGTCAAAATTATCACTTGACACAATCAAGCCAGTTTCCCTACAACATGAAGTGAACCAAACTACAAAAGAGGTAATTAAGAATGAAAAAGATAAACCAACAGTAGAAGATACCGTTAAATTACAGAAGCAAAAAACTAAAACGAAAAATGTAAAGCCTGAAAAATCAGATAGTAGTAAGTCCGATGGAATCATTGATTCTACAGCTTTCGAGCAAGTTTCTTTCACTTCAACTTCCGATGAACAGCCAGATTCAAAATCACACTCAGATCTGAACAATGATGAGCCTGATCAAGCTTTACTCCTTGCGAAAGAATCAGAAAACTATTTAAAGCAGGAAATTACAATTGAAAATAAGGAAAATTTGTTACTTAATGAAAATGAGATTGTATCCTCTAGTTTGTCTAATGTTTTAACTGAACAAGAAACCAAAAAGGGCCAAAGTGGAAATGTGTCTCTTGCTGTAAGTCACTCTGTTGATGCTCTACCTGAATCCATAGAACCCTTAGATAGTCTAGTTGCCTCCTTAGTTAAAGACATTCCAACAGAATCAACTTCTGAAACACCTAGCGACCCAACCCAGATTAAAGTCTCAGAATTATTGGCTTCAACAATTACTCAGAATCTTTTGAGCCAAATCATTAGTGATACTGATACAGTGGTAAATAATGACTCTGTTAAAGATGTCGACCCGATGGAAATAAATCAACCCCAGGACGGCAGTCTACAGTTGGAAGAGGAGACGGAAGCCGTAACTAATCAAGAAGCAACAAAACCAGAAGATGGAGATAATCAGTGGGCGAGATGGGAATCGTTTACAAAGCAGTTAAATCATCAAACAGAAAGATTGCAACATGCCAGAAGAGGGGTAACTATCAGTATTCTTTTAATCAGTATTTCTGTTTTAGATTTTGCTAATTTTATAAGTATAAAAAAAAATGTTTTTATATAATACCGTTTAATTTTTATTGATTGAAAATTTTAGAGCTTAATACCAACCTATGGCCAAATAGAAGTAGGAACCACCTTAGAAGAAAGGAAAAATAAAGTTGAAGATCTAATTAACAAATTACCAAGAACGTTCACTTTGGAACACCTTACAGAAATTCAACAAATATACTTAGTTGTTACTCAGACTATTACTGAATGGATTGAAATTGTGCAGTACAACATCTATTTAATTGAGCAGAAAAAACCAACTGAGATAGGAACTCAAGATTATGAGGTAATTAATGAACAATTAATTAGTAGATAGTTAATATTTAAAATTTTAAATTTTATAGAAATTATATGATGTTATAATTTGGGTGATTGACGAAAAGGAAAACCTTTTGCAATTTGAAAATGGCTGCAATTATTTAATTCATCACTTTTGTTTTCTACTTCTATATCCTTCAGGCATGTCCAAGTAAATATCTTTTATTTCTTAAGTAAGAATGGTACCTATAAGAATTATTGTGGTTTCTCCAATTACCTTCCACGAGACATAGGAAGCCAAAATAAATGAGAGAATCACAGAAATCATATAATTCCTGTGACTTTAAGTTAGTAAAGAAAGACTGAATAACAAGGAGATCGTCCATATTCCATTCTGAACTTAAACTTAGCTCTGAATAAATTAGTGGAGCAAACTAACTTTTGGCCCACAGCTTTTTGACTACTTTTTTATTAAAATAGTTAATCAATTTTTTCAGAAAATGGAAATGTTGTTGTGATCAAAATTATTTATGTTGTTACAACAATGTTAACTTTCTAAAATTAAGTGTTGAGCTAATGTAAAATATTGAATTTGCACATTTGAGTAATATAAAAAAATAAAAAAATTCAGTTTAAATAAAGATTGATAACAGCAAGCCAAATTTTTGAATAGATACAATCTTCATACAATGAGAAAATATTTTTTTTTTTTACTTTATTTGCAAAAAAAAAAATAAACAACAAAAAAGTTAACTTTCCTTTCTTTTGTGTTAGAACTTTTCCCTACAATTTTTTAAGAGCTTTTATTTTTTTTTTTTTAAATAAAGTTTATTTTAAATAAAAGCTTTTTAAATAAAATGTGAGCTGTTACAAATATTATTGTCCAATATAATTTTAGCACAATAATTATTTTGGACAGTAAAATTTAACAAAAATTTATATCTCTTCCTGGAAGAGATATTGTTTATTCTCGGAAGTATTAAATATTAAATGTTGAGAGGAGAAAAAAATGCATCCATTGAATTTTGAGGTCCATAAAATATATGACTTCCTATGCTGTGATGATCATTTGTTTCAGGAGGAATGTTTCAAAACAACAAAATTTTAGATCCCAAATTTGAGTTAAATTTTTGTAATTTAAAGGAACTGTGATTACTATTCTTAATTTCATAAGAAGTATGGAAGTTAAGACAATATCTCATATCTGTAAACAAGCTTACATAGAAAAGGTAGACGTCCTGCAGTCAACAGCATAATCTGATAAAATTAAGATAAAAGAACTAGCCTTACACTAAGTCATTTTTAACCTTTAGAAGGAAATCTGGCATTCATTCAAGATTATGAATATCATGGGTTTCTACTTATTTAATATCTTTCCTTCATTAAGTTTAATGAAGATAATTTTTCTCATTAAAAAAAAATTGTCATTGATTTCATTTTTACATTACTTGTATACTTTGTCACCAATCCCCACAAAACTCTACTTGTGGGTACCCAATATGAGCAAACATTGCTAAGCACACTAATTGAGTAATTATTCATATTATTTAATAATGAATTGCGTGAGAAATGTAAAGTTGAAACACACACACACACAAAATGCTTATCAATTTTGTATCTCAAAAAATATTTTATTTAACAGAACTTAACTCATCAACGCATCAATTATTGAAAGTTTAAATTCTTAGATTACAGAGATGAGCTTTGTTTTATTTTTTTAGTTTTTTGGGGGGAATTTTTAAGAATATATTGCATTGCAGTATATTATATATTATATTATTTTATTGGAAGTTTTATGACAGTTTAAGTTTTATTGCAACAATTGTTAAAGATAACAATGCATTCAAACAGCAAAATTTTAGAATGTATTTTTTGCATTATTTATTATTTTATGTTTATCATAAGGCTTAATAAAATAATATAATAATTTTATGCATGGTTTAGTTTTTCGAATATGGATTTGTTGGTCATTTACAGTTCATAAGATTTTTGATTAATAAAATTAAGAAGTATCTTAATTATGATGAGTATAATTTTAATTGCATAAGTAATAGGAGTATTTCTACTTTAAAATTCTCATAATTCAATACTAAACAATTATGAAAGTTAATCAATTTTAGTTTATTTCTGATGATCAGAAATCACAAAATATATTGGCACGGTAAAAAAATATAGATGATTTTATTTGAAAATAAAATTTATGATAAATACTGATTTTTTTTTTTTTAATTTAAATTTATAGATCTTTATTTTTACAAGTTTATAACTCACATTATAGGCCTAACTAAAAAAATTCTCTATGCC
>JAFIDM010012231.1:27640098-27730972 GCA_023159025.1 Thereuonema tuberculata
TTTATTTATTTATTTATTTATTTATTTATTTATTTATTTATTTATTTTCATCTAGGAACTTGACCAGAGTGTCATGCTTCAACTTCAGAACCTTTCAGATATTTATAGCAAAGGAGAAAATTTGCTCCAAACATTTCCAGGAATTGGTGAACTTCCATCTTTATCAACAGCCAGCTCATCTTTATTGCAACTTCAACATCAAGTAAGGATATTATTTTACTTTTGTTATAACTTAGTCTTCTCTATTAAGCTACAGAGAAAATCTCCGTATAACAAATAACTTTAGGAAAAAAATTCCTCTATATTGAAACTATTTTTAAGCCTCAACTTCAGATTTTTTTTTACTTAAATTGAGAATTTAAAGCATTTCTGAACTATGTTTTCTTTTTCAAGTTTTAATTTTTTGTTGCTCCCTTATCATCACTGAAAGAGAGAAGTGTTTAAAATGCACTTACTTTTTAATAAATAGAAGCTGTAAGATAGTTTACCCTTACAGTTTCAAATACTACTGTATTTGAAAACTGTATTGATCACTGTATGAAACAAAGTATTCATCATCAGGGTGATAGCACAAACCACAACCTTGTTAATCTTTCCTTTACTGTATCCATGTGTTTATCTTGTTTCATCCTTTATGTTGGTGACATTGAATTGATGAAATATGCAATGTTTTGAAGCCATTCAATACACTAAACCACAACTCCTATTCATAAGTACATTGTAATACTTCTGTCATTTGAAAGGACGGATATTAATGGAAAGCGACTCATTTGAAAGAGAAAAATATCAGAGATAACTTGACAGATCCAAGAATCAAGCAGAGATTTTATCACTGATACATTAACTGACAAATTGCTTCTCACAACATTTTTGAAAACTGAAAAAGATGCTTATTTATAATAATATTGATCAATAGCACATTAACTGAGCACGTGGAGGGAATCTGGAAAATGATAAAACAGCTGAAAAATAAAAGTATGTAAAGCTGTAGAATATCTTTACAGAAAATTAAGCTGGATAGGAGTAAGTGATAGTTGGTTGAATGATTGATTGATAGATAAATAAATAGATAGATAGATAGATAGATAGATGGTGCAATGAAACAGATAAACTATTGGAGTAGGAGCTGTTAATTAGCAGAGAACTATAGCTAGTTAAAGACCTATGGTAAAATAAATTTTTTTTTTAAATAAATTTGATGCAACTCAAATTGTTAATGGCAGAACCAGAAGAACTTTTATTATAAAGCTATCTTTTACAAAATTACTATAATTGGAATTATAGAAAATTAATTTCTTTACTTGGTATTCAAAAATAATGAAAAACACAGGGTTCTTGTGAGTCACAGTCTTGTGAGGGAAGCATTGAAAACAGCCTCTCCCTTTTAGAGCCAAGGTAAAGAACATTCTTAAGTAGTTAGAATTTCAAAGGCTTATCTCAGGAAGAAAATAAGAAAAACCACTTATCTGTTGTTTAAAAAAGATGTGAAAGCAGGATATATTAGTGACAGAACAGCATTTTTTTAAGTGAGAATAAATTTTGATAGCTTATCTATGACTCGCCCAAAATTATTCTCCAACTTGAGAACATAAGTTTCTACTCTGGTGTTTTTAATCTCAAGTAATGATTAACCAATGGTCAACTTCTTACTGAAAACAAAACATACTCTATGGGAATTGATATATTATTTTTCTGTAATGGAAAAACAAACAAGGCTGTCATTTACTAAGGTACTTGTAAGTATTAGAGTATATATTCTAAAAACATGTTTTCTATATATTGCTATTAATGCCTTACCTTTCTGAATTATAACTAAAGAACATGATTAAAAATATTTCTTTTGTATATTTTTGTAAGCAAAAGAATTTGAAAGTAAATTAATATTCAAATATTTTAATCTTAATTAAAAGAATATTAATTATAATATTCTTAAAGTATTAATTAAATTAAAATGATTTTAAAAATTATTTTTTAGTAAGTTGATAATAATAATTTTTTTTTTGGTTCATTGACTTTTAAGTTTTAAAAATACATACTGCAGTTTGTAAAGAAAACATTACGTAAAGATTAAATAAACAGCATTCCTTAGTTTTGATAAAACTATTTGTGACTCGCCCAATACAATCTTTTTATCCTCATTGTACAGGTGCTGATAAGGAAATGTCAGTATTGATAAGATATGAATGGAAGCTTCCATTTCTTTTAATGGGGTGGAAGCAGTTTCCATTGAACATCTGTTACTCATAAATTGAAGTGTGATTGTATTTGTGTGAACTCTACTGTATTAACTTAAAGATTACAATCATTTGTTATTAATTACTTTATAGTTAAATAAGAATGTTTTATTAATAAGAATTAAGATTTTAAGAATTAAAAAATAAAATATCTTATGTATATTTCTGCTGGTGAATGTAACAACTTCTTAAATGCACTGGTAATATTATTAAAGTGGTTTTTTTTTTTAATTCAAATAGCTGAAAGACTAATGAATAAGGCTGTTGTTATAATGATTGCTGTTAATAAATAATAATTTCTGTGTCATTAGGTTAGAAGACAGAGAGATTATCTTGTGAAAGCAGTTGGTCTTAAGGAACAATATGAAAAATTGCTAGCAGAATTTGCACAACTTTTAGAAACTGCAGATATCAAGCTTCAAACAGAATTAACTGCTGAAACTATAGAACAGCTTAATAAGGAGCTTGACCAACATAAGGTATTGAATTTCTTTCATTTCTGTAATCTTAAAACTTTCTTAACATTATAAGAAAATTCTTAAATTACATAATGTCTACTTTGAAGTTGAAAATTTCTAATTAAGTTTTAATACCAGTATTCAGTCCCCATTTCCCTCCCCCATCCACCAAAAAATAGCCTGCATTTAAATGGATGACTAGGCTTCTGATAGTATTTGCAGTGTAATTAGTAAAATTAAAAATAGCTTTTTTTTTTGCAGCTTAGTTTTTGCATAATCCAATTCATTTTCTTAAATATTTTAGTAATTATCTTCATTTTTTTTCATTAATTTTCAAGATGTTTCTTATTTATTTGTGATAAATAAAAAATTTCAGTCCAAAAAACTCCAAGTTGTATGATCAATTTTTGGCAAATTAGCCCAATATTGAGATATGATTTGCCATTTCTATCACTCTTTAACATCATATTTAGTTCATGTAGTTGATAAATTTCCAGCAAAATCCAGTTAAAGGATATACTAGCATATTTTTAATCCCATAAAAACAAATGAATTAAAACATATTTGACATGGCAAAGAGATGGTGACTATACTTTAATTTAGAGGTAGATTAGACTGTGTCTGTTTGATATATCAAAGTATTAGATGCATTCATGGTGTGTTGCAAGTGTTTATTTTTTCCTCCTGAACTAAACAGAAATAAGCTTCTTTCAATCCATGATTCTTAATAAAGCCAAACTCCATTGCAATAATTACAAAATTTTTTGAAATATACTGATCCATTGATCAAATAAGAGTTCAAACTCATTACAATAGGATGCGAAAGGCTCGTCTATCTTTTATGATGTGGGAAATACCCCAGAGTCTCGTTTGCAGTAACTTCGCCCGCAGTCACATTAGGACTACATGCCATTTGTTATTTTCAGTGTTCTTGTATAGGAAAGGAAATCATTACAGTTCCAAAGCAGTCGGGCCATTTATTAGGATAAACGGCTATACGAATGGAACAAGTCAATCTGTTGTAGCCACCTTTGGCTCGTATACAAGCTGTTCCTAGGCATGGCATTGACCCATACATTTCATGGCTAGTGTTCTGAGATACAGCATACCAGATTAGGTCGAATTGATGTGCCAGTTCAACGACATTCTAGGATGGACATAGGCGGTATTCCATCATGGCCCAAACATATTCAATGGGTGAGATGTCCGGTGATCAGGTTGGCCTTAAAAGGTATTGATATTATGGAGGCAGTCCTGGAAGAACACCCGCCATTTGTGGCCAGGCATTATCCAGGCCATTTGTGGCCTGGGGATGCTGCGACAGGAACTGCAACATAATAGGTCGTAGAATGTTGTTGACATACTAGTTCCGTGCAGCAAGTCATCTAGTAGTGGTGCGGATGGTTGCTGTTCGTGTGGCTCCCACAATCATTTGATCCATGCGTTCTGTCATCTCCCTCAGCTGTCCACTGCCTGTATGCCGTTGTGCTGTGCCCTTCTTGATCCATTGGTGCCAACATCATCCGATTGCCTAATCGTTCCATCCCAAATGCTGGACAATGCAGTGATTTGACAAATGACTTCTTTCAGCCTAATGATAGATCCTCACTCAAACTCACCTCAACTGCTCGTATGCAGTTGAGATCATGTGCAGAGATCAAGGCATTTTCACAGTCCACGGAAGCTAATGCAACCGCAATCTGCTGTCACTATTGTCCCCACATACATGCTTTGCTCTTGATATACCCTCCTCAATGCACAGTTCCCGTGCGCTGTGATGGGTCACTATTTAGTCATTGACCATGATTTTCTAATCATTTGCATTCTAAGTTTTGAGTTGATCAGGCAGTTTTTCTCGGGGTGCTTCTTCTTTTTTGTCGAAGAGTGTAATTACACAAATTTTTATCTGAAGGGCAGTCCATTATCAGTCAAATGAAAATTTACTACTTCTTCATTAGGTAGATCATAATGTCAGTGTCAAACAACAGTCAAATACATCTTTTAGCTCTAATATTACATGTAGTTAAAAAAATGCTTTGATTTTATTTTTGTTGTAAAATTGAATATCTTTGTAAAGAAACACTTTACTTGGATAATTTATTTATATAAGAATGATAAATCTTAATCATATTTTTTTGTAATAATAATTTTTGAACTTAATATTCAAGAGTGCATGATGGTTACAAAAACCCATGAGCAGATTTGTTGATGTTACAAATGTAAGTTTTACAAGGACTTTGCAATCATCCTGTATGAATGGATTTAATGCTAATTGGATGTACTCATCTGTGAGGGATATTTCACTTAGTTCCTTGAGCCGCCTTCAGAAGATGTTGCATTATATGGAGTTTAATGCTAATGTTTTGTCAGTGTTTTGGAATATTTGGTTTTGTGGCCTCCTTCTCCGAGACATTCTGAACACACACTGATCAAGTAACATTAATTTAATGCTATCAAAACTAAGTAAATTATAACCTCACAATCAAAATCCCATTAGAAATGATGGATTACTATTAATAGGAAACTCAGAAACAAAATTTGAATGAATTTTTTTTTTAATTTTTGAAGTTTTAAATCAACTACCTAAAACCTAATTCCATCACCTGTTAGAATTAAGGTTTTGCAAATTCTTTAATACCAACAGCACTTTTCATACAGTTTCATTTTTATTAAAACACTTTTGCCTT
Source organism: Thereuonema tuberculata (assembly GCA_023159025.1). Lineage (NCBI taxonomy): Eukaryota > Metazoa > Arthropoda > Chilopoda > Scutigeromorpha > Scutigeridae > Thereuonema > Thereuonema tuberculata. Next base: position 27,645,478 of record JAFIDM010012231.1, read on the forward strand.
TGATAATAGTTGTGGAAGGATGGATGAACAAGCTAATGTTACTTAGATTAAAGATAAACAAATTGTGTATTTTCTCATTCATTTCAAAACTGGAGGAAATCATTCTTTGCATTAGTTATTTTGTAGTAACAATTGAAAAAATTATATTTCCCTATTGTTCCTTTTACATTTCTTTCAGGACTTCTTTGCAAGTATTCATCAGTGCCATACAGTATTAGATTCATTAGCAGATGCTGCAGATCCAGTAACAAGAGCCCAATGGAAAGAGTTCCATAAGCAGCAACAAGTTAGAGCAAGTAATGTATTGGACAAAGCATCTCATCGTGGACAGTTACTGGAACATTTGATCTCCGAAAAAACTTTGCTTGATAAAAGAATGGTTGTTGTTGAAAAACAGATAGAATCTTTAGTTACTTGTTTCCCTGAAGTTAAAGATCTGGAAGCAGATGCTGTGGAGCCACACATTATTGCTTATCAGGTATAAATTAATATTGAAATTGATAAACAGTAATCGCATTTCACTTGATTTTATTTCATTTATTTTGTCCAACTGATCATACAAATGATATGGGATACGTCATAATACAGTATTCTAAATAAAAGAATGAGAATCATAACAATAATACAATGAATAGCAATACAATTAAAATAATACAATAAACTAATAAAAATGGAAAAAAGAAAAACAAAAAAACTATATTTATCTATTTATATATTATATATATATATTATAGTAATACAAATCAACATATCAATATAATCTAAAGAGCAATATTACAATTAACCTAGAGAATCTTACTTAAGTTGGTTCTGGCATTTTTCAATAAACTCTTCCATATTATAAAAACATTTTTTAATTAAAATCTTATATAAAACCTTCCTAAATTTTTGAAGTGACGATATTTCTTTTAGATAACTTGGTAAGTTGTTATACACATGCAACCAGTATGAATGAAACTAATTTTATATAAGGTTGTATTGAAGGAGGAGATAAAAATGTCATTTTTATTTCTTGTGTTATATGAATGTATATCAGTAGAATGTAATCAATAGATAAATGGGCCTCAGTTGATGCAGGAGCAAAGCTCTATTTCTGGCAGTGGTCAGGATTTTTCCTTTGGTTCATTGCAAGGGCCACATGAGCATGTAGTGGGATACTTTAACTTAACTAATCAATACATAAACACCATTATCTGTTGTTGTATCCATAGTTTTGTTAAGTGATCTGAATAGTTTATAAACAGCTACAGAATATCCATCTCTATGAGAAGGATATTAGAATGAAATTATTTACAAATTAAGGATTTTGCTATTTGAATGTGGAATCTAAAAATTTATTTTAACAAATGTATATATATCTGTAGTTATTTCCTACAGTAGTGATAGTAATATTGGGCCCGGTAGCCGAGTGGGTAAGAGCCGTTGGCTGCAGATTGGAGGTGGGGCCGGGGATTTTTGCATGCTCCATTCTTCTCCAACGGGCTGTAGGGTCTACCCAGCCCTCGGTTGAATGGGTGCTGGGTTTTCTTTTCCTAGGGGTTAAAGGAGGTCAGGTGTCGAACTGATCACCCGACCTAAACTTAGTCCTGTTGGTCACGGAACTCCGGGAGCCTGACCTCCCACGACCCCAGGGCCACATAGACCTATAGTAATAAGTTTCATAGCATTCAAGTTAAATCAAAATATAATCCAGAAATGGAAGTTTTCTCATTCCACCAGGTGTTTTGATTAGCATTTTTTTTTAATTGTTCAAATGTTATTCAAGAATTCAAAAACCAGTGCAATATAGCAGAATATGGCATATTTAATATATGCTACTTTCGTAGCAATCCAACTGCTAATTTTTCCAAATGCCTTGGAGTTATGCTATGCTTATGTTCCTACTAAGATGGTTGTTGTCTTCTTTGCCCAGAGACTTTCAAACTATTAATATTTTATGATCTTTCCAACTCTGACAACTCATTCGACAGTTATGTTTTCTCTAAGGATTATATCAATAAAACCAGTTTTATCTGCGAAAATTGTGAGCTACTTTTTATAGGATTGAATTTTATATGTTGGTTCTCAACAATTTTAGGGAGCTTGTGATTATTATTTCAAACTTTTAAATTTTTGACACAAATTATTTGCATATTTCAAATAAATAAAAATTCTAAATCATTGTTAAAGAGTTTAGTATTGTTGATAGATTATTGTTTCTCAGAACTGAATCGTAAATATAAATCTATTTTTATTGATTATTATAAATCAAGTCCCACAAAATCTGTTCATGAGTATTTTTTTCATTTTAAAATTAAATTGATTCTTAAACAGTTGAAATATATTTGAATTTATTTTTCTTTTTTAAAGGGAATTATTTCAGAACTGAACGAAATCCAATCACAGTTAGAGCAGTTAAAAAATGTAATAAATCACTTACACACCCATATGAATGTCACTTCAACTCAGTGTCAGTTAGAGAAGTTGTATCTTCAATGGTACACCCAAAAAGAAAAGATTGACGAGAATATTCAATTGCTTTATACAACTAGAGACATTTGGAAGGTAATCAAAATCACTTTTTTTTCTTGAAGTTATTAAAAAGTTAAGTATTTTAATATTAAAATATAATATTATAATTAATGCAAAAAAAAAGTAGAATTTTGAGTGTTCTGCAAAACAAAAATGTTTAGTTTATATTGTTAAATTTGCTTACTTTCCTATTTCCTTTTCAGACTTACGACCAATTGAGGAAAGAGCTTGATCATTGGTTGACTGCGTCATTACAAGAAAGTAAAATTGTTAGAATGCATTTAAATGAAGTTGTTAACAATAAAATGTCAGCCAATTTGCAGCTCATCCTTAAGTTGTGGGTAAGTTCTAAATATCAAATTCTATGCATTTTTCTATTTGTAATTCAGGATCTTCTTGGTGTAGTAAGTCCCATTTAGGGAATCTTGGTTTTAATGAGCTAATTTTTTTCACAGTTCAGTCTGATTGTTGTTGTGTATTATGAAAAAAAGTTGGAAGTTTTCTCTATTCTTTTATTTAAAAGATTGTGATAAAATTTTCAAAACAACTTAATCAAAAGGATGATTTTAAGAAAAAAATTTCCCCATAAAATAGAACAGTTGAAATGGTTTATATCTGTCCTATCAGATAATTTATCTTTTAGTAAGTACTTCACTGTAGAAGAATGCGATAGTAATATGTAGTAAATAGGTCCTTATTTTAATTTTTTAAAAGCATATGCTTACTATACTAGCCAGATAGGAAACTTGGCATTATCTGTGTATTCTCTATTACATATATACATTTCATTTTGTTTAAAATTTCTTAAAAATTCATCATATTTCAGCGGATGTGCCAGATCTTGTAGTGATTTATGCTAAACTTGATTATCTTGCAGTTTAAATTATAGAGAAAAAAGACAAAGATTTATAAGAACTATAAATTAAGAATTTTTAATTACATTTTCAGATGCTGAGGTCAAGTTTGGACAGACAACAGAAAAATCATGAAAGAACATTAATCTACTTAGAGCAGCTTTTCAATATGACAGTTTTGAATAGAAACATAATTAGTACAGCCAGAAAATCAATAAGTGATAAGTGGAACCAGTTAAAGAAAATGGTGGAGGGGAACGAGAAATTGTTATCACAGATTCCTTGGGCATTTTTAGATGTTAATAATTTATATGGAGAATTTATTGAAATGGAAAAACATTCAACTCCAATTGAAAAACTTTCATCAGATAAGGATCTGCAACAAGCTTTAGAAGAATATCAGGTAAATAATTAAAAGTAATTACTATAAAAATAAAAATGAATATAACAGTTTAATAGAGCAAGTGAATACACTCAGTTGCTTTTACGTTTCAGTTACTTTTAAAAGAATGCTTTTAACTTTAGATGTAAATCTTAAATAAGATCATATTGAACATATCAAATTACTTGGTTCAGTTTTTAGTAAAAGTATCTTGCTATGAAAATAGATCGTGTGTAGTTACATGAAAGTTCAACTGATTTCTTTTTAATTTTTAGAAAACTTTAACTTTTATAATTTTTATGTGAGTTTTATAATTAATAATGTATTTTGTCAATTCAAACAAATTACAATTAATTATTATTTAATATCCTCTTTTTCTTTAGAATCTCCAAGATGCTTATAATCAAATACTGTCAACAGGTTCTAAAACTGAAGGATGCTCAGAAGAAATTGAAATTGAGGGACACTCTGCAGCAGTAAAAGTAGCAAATCAGTTGAAAACTGTCCAATTATTACATCAACAACATCAAAACCAGCTCAGTTCCAGTAAATCCTTGAAATTATGGTTTGAGGGAATTCAGAAGAAAATAACAGAATTACATTCCTCTTTAGGACTAAATAAAGAAGCAGCTGAACTTACATTGAAAGATTGTCAGGTAACTAAATAAGCAAATTTCTTTTATTCTTTACTTTCAGTGAAGTGCCATTGATATAACTATGCCCTTGACCTATAATTTTTTGTAGATTTAGCTTAAGCTTCCAGTTAAATTACATTAATCATATTTGCAATTTCATTTCTGAATTTCCATTTTGAGCATTCTTACTCTGGATTATTGCTAATGCGTTTCTATGGAAGTTTCATTTTCATTATTCTCATTTTAACTTAATGTGCTTTGAAAATTACTAGTACTGATCAAAAAGTGTTCGGTTTTGTAAGAAATCTTTTATTCAGCCATTGATAATTTCTTTATTCAGTTACTTAATTTTTCTCTCCAATTATTGTAGAATTTGGCAGCTGAATTGGAAAGGAAAAAAGATTTTGTGAAGAAATTTGATGAAATCCAAATGAAATTAATGTCAACGGAACAGGGAGCATTTTTAACAGACTGTTTAAAACAGTCGTCGACTCCTGTGTCTCAACAGTTGGAGAATTTACAAGTACAAAACGATAATCTAAAGTCTGCTTTGAAAAATAGAATTGAACATTGGGACAACTTTGACTCAGCAACCGATGCTATTTGCCAGTGTTTAAGTGAAATGGAATACACATTGAGTCAGTACACTGTTCCTGCTGTGGAAGTTCAAGCATTCCAAGCACAAATTATCAAACTTAAGGTATTTTAAAACTTTTTCTATAAATTATAAAAAATTCTGTTAAATCTTTTAAATAAAAAAAAAAGTTTTGTATTTATGGCAAACTTTTTAACTCAATATTATAAATTGTATTTTTTTTTAATTTATACTACCTGTAAATAAATAATGGGATTGTAAAATACTTAATTTCTTTTTTAGTATAAGAAGTATGATTTTAGGATAAATGTTTTATTTTAAAACACATTTTTATTTAAATTGTAATTAAAAAGATAACTGAGAAATTACTTTCTTTTCCAAGACTTGTATTTTACAGCCTTGTTAAAATATTGTTAATACAACTAAATCTACAAAATATATACCTATATGGCATGCTATTAAAAATTGAAACAGATTTCTTTAGGCACTGTGAACACTATAGTAGAAAATAGTGTGTACCATTCACGCAGTCCATTCTTACAATTGGATGTAAAAAGTGCATTAATATAATATAGTATCACCTCAATAGTTGTCAAGTTAAAGCTCTTGCAACAAGATGTTGCACTGCACAACATAAGATAACTCCATAAGAAATGTGAAGAAAGAACAATATTCAGTCAGCAAATCTGAAAAAATCATTCAAGAACCTAAAAATGTTTATTAAGATTATTGTCATATCACACTAATGGAAGTTTGGTTTCCATGATTTTGTGATAATTATGAGTCCATTGAGGATGACCTCATATTGGAAAGAAAGCAAATACAACTCTTGGCACATTTGGACTTTGTTTGGTAATTTAGAGAGAACTGAAATGACAGCATATCAACAACATTAATGTTATCCACAACTGCACCTTAATGGCATTAGTTTGAATCAGTATTGATAATGCTTCCAGGATTTAAGTGGTTGTTATGAATGTTCTGTGCAATCAAAGGAGATTGAACTTCATAACCATTTGAGACCTTGGCATTTTTTAATAGCCACACCATGTATAATTAATGATAGTTCTTCTTAAAATAGATGCTCTAATAAAAATTGTTTGAACAAATGATAAAAAAGTAGAAGATGCATCAAATTTCATAGGAGAAGCTTATATTCTGCTATATTATTTAACAGAACTGTGAAGCCGTAATAGTTGAATAACATGATATATCTAAGTTAATGCTTATTTCAAAACAGAGCAATGACCTATTTTAAATGTTATCATTCACAAACATTATCTGAAATTAATTACATTTGTTCTGAGCAAATTTAAAATGAAATGCCAGTATCATTTCACGGTTTCAAAAAGTCTGATATTTTTATTTATTTGATAAACATTAGTCATTGCTTATTTAGTTTCAGAAGAAAATAAATGTCAAATGCAAGTCAAAATTTTTTATTTCTCTCAGTAATAATTTATGCTTCAAACTATATTTTTTATTACTTTATAAGTTAGATTTCCCCTTTTATTAATGTTTTTTTAACTTCTCTTTTATTTACAGAATCTCGCAGATCAAACAAAACAAAAATCAGTATTATTAGAAACATTGTCTTCGAAAGGAAAGAATTTGGCTGGAGAAAGTGTTCCAGCAACAGCTGAAAACATACTAAGCAAAGTGAATCATTTAACACATCGCTGGACAGAAAATCAGAATGTTTTGGCATCACAGTTGACAAAATTAGAATCTGCTTTACAAATCTGGCAGCTGTTTACTGAAGAATTCAACCAACTTCAGTTTTATTTGGATGACTGCGAATTGAAATTTGAATCCCAAATCATTAGTGTTCCTCATTCCCCTGAAGATTTGGCAGCTTACCAAGTTAATTGTGATGTAAGTAATACTACTGGTTTTGAAGATTGGTTTTCTTTGGGTACTAACTTTGCTCAGGGATGGTCTTATCCAAGATATGAAATCATTCCTCCTATTAACACTTAGTGTTTTTATAACAGCCTAATTTAGTGCATAAAGACTAACATTGTGGTCTCAACTTCTCACTTCATGAAGGGCTTTCATAATCTGTCATGTATCTTGTACTGAAAATGTTTGAGGCTTGTCATTTTGTTATACTTCAAAATTTTGTGTTCTGCTTCAAGTTTCAGATAGAAACCAACATATGAGAAATAATAAAAACTTTTTTTTTTTACTGAACTTGATATTATTTTAAGAAAAAGTGCTGATAAGTAATTGCAATAGTTTTTTACTAGATTTTTATTGTTTTTGAAAATTAGTTATTACACCATACTACTTCCTAATTTCCTCTCTTTTAGAAGTTTTAATATTAAGCATCAACATAATCAACACAAATAAATGTAATAAATACATAATATATTTATTGAAAAATGCAAATTTTCGAAGAGAAAAAAATCGTCTCTTCTTCTTCAAGCCTACATGAATAAGTAACGAAAAAAGAATTTTAACAACAAACTAAGGAAGATTACGTGAAACTATATAACATAGATTGTTGAAACAATCAACTTTACAACAAATTACAATAATCTGATAGTAACGCAAAGATTCAGCAATCAAAAACATCAAATTTAAACTTGTTATTACAAAGTGAACAATTTTTATCAATCATTATTGATTATGTTGATGCTTAAAATTAGTTATTGTCGTGGATAGCGTTAAATGTTTATATTTGCAGTTTTATTCACTGATTTGCTTTTCTTAGTCAAGCTCACAAAATAAATGAGTTTGAGACCACTGATCTAATAATATTAATAATAAAATGTGTTTGTTCACTTCCTTTGAACTTTTAGAATGTTATTATTAGAAGTCACAATATTAAAAAAAATAGATTATATTTGTTCTTTTTTGTTAAAATATGAATTTAGTTTAAGTTTTTCTGTTTGTAAATTTCTCACGGTGTTAATGATAAATTATATTTTTTTCTTTTTTTCAGACACTGAAAAGTAATGTTGAAAGTTTGAAAATTAAATGTGATCATTTAGTTGACTTGAAAAATCAGATACAAGAAGAACAGTTTATTGCAAAAGCAGTGAAGACACATTTGCCAGAAGAAGTGGAGTTTTTACTTCAGAAACAATCCACTCTGTTGGTTGAAATTGCTGTTTATGTAAATCGTATCAATGAAGAAGTCAAAGACATTGAAAAATGTAAAGAAATCATGAGAACATTAGATTTATTTTTAGATAAAGTCCAAGAGGTAACTAATTTATATAATATTTTTCTTATTTTAATAATGTTCTAACACAGCATTTCCCAAACTTTTCCAACTGAGGGCTTTTTATTTTCTCTTGAGTTCTTACTCCCTCGTATTTAGAATTTTATTGGAATGGGGGTGGGAAGGGGATCCAACCTAAAAGAAAAAGACTCAACTTGAAAGTCAATTTCCATGCCAGTAGGCCTTAAATAAAATTAAACATTAATCTATTAGGAACTACATTTTTGGAATTGTGTTCTAAACTATTTTTACAACTAAGGATTAGCTTTCAGAATTTTTTCTGGATGCCCATCCCACTTGGACTAGTACTGGGCCTTGGACTATACTTTGGGAAATGCTGCTATAATATGTTAATTTCAATAATTAATACCCTTTGAGGTCATGAAAACTTTTAAAGTTTTAAATTAATTTTTGGATAATAAAATATTGGAGAGTAAAAATAAAAAAGACAAATATTTGATAAAGCCTGGTTTTAATTTTCTTTTTCTCCTTTTATTAGACAATTTATGGAAAGCCATTTGGACCCAAAGGTGATTTTCAGGCAAATATTAAAAACACTCAGGTACATTAATTATTTATTTAATTATTTCTAACTTTATAGTTTTAAGATGAAAATATTTGTTTATGTAGTTATCTTAATATTAAAAATTAAAATCTTTCAAAGAAAATTTAAAGCATTATTATTATGTTTCAAACCTTGGGTTTTCCCAGCAAAAACAATATGGCGGGTCAAGGACCAAAGCACATATTGCCAAGTGTAAAGATGTGTGCAAGAATGATTAGGGATGTATGGTTGTGTATCCTATGAGATGAGTCCCTAACTGTGTGACAGTGTAGAAGTCGCGCATAAGATCTTGGTTCATCTGCGATGACCATCGGATGCGCTGGTGTGGTTTCCCAGTCTTGGTGGTCGCCTGCTCTGACACAGATGAAACACTTCTGACTGTGTTGCCCGGGTATTGTGGTAGCCATACTACAGGATGGGGTGCCACTTTCTCCACCACCACTTGCGGGAGACTGTAGTATATTTTTCGAACGAAGGCCTCTGCCTAACCCCCAAACACGGGGGACATTATCCTGCGCCACACCCAATGCAGCATGATCAATATCATAAGAAGATCTCATCATAGATGGTTGGACCCTTTAGCCTACTCTAAAGCTAGCGTAGTTATTTTTATTTTTATTATTATTGTTATTGGCTCAAAATCTCTTGATATATAATAAAGGAAGTGACTGAGTTTTCATTACTATTTATATAAATATTTAGAAGAGTTCTAAACAAATATAGTTTTCAGACAGACCTTGAAAGTCTTAACTAGTTTTAAAAATATTCTAAAATTTTTATGAATTTTTAAGATAGTTTGTAATGCTTCAAATTTTATTTACTTTGAGAATACAAACTGAATTGCCAGTTTATTAGATACACATAATCTTTCAAGTATTAGATCTAATACTTGGAAGAGGAAAGGTATACTTAACAAATTATCATTTGTTGTTTCACAAGAGACTGGCATTCAGATCTTAAATGGAAAGACACCAATAAACTATAGCACGTATTGGATTTTTCTTTTTCTCTGCAGGTTTGAGAGATAGGTGTTGAGTTACAGTATGCAAAGGATCAGTGTGTCAACTATTATTTGTAAGATTCTAAATAAAAGAAATTGGTTTTTAAGAATTAAAATAACTTTTCTAATATTTTAATTTTTTCTTGTAGGAATTACTTGATGGTTATGTGAATCTGGAACCAAGTATAACTACTCTTCGTGAATTACAAGGACGAGTCCTTCTTGATCAACCCACAAAAGAACAGTTGATGTCTATTTTACAGACCTGGTCTAAAATATACGCCGATCTGCTTCAGTATCATCAGAATCAACTTTCAGACCTTATTCTTTCTCAACATTTTGAACAAAAACTTACAACATGGAGTTCATTACTTAAAGAACCAAAGCAAAATTTTAAGTCTTCTTCCGATTACGACAGGAGAGTTCAGAATTTAAAGCAGATAGAGGTAAATTTACAAAAAAAAAATTATATTTGGATTTTTGCAATTTATTAAATTTGATTTCTTTTATGTTTAATTCCTTATATATGAATATAAAATAAATATTGTTGAATTCATTTGATACTTCTTTTTGGAATCCCAAAAGCCATTATATTTACATTGAAGACTGAAAACTATTTCAAGAATAATCTATTATTTATTCGCTAGAAACTTTACTATGTTACTTATTATATCAAAAATATTTTGATGATGAACATCTAAAACAATTGCATTGTATCATTGTAATGTATTATTTATAGAGCCTTTTATGAGTTTATAAAAGTGAAAATGAGATATTATTATGATGGAAGATTTTACATAGATTTTATTCTGTAGGTTAGAATTGAACATATGCTTCAATAGGCCTATTATAGTCCCTGGCTAAATTATCAGACACACTTGCTTTTTTTTTTTTTTTAATTAATTGTTTATGACTTAATATCATCATTTAATATTCAATGGTCTTGTATACCTAATGCAACTATAAAAATGTTGTTTGATTGTTGACAATGAAGAAAACACACTTTTTCAAAGTAAAATCTATTGATGTTTTTATTTGTTTTTAATGCCATAATGAAAAAAGACTACTATGTTTATTTTCGAATATTTGGTTGCGCCATCTTTGGCAGTAATCAAAGCTTTAATGAGGCATGGCATGCTGTCAATACATGCTTGAGTGGTTTCTTGCATCTTTGGATGATGGTGAAAGATGTGAATAATTCTTTCAATCAACTGATTTTTCCTGGTAATGACCTCTTTACCCACCTCCTTCTTCGTAAGTTCCCAATCATTCTCTGTTGAGTTCAGGTCTGATGAATTACCCAGCCAACTCAACAGTAGGATATTTTCTTCTGCCAAATACATCTTTACAGATTATATTTATGGAACATCATTTTGCATAAATACAAATGGTTTTTCGTTTGGAAACCACTTGCCAATTAGCCAGAAGCAGCCAAGTTCTTAATATATCCTTTTACTGATCCTGCTGCATTGTACCCTTTACTAGGTAAAGATGACCAGTTCTCTTGCTGCTTAATACAGACCATACCTTGACTTTCGTGGGATGTTTTACAATCTGTACAACGCAATCAGGGTGAAAGATTTCATCAGGGCACCGTTGCAAAGACAGAGTTTTTAGCGATTTACAAGGATTTCAAATGTTCTTTCATCACTGAAACATATCTAGGAAAAAAAATGACGTGTTTATGAGAAAAATTGCATAAAATCATATTAAATAAGAAAAGAAACAGTGCATGCTATGGATGTTTACCAATCTCCGAACTCTGAATCTTTGTTTATGTGACCCTTAGCCCACTTTGAGCCATTTTGCTTTCATAAGAGCCTTCAATTTTGGCTTCCAAATGGGTCTGTAAACCTTAAAATTCATCTTTGATAATTTTTGTCTAATGTAACGTTCAGACATAATGATATTAGCATTGTTGAGGCTAGATGTCATCTCTTTAGTTGCGGCAACTTGATTATCCAAATAAAAGTTTTTCAAGCACTTTTTGGACCTCTGAGTAAAAATAGATTTTCGTCCACATTTTTTCTTTCTTTTAGGGCTTTAAATCTTCTAAAACAATTTTTACTTTTGTTTGCCTCACATTCACTTCCTACACTTTCAACTGTCTTGAAATCGTCTTCATTCGAATAAATTGAGTCAATTAGCGCCTTTATCTGTGCTCTCTTATGAGGTGGCAAGTCACAGACTTTTCCATTGTTTTAAGTAGTGCAGAAACAAAAAACCTCCTCTAAATTTAAAATAAATATGTGAATGAGAGTTAAACATAAAATTAATCATAAAACCATGGACTCTGCCACTGTTAAAAACGTTTGCACTCACTACAGTCAATAGTGCACTAAGCAGATGTTTTGACTAGCTCAGGATCAAAGCATAAGGTTATAAAGAAATAAGTGTTTAACAATTTGTGAATAATTAGAAATGCTTTTCTAAGAAGTTTCATATGAAAAGGCAACCATAAGTTGAAAATTCTAAGAATCTCAGGGTGCATCTAATAATTTGGCCAGGGACTGTTCACTTTAAAAACTTATAAATTATGTTAAGTTTAATTTAGAAAAGAGACTTTTTTTATTAAAGAAAAAAAATAAGGTATACCTGTTTAAATGGTCCACGAAAGTCTCATTATGCTGGCAGTCTCAATGACACAGTAGACAGAATTGAGAAAAAAACTATTATTTTTTTTATTTTTTTTAATTTTAAATCTTGTTACCAATTTTCTTACAAGTTTTCATTTTCTCTTAAAGGTTTCTCAGACCATTCTTGCAGGTCAGCAACCACTTTTATCTGATCCAGTTTTGACTTCTGAAAATATATCCCAAGGGCAGCTCCAAAAACTGAAAACCCTTGATGGTGATTACAGCTGTGCCATGCAGAAGACCGCAGAGCAGTACACAGCTCTAAGAACTCAGGTTGACGAGTTCCAAAAGTATCAGTTATTAACCAATAAACTTAGTAAATGGCTGAAGACAATGGAGAGAGAAAAAGAACAACTACGGCTCAAACACGCTCCTATCAAGAAAATAGATAACATCCAAAAGAAGATTGAGGTAAGCTTTTATCATTGGTAGTTTTCTTTTAATGGTAAGACATCTTTTCTTCAAATTTTCATAGTTTTGTTTTTTGACAACATATTGTTTTCTTTTACTTTTTTTAGTGTCTCTTGGCCAAAATGAATGAAGGAGAATCATTATTGAATGAAATTCAAAGTTGCAAATGTAGTCAAATTACCAGCGAAAGGCATTTCATGAAACAACTAAGCAATCTCAAAGCTGGTTTAGCCACTTGGCAGAATTTCCTGAAACATGTTTGGAGTATGTGGAGCAACGTCGAAAGAGTTGTTAGTGACTTACATTCTGAGTTGATGAATGTTCGAATTCTATTCACAAATAAAATACCTTCGGACAGGAAAGGAATTCTTGAGCAACAAAAAATTTGCAAGGTAAGACACTTTGATTTTCATCTTGTCATTATAAACTAGACAAGTTTTCAAAGTAACGGAAATCTTACATTGAATAATGGAGCTTGTAGTTTTGCAATCTTTTAATCATCATTTCTGTTCTTATTTAATGATATTGATGTATGGGCGAAAAATGACAGAGATTAACGTTAGGGTTTAGTCTAAGGCACACACACTTTATTTACAATTATTTACAGGTTTATATACATATTGGACTGGATTCTGAGAATCTAATAGAGCTCCCTTTCTGGTCCATCACTGGCTTGCTCGAAGCTTTCTGTGCGGTCCGTCACTTGGAGAGAGAGCTCATACGTAGCCGATTGGCCCCCGATTCAGCCAATCACAGGGCAGATTAATTGACCAATTGGGAAGGCTTTTTAACTTTACATCAATATGTTCATCATTAGGCTTTTATTGTTCATTACTCACTACTTTTGCAATGTACAAGAATTTAGAGAAGATCCCCAAATTCCTTCTTTTTAGCACCCTTAATTTGTTTGTTATTAATCTAAAGTTGTGAGTATGTTTTTAGCAAGTCAAAACGAAGTTTATCAGGCTGATCAACTTTTGTTCAGCAGTCGCCTTTCTTGAGAATGCATTTGAAATGTAATAATAATTGAAATATTATCTACCAGGCAGATGATTCTTATTATAATAATGAGAATGCAAGTTTTTAAACTTATTAAAAATTCTTTTCCGAAGCTTTCCAATATTTAGAACTGAAGTTTTTTTGGAGTGATTGTTGAAAGCAGTAAATGTTAAGAAATGTATTCTTTTTCATTATGAATAGGAAAAAAAAAACATAATGCAATTTGTACAAAGCTTTGCAATAATTACTATTAATATGAGGGATCTGTTAAATATCAGAATATCCAGTATTTTGGAAAAATCTTTTTGAGATCTTATTTGTTCTACTTTTTATATTATTTGTAATTTGAATTATATATAAAACTCTTTGTTGTTTAAAATATTTATTATAAACAAAAGGCCTGCAACATTTTGCATTGTTACTTTACAAGTTGTCATATGTAGATACAAGATCTCCAAATATAAAAACTATTTAGTGTCTTTCAAAACAAAACACAAATTCAACTCTGTTTCTCTTTGTACTGCTTAGGCATCTGATACATTGCACTGCTATGTTTATATCATTCTTTCTCATTTTTCAATTAAATTGTTAGATTACAGCTGCTTTGAAATCCAACTTGAAATGTTAAATATCATCTGAACTTTATTTTGATTATTATTCATTATTTTAATCACCAGTTCCACGAGGGTCTTCTTCCAAATTTAGCATTTATTTCTTTCATTTTTCTGAGTCAAAACGTGCTTTAGAGCTATTTATAACATACTGCTCTCCTTGAAACCTATAATAAACATATGACTGTTGTCCTCCCGATTTAATGTTTCTAACATCGATAATCTGGTTTTTCAACTTAAAGCATCTTAAACTCCAGTATGTAAGCTTCTCAACCTTTTTCTCATCACACTTTTATATTGGCAGAAATCTAGCAGCACCACTAAACCTCGTTCCCACGGCACATCAAACTTTTTTATTGCCATTATTGCTATAATAGCATCCTTTGAAAACATTTAAGATTTACAAATATAACAGTCTGCTTTTAAATAAAAGATGCCCAGAAATATTTTTTAAGCCCATTTGAATTTGAATTAATACTTTATTAAACTTAATTGTTAGAATGAAACCAAATGTAGTTCAGATTTGTTATTCGATGTCTAGATTTTACTCTTGTTATGAATATTTGAGTAAAGTGAAGCTAAACGTTGATGACAGATATATTCCCACAATTTTCACAAGGCTCATTGGTTGAGATGCCAGTATTAGACTATTGTACAAATATAATGTATTGCCTTCTCTGTACAGTCCAATTCATTTTTAAAAATGCAATGTTAAGAATATATTCCCAAATTCAGTGGGCCTCAACTTCTCAATTTCCTTAAAGGATCTAACTTAATGCTTACAATCCAAATTTCTTTGATATTTTTTTTTCTGTTCTGTCACATCATCTTAATTTTACAGCTATGTATTTTTGCACAACAGTAATCAAGAACAATAGCACATCTGGTATTTCTATATTTAGAGTTTCATTTCTTTGGAGCAGCATTAACACAAAATATGTATTTCTTGTAGTTTGGTTCTGAAGGAGGAGTGAGACATGATACTGTAGGTCCTTTTTTTTGAGGGATTTCCTCACTCTGGGATGAGATATTATCTCGATATTTCGGCCGAACGATGGAAGTCGTTCGTTATGCGCTCTCCTTCATGTGATTGACTTTTAAAACATCTCCCGAAGAAGGCCCGAGGCTCGGGAAGGAAATATCGAGATAATATCTCATCCAGGAGTGAGGAAATCCCTCAAAAAAAGGACCTACAGTAAGTATTTCTTGTATTTTTGTCCGACTGATTATCTGTTTTCTTGTGAATTGGATTAGGTTGAAGATTTGCCTTTGTCTGTCCCTTTAAGTGCCGAAGGGAAGGGGATTTAGCTATTCTTTCATTCGTGGATTCTTGGATGCTTTTACTGTGGTTGACTTCAATTTAATTTGCTACGTATCAAAAATAAAATTTCTTCTGCTTTTGATTTGTTTTATCCAGATGTCTTGGTTCTTGATTACAACATCCTATTTAGAACAATCATTGGTTTCGACATTGGCCTTTACTTGTCACTAGTGGTTATTACTAAATCACAGCAATTACCTTATGATTGATCTCTCAGTGTAATATACCTACATCATATGCTTAATTTAGTAACAGATCCCAAATTTGAATGATCTTGATTAATTGAACTTCTTATACAATGTTAGGAATTATAGATTTTAAGCTTTACATTCTCCACATAACTCAACTTTACTCTGAATAAATTCAGTATTACTATTGTCCTTTCGTTGAAGGGAAGTATATCAAAATAACAGAATAGAAATGAGTTTTAGTTATTTTGCCTAAGACTTAACTTACTCCAATTCCTGAAATTTATTCATAACAGTTCAGATTCTCACTTTTAATAATTTTCAACAAAAAAATTAAAACAATAGAATGATCAATTACAAAAAGAAAGTTAGTTTTGAAAATATTAAAAAAAATACTGTAGTCAGGTGGACCACAATTATGTAATAAAAACATATTTCTCTATATCATTACAAATAATTTTCGTAACTGCAACAAGTAGATTTAACATACAATAGTAAAATAAATAGTAAGGGAAATATTAAAAATTCAAATTTTTAATAGGAAGAAAAAAATGGATTTTCAGCAATTTTGGAGCATTATGTACATTCCATCTTCAGAGATAACAAATAAAAAAATAGAGGCTGGAATTAAAAATAATAAAGGTGACCATTTTGCCTACTGGTGACAGCAGAATGTTTCTTAAAATTAATGGAGTATTAATTTCCTACCATCAGTGGGAAAAGTTACCAATTAGTATTAAATTTTCCCTTTTAAAATCCATGTTATTTGTTGTCCTTTTTTCTTTTCCCTGAAAATGGAATATGACATTCATTCTTTCTTTCCATAAAGGAAGTGCACTCGTTGCATTTCTTAACTTCATTTTCCCAACTTTTGCTTTGTTTAATAGTTTATTAAGTCATAACTTCTCTGTATTATTTTTTTTCATGTAATAATTATCTTTTGACATTTTTTTTTGCAGGATGTGAGTGAAAAGTTAAATAGTATAGCAAGTCAATTGGAACAATTAAATCAAAGAGAAGAAGAGCTTCGTGACGCTGTTTCTCCAGCTGATATGAAGCTACTTCATCATCGCTGCCTCTTACTTCATCATTTGTGGCTAGAAATGCAGCATGAACTAACCCTTCGGCAGCATTTACTTAATTCTTCATTAAATCAGAGGACTAAATTGAATGAACAAGTGAAAAGTTTAAGGCAGTGGATAAATAATATGCATTTAAAATTAGAAAGGACATCAGAATTATGCCTTGAAACAATGATCAATAATTTTGGAACAGTAAGTTCTTCTTTACATCTTAATATTTAAACTTAAAGAAAATAAATAATTAGAAGACACATAAGCAGAAGGGATTTAAACGATTAGAATATTTATTATGTGGTAATTTGGATAATTTAAGCTGAAACATTTATTCCTGTTATCTAAATAATAATAATAAAAAAAAAAAAACCACACACCCTTGTTTTTCCTCCCTTTATGTTAACTCCCATTCCTGACTATACAAAATTTAAAAGTTTCTCTGGCTCAGTAAAAACAATTGTTCCATATTTTGTTTTTGTTCTTATGTTTAAAAGAATAGTTAGATAATTAACCACTAGATATAATCATCAATTGTTGAGATCTCTCCTTTGGAAAATACAATATGGTGTTCTTCCCTACCTGAAAGATGAGCCCTGGAACCTTCTGATAAGAACTGATTAGGGGTCATAGATCATGAATATATATATACGCCATTCAAATTCTTCTTCCCACGATTATATATGTATTTCCACTTTTTGACAATTTTCATATTTTCAAAACCTTATACTCATGTTGTTTTTAGAGCTTTTGCCACAAGCTTTTCAGAACTTTTAGTGCATTGGTTAAACTATGATAAGTAACAAAAAAAGTCGAAATCTGTTCACGGGTTTTTTGGGGTTGGCCTTAGAAGTGGGGCATGACCTCAAAATTTTGACATGGATAACTGCCGTAAATTTTGAGCTTCTGAGCTAGATAAACTTTTATGGGGGCTACATACCATTAAGGACACAAATGGTATTGTATTTCGGCAAAATCGGACCACCCTTTCCAAAATGGTGGCCAATAGAAATTTCAACTTTTTGACGTTTTCCTATCTTCAAAACCTTACCCTGACGTTTTATAGCTTTTGCCACAAACTTCATACGGCTTTTAGGGCATTGGTTTAACTATAAATAAGTAACAAAAAAGTCGGCATCTGTTCACAGGTTTTTAGAGGGCAGGGCTTAGAAGTGGAACATGACCTCAAATTTGTGACGTGGATAATTGCTGTAAATTTTGGGCTTCAGCTAAAACTGACCTTGACTTTGGATGACTGAATATTAAACCGTATTATTAAAATGTTATTAACAAATACTATTCACAAATCTCAAGGTGGTTTACCTTTAGGAAATACACTTACCATAGTAGATGCATGACAGAATATTTAGATTTAATGGTTTGAATATTACCCTTAGATTATGCCACACTAAAATTTGAGAACTTAAAAATAATAAGTATAAAACATTCATATTCAATCCAGAGCAAAACTAATTACTTTGCATTTAAAACTTAACAAGTATAACATTCTAACAATAGCATTAAAGAAATATATGATTTAAAGTAAAATTTCATTTAGAAAGCTTTAGCAACTTATTTAAAGCAAAATCACCTTCATTGTGGAATGGAAAATACCAAACTATTCACTATATGATCTAGGTTAAAGTTTACTACAGATTTGCTTTCTGAGATTATGATACTATTTGGAATGCAACAAATGTCGAAACTAAAGAGTCATACAAGAATTCTTTAAAAAGAAATTTGCTTATTTCTTGTTATATGAGTTTC
Organism: Thereuonema tuberculata; assembly: GCA_023159025.1. Taxonomy (NCBI): domain Eukaryota; kingdom Metazoa; phylum Arthropoda; class Chilopoda; order Scutigeromorpha; family Scutigeridae; genus Thereuonema; species Thereuonema tuberculata. The sequence continues at coordinate 27,664,255 of JAFIDM010012231.1, forward strand.
ATTAATCTTGTGCTGAATGGCATCTTAAGAGGAAGATGAATAACAACATGCATAAGAGGGTTAAAAATAACAGAAATTTCCTTTTTTTTTTTTTTTTTTAATTTCCTTTTTTTTTTTTTTTTTTTTTAATGAACAAAAATCACAATCGTTTGTAAACAGTAATACAGAAATGTTGACACTAACTGAACAGGACTTAATATGGCTTTACCAGTCATGGGACAACATACACAAAGGTTGATATAACGAAGAGTACAAGATATTATTTCATTGAATTGATGCTATGTTACATTAAGGAGCCATAAGAAAACTAATTTTCTATTCAGAAGTTCTTTCACAAAATCGAATTTGCAAAAGAATTTTGCAGATCTTGAGTTTTTACATTTTTAAATCATTGAATAGATAATTGATTTTCTGTAACTCTTGCATGATATTAGTTAGCATCTAGTAAACATTTTTTTTTGAATTGTTCATTATTTTTTGAAAATAAAATCATACGTTTATAGACATTATTGCTAGATATGTTTTTTGCTTTTTTCCCCACTGTTTCCTACTTTGTTAATGCTTAAAATTATTAAGGATTTAGTAATCATCTGCTACATGGGAATTGGAAAATAAAACTTATATGTAGCTCTGTATAGTTTTCATTGAAAAACCTACGATAGATGAATTGATACTAGTGTTACAGCTGTCTTAATAGATTACAGTGTCTTATTTATAAATTCATATAATATATTTTTTTCTTTTTATTTAATTTATAAGATTCAAAAGGATATTCTTTCTATCTTTTTAAGGTTTACAAAAATGAAATAGAGAAGAAAGCTGATGATTATCAAGCATCAGTTGTCCTTGGAGAAAACCTCTTAAAGACAGTTGGTGATGATGAAGCTAGAGAAATTCAAAATCAGCTAACTGATTTAACAAAACAGTGGAATGAATTGAATTCATTACGAATCAGGAGGTAAAAATCGTTGACATACGTTGAATTGAATTCAATAAACTTAACATACTTGGAATTTGTTAAATCTTTTTATTAAATTACTTCAAAATTTTATTTTCATCTTTAGGCTTACTAAATTCCAAGAAATCTTAAAATTGCTGGAGCAGCTAGATATTTTATTGGCAGAGCTAAAACTTTGGTTAAGTCAAACAGAAAGTCATTTGAATACACCCATCTGTTTCCAGTCAGGGTCTTTGAAGGAAGTAAATGAAGTCATTGACAAATTTAAGGTAACTAGTTTTTTCCTATTTTTTTTCTAATTCCATAAATAATTGGAACATCCTATTACATCTTAAAGAACATATCAGAAAACTCTAATCATAGGACAGTAGAAACATTGAAGCCCATCAAAATCACAAAAGTGAGCAAATTCACCAATTTCTTGCGTCTGTTTTCTTATCTAAGACTTTGATGTACTCTCAAACTCAGTTGATGAAACAAATTGACTGCTAGTTCTTCAGTAATTTTGAAAAGAATGAACTATTGAGCTGTTCTTACTTTTTGTGTTGTTCACCATTTACAGACTGCTATTCTTACTCCATTTGAGGAAAGAAACAGCACAAAGAATACATCTTAGGATTTATAAATCCCATCCCAGTTGAGATATGCATAGTACTTCAAAACTGTTAGAAAATTCATTTCAGAATTATTGTGAGTTCAGCTTTTACATTTCTTTTCATTATAAACGTAAAGGTACCATGTTATCAATCATGAGTCTTAGCACAGTCATATGAATCTGAGTATCTGGCTCCCCTATCATCAGAAATTCGGAAGGGTTGATTCCTCCTCTTGAGGAGTACAGATGTAGACAGGATGTGTGCTGTTATAGCCCTTGGAAGACCTTGTTCAGGTCATCAAGACACCTATCTTGTTCTTTGGAATTGTTTCCATAACCTTGACACAATCCATTGGGATATATTAAGTAATATTCACATTTGTTAAGATGATAATTATTGGTTGGTTTGTTTTTTCAAATGATGCTTATTAACTTTTTATAGTAATTTATTGGTAATAATTTAGTTTTAATACAATATTTAATGTTTTGTTTTGTTTTCAGGATTTGGAAGTGGATATTGATAACCACAGATCGAATGTAGATTCAGTTCTTAATCTTTGTCACCAACTCCAGCAAGATTACGCTGCCTGTTCATCTCCCAGAGAAACTGAAGAAGTCAGTAATGTTATCATTAACCTAAATCAGCAATGGGAGAATATTGAAGCTCTACGCATAAAAAGGAAAACCTGGTAAATCCTGATATCAGAATTCTGCATTTTGAAGTTAATATTCTTTGAAAGATTGAATAAAAACTATCCATTGTCTAAATATCTATACTTTAATTCATTTTTTGCAGGTTGGAGAATACCAAAGTGGCTTGGGAGGAATTAATCAAATTGATGCAACAGTTTGAAACTTGGCTAACTAATACTGAGAAGTTGATTGAAATGCCAAATATTAAAACTATTCCATTAACTAGTATTAAAGAAGAGTTACAGAAATTTGAGGTTGGTTAAATTACTACAATGTATAAATTATAAATGAACTAATTGTTTGTTGTCAAAATCAATTATAAAAGCACAAATCAGATGTTAAGAATTTAAACTGTTATGTAGAATAAGGCTCCCAACATTTTATTAAGAAGGTTCAAAACAATATTTCTTCTTTTTGAAAGTAATAAATAATAAATTCACATGGTTAACAGTTTTTGTTTAAGAAAATTTAAACTATCTTCATTTTAATAATTCTTATTATTAATTATGGATTGGGTATGAGAAATGCTAGATGTTCCATAAAACCACAAATCAGTGCAAAACCAAAGAATCTGATTTCACTGGCTACAATGTCATTTTACAATGGCTCATTATTTTATTTTACAAACAATAATAATAATAACAACAAGAATAATAATAATAATAAAATGTGCTGGAACTTCAAATCACATCCAAAACTATCAATGGCTCAGTATTTCCCAACCAATATCTAGAGAGATTGTCTTGGGCACTTTGAGCATTTCCATTGTTTCTCCATAATTACAAAAAAAATCTTGACCTGTAAAAACAAATACCAATATTTAAATTTCAGTGATTCAGTTTAATTCTGATAAAAATTCTATAAAATTCTACCCTATTGTATCAATATCATCAAACAAATTATAAAAGTTATTAAAAATAGGCTAATATTCTTCAATTATTATACTAATGAGAAAGTTTATGAAAACTTTATGATCTGAACTAGTTAATTTACTACAATTGATTTTTACTAAATGATGCTGCATAGTTTATTATCAGATAGTCATCTTAATCTAGATGCATACATGAAAAAATTATTTAATTTTTATAATCTTAAGTATTAATTATAAATTTGTAATTTAAAGTATTAATTATAAATCTGTAATCTAAAGTATTAATTATAAATCTGTAATCTAAAGTATCAATTATAAATTTGTAGGGTCTTCAAAGGATTATAGAGGAAAACTTCAGCAGTCTAGATCCCATCAATAAAAAATATCGACTACTTGCAAGGGAAGGCCAAACAGATTGTAATAAAATAGTTTACCATCGAATTGAGAAAATGAAGAAAAAGTGGGACGAAATGCATTCCTCAGTGCAAGAAACAGTCAGACAGTTGAGAGCTATAATATTTAATTACGATGAATATAGAAATCTTCATCAGACCTGTGTGAATTGGCTGGCTTCAACTGATCAACAGTTGTCTGATATTGAGCATTTCTGTGAAGAAGATTTAGATGTTAAATTAAAGAAATTACAGGTAATTGTTTTGAACTTTTGCTATTTTATAATTTTTATTTTGCTTTTACTGCATCACAATGCCTATTTAGAAAATTTTTGGATATTTTATTAATTACTAATCAGGTCCAATACCCACATAGCATTCTAAAAGGTATGTGATAAAGTTTGAAATAATATTAATATGAGATTTACTAGTTTCATGTAGTTTGATAAGTTGTGTTTATTTTAATAGTGTTTCATTTATTGTGTTAATTCTTTTCCTTTCAATTAAGTTCAATTAATTTATCAGAGATTGATTATGATGTTCATTCCATTACTATAACTTATATTCTATTCGATATTTTTTGATTTGAAGTAATAAAGTAGCTCTTATAGAAAAGAAAATAAGTTTTATTTCTGTTTACATTGTTAAAAATTCTGATTGTTTTGTTTTTAAATAGACTTTGGAGCTTGAATTTAACAAAAGAACAGAAGAATTGGAGAGGGTGTCTCATCTAGGAGAAAATCTGATTGATGGTTATGATAAAAATATCGTAATGGCTGTATCTCAGGAATTGGATGAATATAAATCATTTTATCAGATGGTTAGAGAAAGATTCCAACGCTTGAAACTACAGTTCTCAGAATTGGTAAATAAAATTCATAATCGTAATTTTAATTAAAAAAAGGCTTTTTAAAAGTTCTTTAAATTACATAATTAATGGACTACTAAAATTTTTGTGATGAGTTTTTCTGACATAAGAGTTCAACCATTTTTTTTTTTTTCTTTTTTCTTTTTTTAATCAGTTGATTAATTAAATAAAGCTATTAAAAAAATTGTTATCTTACAGAAATTTCAATGTGATCTGTAAATTTAAAATCATAAGCATGTCCATAAATTAAGGATCATAGGGAATTGGGGGAAAACCTTGCACGGCAGTCAAGTGTTTGCGAATGTTTCTGCCTGAAAGCTAATCTATTAATATATGGACTGCTCAGAAGCCAATCAGATTAAGTCAATAAACCAAAAAATGAAATAGGTTTTTTAAAATTACGTACCAAAAAATAACAACGCTTGTAAATTTGAAGAATGAATTTTTTATTGAAAGATAACATAACTATAAACTTGGAGGAGTGATTTGGGCACTTTGTCAACCGAAAGTATAAACATTAGAGTATGACTTACAGAAAAAATTTCAATTTAAAACAAAATGACTTAATCTGATTGCCTTCTGAGCAGTCCATATATATCTATATATCATACTTCGTAATCTGCCGCACATGGCCTCAGGGGCACTGGAAGTCAATATAACCAAGGAAACATCATCACACGAGATCATTTTGGAGATGCTGGTATCCTGGTGTAGGCTGGCATTATCTCGTACACCTCTCCATATCTTTGACAGAGGTACCATAACTGGGATGTGATTATTCAACAATACTTCCGTCTCTTCAAGGGTGCAAAGGGATCTGCTTTCCTGTTTATGGACGATAATACACGTCCCCAAAATGTGGATCTTGCCAATGAGTCCCTGGAAATAGAAGATATCTGGCGCATTGACTGGCTGGCAAGGTCAGTCTATGTGCCGGCACTATTGAACATGCCTGGGAGACGGGCATTGCAGGACAGAATCCTCCTCCTCGTTCCCTTCAAGAGCTGCATACAACACTGTTACAGGAATGGAACTATTCCTCAGGAACAGCTTGATAATCTCATCCGCAGTAAGCCACAGCATTGTATGGCATGGATTTCTGTAAGAGGACATCGTATTCCATATTAACATTTCTGTAGAGCATTAAAATTTGCTTTTGTGCCGAGACGTACCAATAACTGTGTGACTAAATTTGCTTTTTTCTTTTTTAATAATTTTTTTCAGCCACCATTGTTGGTTTCTTGTGTCTTATAATCGTTTTCAGTTGCATCAGACGTATGTCAACCAAATTGGTTCACATGAAACAGCTGTATGTGTCTGAATTGCCCTGATCCTTAATTGATGGACATGAGTGTATTATAAGAGTTTTTGTTTTCAGAACAAAAGAACATTTTTAAATTGTTTAGTTGATAAAATACTTATATTAGAATTATAGTAAATTACAGTAAATATGTAAATTATAACTACATAGCAAATCTTTTTAAATGAATTTAACAGTAACTTGTTAGAGACAGTAACATTCATTTACAAATTAACCTCTTGCAACCTTAAGTAATAAAATTCTTTTATATATAAAAGGCTTTAAAAGATAGTAGTGTGCAGGTTGACACTTTGCCACCTGAAGCTTTACAACATCAAATAATAATACAGGTTAGTAATCACTTCCGTCATTGATTCTGTTGATTTTTTATAGTTGTTATTTAAAATCTGAAATATTCTTATATATGTGCACTGTTTCATAGGAATCAGAAAGTTGTTTGGAATTGAAAGCAACAGAATCAGATGAATCAAAAACGGATTTATATTTTCGAAACCTTGAAGCTGCATTGGAGGAAAGTCAGCAGAACTTATTTACAGCTGAAAGCACACTACGCAGTCCAACGCCAGTTACCTTTGAAAGCAATCAGTCTCCTATAGGATATGTAAGTTTTAACTACATAACTATATAAAAACTATCTTGTTTATTTAAAAAAGTAAATATCTTATTCAATTTTTCACAATGATGTGCAGTTATTAACTTTAATTACCCAAAAGACATGAAACCTTACTAAAAGGTATATTTTCAACAGATAACTTCTTAATGAGAGAGAAAGATAGAGACAGACAATCATTAAGATAAACCCCATCCTTCTGTGATAAACAACTAAAGAACTACAGCCATTTATATAGGGCCTATTCCTCTGAACCTTGGTTGTTGTTCTAGGTTATCCCACAAGGTGGTGGATAGCGTTCAAATCAAGACTCCAGCTATTCCGGATTTTGTCCACTCATTTGATGTCTGTTATTTTTAGCATCTCTGCTGTCTTTGTGAGATATTATTCTATTGAAAACCAAGCAGTGAAAACTATTTTATTGTTGGAGAATTTTTATGGCATTTGCTGAAATGTAGAACTTCAACAGCCAAACACTAAAAGCCAGGAATGAATTAAATCACAATTAAAATAAAATCTTTATTTACTGAGACCAGAATAAAAAAGAAAATATTTTCAAAAGTTACAACCAGTACATCTACTTTAATAGCAATTTTAGATTTTTCACACTGCCTTATTATATTAATTTAAACTACCTGTTCATAATAATAGGTTTAGGTCTTTTGAGCATATTTAATAACAAAGAAAATTGGTAGAATGTTTTGAATTGCTACATTAATAACAATAGAAACATTAATGCTTTATTCTTACTTGCTTATCATTCTTTTTTTAGAATATGATATACTTTTGTAGATATTGAACTGATTTAAAATTATGAATGTTTTTACCTATCATTTTATTTAGGCCCATCAAGTGGCCTCCTGCCGGTCGAGTATTGATTTGGTTCAACACCTAAGCAACTTGATTCAGCAGGAAGTGGGTCTTCCACAAGCCATTACAGTAACACCTGCAGTTGAAGGTATTTTATTATAAAGTTGTTTTTGTTACATTTTGGTTACCAAGGAAGCATTTTTGGTATTTTGATGATTTCATGACTTGATGTATTGGTAACGTTATAAAATATTTGTTCCTACTTCTAGGGAACTGTACTTAATTCTTAAAAATATTAAAATTTCCTTTAGTTTATTATCTTAAAAAATCATATTGAGAAATGTAGTTTTTAATATGATTTGAGGTGAAAATTAAAAATGATTCTGTTTTCCTTTTTTTTTTCAAGAGGACACTCCAAATTCCATCACCACTCTCAAGTAATTTAAATTTGTAAAGTTTCATGATGATTATCTATGTTGCTTTTCCAAATAATAGGCAAACTGGAGGTTTTTTTTTCTTTTGTTTGTTTTTTTTAATTCATTTTATTTATTTATTTATTTATTTATTTATTTATTTATTTATTTATTTCATTTTATTTATTTTTTGATAATTACACTTTTTGTCTTTTTGATTTGTTGTGTCTTAGCTTGAATTTTATGTACCTTGAAAAAAAAAGGACAGTTTCTAATTTGGAAGGAAATTTTATTTTGCTCTTTCAATTTGCAGGCATTATTCAAAGGTGGACATTGGTTGAAGCTCAAGCACTAGAAAAAGAACGACGTTTAAAAGATTCTCACAAACATTGGCAGCAATTCTTGATTGATATGGCTGCCATGGAAGACTGGCTTACTAGAGCTGAACAACATTCCTCAAAATTGCAGACTTCAGTGGAAAGTTTTGACCAATTAGAGACAAACATCCAATTACATAGGGTAAGACTCAGATAATAATCATTTCAGATTCCTTAGAAAGGATTTCAATATTACACTTACTATCTATCATTCTTTTCTTCCTTTATGTGAACGTATAGTTATGTCTTGAGATTACATGTTAAACAAATTCCTCCTCAGTGAACTACACAGCTTGTAACAAAGTTCTTCATAATATTCCTTTATTCTTTTTCCGCTCAATGTTCATTTGAATTTCAGAAGGTAACGTGCAGTGAGTGTTTTCAACTTTTTATTTCTTTTTCCTTCAAATGCCATTTCATACATGTGAAAATTACTAGTATTTTAGGTAAATTTTTCAAAATTTTAAGAAAAAACAAAACAAAACAAAAACAAATTTGAAGACAAATTTTTAGAAAATAAAGTAGTTGATTTGAAATGTTTTCTCATTCTTGAATTATTATAAATGTGATTTTCAACAAAGTCTGATAAAATTGGATTTCAGCTTTAAGGTGAAATATTGACAATAAAGATAACAAATAAGAAACAGATTTTTAATAATGATTTACTCTTTAGCAAATAGTAGAATTCTTGTTTTATTTGCAGATCATCATTTTTAATTTTTCTAAATGTATCCTTAGTTATGATACCTAATGGTAAATTCATAAACTGAGGATTAAAAAAAAAAACGACAAAAAAACTGTAATATTCAATATGGAACTATATATACAAAAGTTTATGAATTTTTTAAGTATTTGAAAATATAGATTTCTTAATTTTATTTTTGTTTTTTTCACTTTTTCAGGATTTTCTCCTGGATTTGGATAGTCACAAAGCAATGGTTTTATCCCTAAATTTAAGTGGACAGAGAATCATTGAGAAAGCATCGGATGAAGAACAAGTTCAACAAGTTCAAGATAGGTTAAAGGTAAATTTTTTTTTTTATAAATTGTAATAAATTTTCACAGAACCACTTTGAGTTTAGAGTCTTGATTTAAATTGCAAATAAACTTGGTTTGTTTTTGTAGAGAAGAAGGAAACAGTTTCCATTCAGCTCGAATTAAATGAGTTGACTGTTTTGTTTTGAAATAATAATATCAACAGATTTATGTCAAAATTTTGTAATTAATGTGAGAAGATATCTGGATTATTCTAACAACAACAACAACTTATTTATGAAATTACTATTTTAAAAAAACATTTGGCAAACATAAGCAATGTAAGAATGAGATGGTTTGAACGTGCATGTATGAAATTAAGGAGAGAAATTGAAAATGAAATGCACTTACTATTACTAAACCCATAATTCCTTTACATTCCCTACAATTTCACCTCATGTTGTTCTAAGTATTTGTGCCATTCCTAAAGATGGAATACACACAGTATTCCAAAACTGTTGGAAAATTCCCATCCTTTTAATCCTGTTTATTCGTTTTACTTTACCAAGTAAGTGCATTTCATTTTCAATTTCTCTCCGTAAACAATGTAATTCTGTAAATTTTAACAATAGCTCTCCTTCTTAACTTGTTTGACAAAAACTTAAAGTTCTAGTGAGTTGATTTCAGTGAAACTATTTTGCAAAATGGATTGGTAATTAATTAAGACATTAATGTTAAAAATTCTTATTATGGGGAACTTCATATTAACTGAATTTACAACTTGTGTGTAGATAAGCTAAGATTTAAAAGATTTTATTGATTTTCGGTTTGTCTATTTGTTTGTTTTTCTTTTTTTATATGTCTGAAATTTAAATTAAATAAAATTCTCTCTCTTTATTTTTAGATTCTGAATTCTCGATGGGAGCACATATGCCGTCACATTGCATCACACCAAACTCAACTTCAGATAGCGCTGCTGGAATGCCATGAATTTAACGATACTGTCCAGGAACTTTTATATTGGTTGGAAGCAACTGAAGCCAGCATTAGACAAACAGAACCAGTTGACCTTTCTGCTGAGAGATCAACTATTTCTTCTAAATATAATAAATTTTTAGTAAGTTTTTGAAATCATAAATTGTAGGTTATCTTCATATCTTCATATTGTATATGATCTATCGTATTTCCTATTTATTTTTGCTATTAATTTTTCTGATTTTCTGCATTCTTAATAGTTTTTTTCCTTAATTTAAACATAGCTGAAAATCTCTAAAAATAATCTATAATGTTGATTCCTAAAATACATTATTTATAATATAAATTGTATTTGTTTTTAGGAACTGAAGGCAGATTTGGAACGCTGTGAGCCAAGAATTTTATCCCTTCAGCAGACAGCTGAACAATTACTATTGCATACAGACTCAGCAGAAGGCCTTGCAACTAAAGAAAAACTAGAATTATTGGCAACACGACTGCACTGTATGCTCGAACTCTGTACTGTTTATATTCAAAAGTTGGCTCGAATTCTTGAAGCTCAAAATTCAGTAAGTTTTTTTCCTAGTTGTTTATATGTTAAGTAGCAAATTGATTGATTCTAACATTCATTAAAAATCTGTATTTTCAAAGTTAAAATTGGAATGTGAATTTAAACTCGTACAATTAATATTAAGTTAGAATAGTTTTGTAATTCTTAAATTGCATGCTAAAATAGACGTCTTTCGTAATTGTCATAATCATTATAAAACATTTTTACCATTTTAGAATACAGGAGTTTTGTAGTTGTTTGTCTATTCTTTTTCTTCAATAAATAGATAAAAAGAAAAAAAAAGAAGATTATTCTGTCAATCAATCAGTTTAATTGCTTCCCATAAATACAAAACTTTTCGGATAGTAAACTTATAGGCAGCCTAAGAGAAGTGTTATTTTCACTTTCTCTTTATAGACAGCCTGTCGAAGATTATTAAACAATTTCAGTGGCTACTTAAAATGCATGACATTTTAATTAGTTTAAATATAAACAGAACAGATTGGTCAATGTGATCAGCTGACTAGGTGTTTGTTATTAGGACTGTATTTAAGACCTTTATGAGAAACCTAAGAGACTGACCCTTTGTGAGCAAATAAAAAGTTGCCTTTCAAGGGACATCCCTTTTAAAAATAAGGATAATTTTTATACTGCTCACTAATTATTAATACCAAGCAAACCTGTTTCGATGTAATCTCCTCTATAACTTCAAAGAAACAATAAGAAACATTCTTTAACCAGGCAATGAGTAAATTTTAGTACTTTTATTTCAAAATAAAAGTATTGAAGTCATTTTTTTTCAAATCACTTCTTAGCTGAAGAACACTTTTTTATGTAGTGTATTTCATCATTAGTTACTCTGAAGATGTGAATTATTTGAACTATAATATATTATTTCATATTATAAATTTCAGTTTAAAGATCTAAATACACCTGGAAAATATTTGCATTGAGCAGAAAATACCAACTTTTTTGAATATAATGATTAGCGGAACTAATTTACCATTTTTTTTGGAGAAAACTGTATTTTTAAAGAATCTTCAGATAGAAATGCTGCCATTTGAATTTTATAAATTTATTTATTTGAAATCTAGATCATTTTTTTCTTTTGAAAGTAGCATGTTTTTATTTGCAAGTCATTAATATACCATTGCTTGTTTTATAAGATTTTGTACAAATTACAATCTTTTCAGTTTTATATATTATCTGTTTGTGAAGCATGTCTAAAATTAATTAATTTTTTATTTTTTTTTAACTATAGTTTAATTTCTATATTCAAGGAATAAACTCTTGGATAAATAAATTTGTGTTTTGAGAATTTTACTCTTATAATAATATCATTATATTCTTATCTTTCTGGAAAACTAACACAATTTTACAGTATTAAACTTTATTACGTATTAATATCTGAAACAAATTTTCTTATTCATTTTTGCATGGTGTGATATTACTGCATGGTGTGTTTCTTTTTTTATTATTCCAGTCTGAGCATGCACAGATAGTTGCTGCCGAAAGTGATAACTATGGCCATGGTACCATTCTTCTATTATCCAGACAGGTAGGCATGCTGAAATTAAGGAAACATTATTTATATTCTTATAAAATGGAATTATTACCTTTATTTCCAACATATTTCATCTAATAAATATTATCTTTATTTAAGATACTAAAAATTGAAGGGTTTTTTTTTAGGTAAAAAAATAAAAATTCCTTAAAGGGGAATCTTACTGTGAATAAAATGAAATAAAGAAAAGGAAATTCATCACTTTGCATAAAAAGGAAATTGCCTTTCTGATTCAATTACGGGAAGGAATTGGGACCAGCCATTTCGTCCTTCTACAGACTCATCAGCCCAATCCCCACCTTCCCTTAACAGAATCAGAAAGGCAAGATCTTGTTAGTGGAAGCTACCGCCAACCTGGCATTGACCCCACAAACAACAAAAGGCAAGAAAAACAAATTGCTGCGTCTCTCGACGCCAGCAAAAACCTTTCTCCTACAAGAGTAGGTTGAAAGGAATTAAATAAGAACAGACGGTTCAAAAAGAATTTACCAAGTAAAAAAGAAAAGGAATTTAACGTGTTGTAAGAATCAGTGAATAAAGTAAAATAAAGAAAAGGAAATTCAGCACTCTTACTGTATGATAATTTATCAAGACGTTGAATGTGATAATCTTAAAAAAAGTATTCACACAATAAGATTTCTTAAGTAAAGCATGTAGCGTATTTGACTTGAAACTTACGTATATTCAACATATCCACTTACTATTTAAAATCATTCTTAGCATGAGAGTTGATTCCATGTAAGAATACCAAGTTTATCACTTAAATATAAATAGGATGCATTAAAATTTGATCAGATTAGTAGAAGTATTGTCTGTTATTTTTTTCATATAATCACTGAGATGATTGAAGAATCTTTGCAACCATTTGATCCATTTGTTTCCATTCCATGTAGATCAATTTCCATGCAAACTGGCAAAACCGTCTTTCTTGAGCATTGTTATCACTTATAAAGTGATTTCATGAATAAAATTCCTTTATTGCTGAGAAAAAGATGACGGTTTTGCTTCGAATCTAATAAGTCATAACAAATCTAAATTTCATATATAGAACCACTCAAAAAAGAAATACATATCCATCAGAAATGTGGTTTGAGTCACTGACGAAAGCAATGTCATGAAAGACTGTTGCCTAAGTGAACTAAGATTTTTATGCATTGATTCTCAAAAATTTATCCCATGAATAGAAATATATCAGTTTCTTGGTTAATAAATGAAAAAGTTTACAAGACTTTTACTAATAAAATCGGAGCAAGTTTTAAAGTTTAGTATTTAAATACTTAGGTAACTGTTAAGTTCAGAAATGGTATGCTTTGTAATTTTTACTTTTCTGTCAGTCTCAAATGTTTATTGTATTCTCTCTTCCAAAAACAAGTTTTATAAGGCCTACTTGAAGCAAATATTTTAATAAATTAATATAGTAAGTTTTTAATAACCATTTTTATTAGACTGGTGTCAACATTTTTTGATCATCGTATTTATTTTCAGTAAATAATTCAGTAATTATTTACAATTATAATACATAATAATACAGTTTCATATTTTAAAATATGGTAATAAAAAGAGGTTTCATTTTTTATAATCAAATTAATTAAAGCTCAACACTCAATTATTTTATTATAAATAAGCAATTAACTACAATGTTAGCCAACTGATTTATGTATTTAATGTATTAAAACAAATGGAAGTTAAAGCATGGAATAAGAGCTTTAAAAAATTCAAGAATAAAATATTCATAAAATGTAATTCTGATTTTTTTTTTAAAATCCAAAAGATAGTTTAAAGTAATTTTTAATTGACTCATTTCCCCAAAACTGCTTTCCATTTATTTTGTTTGCTTTGCTTCTATTTTGTTATGCTTCCTCATGCACTGAAATCCTTCCATCACTTTTTGGTTGAGCAAATCCTTTTTATTTTTCTCAGTATCTTGATGGCATTTCTCCTGAAGAGTTCCAAGCAAGAATGGAAACCATTCAGGCTGATAAGTAAATAGTCTTTTTATGTTTTTGTTAGAAATTAATTCTTTTTTTTTTCTTTATCCAAGTTATTTTTATGTTTCTGATGAATGTTATTTTTTTACCTTTTATTTGTGTGTGTTAATGTTGCACTTTTAATTTTCTAAACCTTCCTTTGAGAACCCATTTCTGTACCTAAAAATTATTTCTTATTATTGGAAAATTTTATACCAAGTTACTTTGTCTGCTGAAATCGGATATCCTCCAACTCTATTGGAAATGATTTCTTTGTTACAATGCACATATAACATTAATTGTGAATCGTGGTTACTTTCCAGTTTCAGGCTTCTGATAGGAAGCCTTATAATCCTGCTTTGTCCATCCGTCTATGGACAAGTATCATTAAAATCTCATTAAATTATCATTAAGCACAACAATCACAACAATCGCAACAATTGCACCTTTTGCATTTGCAACAATCACATTTATAATACAGCTCAGCAACAATCACAATAATCGCAACAATTGTGCCTTTTGCATTTGTAGCAATCACATTTATAATAATAAGGAAATTAAAGCAATTAAAGTTGTTGCGAAGCATTGTGATTGGTTTACTAATCGCTATCCCTACCTTGTTTAAATTAGTCTTTATATGAAAATTGTGAACAGCTTTTCAGATTGAACATTGTTTCATAATGACCAAGTGAGTCATACTCAAGGATGGAAATTACTGGGTGGTTTTGTAAATATTTTGATGAAACATAGATAACAGAAACAGAATATTGCAGTCTTGATTTTCAGTAGTAACCAAATGTAAAATATAAGCAATAATTTAAATGCATTTTTATTTCTGATTTGTAAAAATAAAAAAAATAAAAAATTTTTGTATTTTTGGTAAATGGTTTTATCTGTTAAAGGAGATAAAACAGTTAGTTTGTTATAGATTTAACTTCATATTCATAATTAAAAACAAATTACGTGAATCATTTTCTGCCCATATCATATCAAATATGTTATTGAATACTTATTTGTTGATGAAAGTTCAAATGGAAAAAAAAACCAATTCAGGAATGTTCAGGGCAGCAAAGAACTTAAATCCCACATTGTAAACTCATTCTCATCTCAGTTCTTTTTATCAGCTGTTAGATTACAGAAGAATTGTTATCTTGGCAAAATTAATAAAAATTGCTCATAGTTTCTTTATATTTTTCATTTTACTTAGCATTCTTTGCTTCTCATCCCCTCTTTGATCATTTAATTTAACTATTTGGAATTCTCTCATGTAGTCTGAAGAGAGACAAGAATTACAGACAATTTTAAAATGAGTTTTAAGTTGACTCATCTGATATTGCAATTCACTATTAAAATGGATGAATTTCTGTCGTTGATCTGTAATTATGGAAAAAGAGAAAAACACATTTTTTTCAACAAGTAAATACTTAACTAATGATCAGCTAAAATAATTACTACAAGGACACTGAATGTAGGAATCATTTTCTTCCTAGGTGTGAATATAAAAATGTAAACTTCTAAGCATAAATGATAAGAGGAAAGCCTATTTATAAAATTCTAAGTGAAAAGATAAGTTAATGGCATGCCTTTTACTTACACTAATTCTTTTTCAGAAAGTAATATAACCTTTAAGTTTCATAATTTCTTATCTCTTAATGTTCTTGCTGTGAGTTTCTTCTAAAAGAGGATGGTGATGCAATTTTTTTGATGAAGATTGAAGGGAAATTGTCTTTTACATAAAGTAATGGGATTTAAAATATGTTAGCATTGTGAGAAAGTCATTTTCAGTGATTTGGAGGATGCTCAACTTTTTCATTTCAGTATATATTTCTTGCACAGGAAACTTTTCTGTTTCTTTACAAAATTTGTTTCATTTCCTGTCATCTTTTACTGTATTTATGAAGACATGGGAATTCATTTCTTTTAAGTAACACTTATCTGAAATGGTTTACTTAGTTGATTACTTTAAAGTAATTACACTTTTTTTTAATTCCTTTTAAGAGAAAAGCTCCCCAAAAATCGTACTTTCATTTGTATTTGTGAAACGTTGCAGTGATAAAGTTCTTATTATCATTCGTTTATTATACTTATGACAGAAATGTTTAAATTGACTTAATACAGTAGATTCAGCAACAAACAAAATATTCATACAAGTTTCATGCTATTTAACCATCTCTCTTTTATCTTGTAAAATTTGAAATTACTAATTTCCACCAAAAGCATGGTATGGTGGACAATACATTTGGTCAAAATACTTATGTACATACTTAGGATGGATTCTAGTTTGAGCAGTGCTTATGCTGGATGTAGGCATTAGAGGAACTAGAATGCTTTTTGATGAATTATAATTCATTGCAGGTTATATTTTACATCTTCTTTTGATGTTTTTTTTTTTATTGAAATTAAATCAATTTACAGTCACATGAAGATAATCTTATCACAGCCATTACTGCGGCAAAACCAGGTGCTACAATCAAGTTAGAACTAAAACCTTTCAGACACATTAAATATAGAACATGTGATCACCCTCACCATCATGGAAAAGAATTCTTTTGTAATTTAAAAGAATTTAATGTGTATTAACAACTAGATCAATATTAGAACTAAAAAAACATACAAATACTAAAAAAAAAATGTTAAAGGCATGACTAGTGTAGATTGTTTCTTTTAAATGGTGATGTTTTTCAAATGCTCCATTGAAAGAGGCAATCGAAACTAGTTATATAATTTTAATGATTTTTTTTATATTTGTGTGTTTTTTAATTCTAATATTGTTCTTTTTAAATTATAGGACTAAAACTAAAAATAATGTAATCAAAAAGAAAATTCATCATCAGACCAATCGTAGGATACTGATCTTTCTAGAACGAATTTTAATTTTAGCAATTTCAGTTATTCCTCTATGACACATTTAACCATCGAGCCTCCTCTTTTTAAACCCCATCCCTAATTGAGATCATTATTTTGAAGATTGAGAGAAAAAGATGAATTATGACTGGTGATAAAGACAAGCAGTTTGGATCTATTATTACAGAGTGAAAGATAACAGGAAATTAAACAAATGGATAAGCCATAAGTAATAAGTGTTTCATATTCTAAAACATAATTCTTAAATGTGTGTTGTCTTTGTGCAGTTGTCTTACTGTAGTTATGTCCTGTGTAAAATCAGTATTTTTTATTTTTAAATCTCTGCCTCTTAATTTGAGTACTTTCATTGACACTTTATCTTGTTGTTTTGTTTTCAGTGCTAGAAGTGAAGTTGAGGAAGAAGAGGAATATTCTGTGTTAAATCGATGCTGTCATTTCCTAGGGCGTGTTGTGAAAGCATCCTTACCAATCCAAGCATTAATGTTACTTTTGCTTGGAGTTGCTAGTCTTGTCCCAATCTCCGAACAAGATTACAGTTGTGCACTTACCAACAATTTTGCAAAGTCATTTGAGCCTATGCTGCGGTATGCGAATGGGCCACCCCCCGTATGAAAAACCTTTACAGGACTTCTTTCTTTTCTTTTTTATTCCCTATTAGAATGAAAAATAATTAATTGAGGTGTTTTTCTTTAAGGAATCTAAGATGTAATTTATTAGATTTCACTTTATTTTTTTTTCTTTATAGTGACCATTAATATATTTTCTAGGGTTTTAATGAATTTTTATTAATGTTTAGAATTTTACTATTTTGACAACAATTACATATTGTATTAATTTGTGATTGGAAATTCATAATAAGAAATTTCAACTTTATGAAGTGTGTAACAAATTATTTTCTATAGAATCTAATTACAGGAGGATGTATTATTAAATGCAGCTATTTTAAGTTATAATTTCATTTTTTTTTATATATTTGCAACTTTTTAAGGGATTGCATTTGAAGAACATATTAATTATGTTTAATTGAAAAAAATAAAGCAACTGAATCTCACCTGAACACATATCAGACAGCGAGGAATGTATATTGTTGTATTTCATTTTTGTCAACTCAAAAACTCATTTATTAGAAATCATGTAAATTGTAATTATGATGTAACATTATTATTGTACAGTGAAGATTTATATTTGTTGTTATTTTCGTTTTTATTGATTGTACTTTTGTGGGTGGATGCCTTCAAAAGATTATTTATATGGTGCTAATTAAACTTAAGTCTTCGGCCAACAATTAACTAAGCGCGATAGAAATCATGGAAGAAAAAAAAATATTGAATAATTTTCAAACCCTCATTGTCTTCTAATTGACATAGAATTTTGACGGCATAACGATCAAATCAGCTGACCACATAAGAAGTCAGCAAACTGTGCAGGGAATAATCGTGGTGCCTAATATATATGCTCATGCCTTATTAATGTTACCCGAGTGTGATAGAATTTGTATTTTTGAAATCATATATTTATCCATTTTGTACAATATGAAGGGTTCAGTCATATGAGGGATTTGGACTTTAGTGAGGAAGGTGTGATCTGTTGTACAAAGTATAATAATCTTGATTGGAATTTAGTGGAAAAAAGTTTTATAACGCAATATTTAACAAAAGGAATTTAAATATGCTTCCAATAATAACAGTTACCATTTTTGTTTTTGTTATATTATTTTTTTTTTCTTTTTTGAATTTTTTTTTTAAAAAAAAACTATTGTAAATAGATTGCTATCATGGCAGCAGGGTTCAAAGAACTTAGGTGTTTGACTAAAGGAGCTGTAGATTATTTACTTCCAGTTGTATGGACTGTTTGCTTTGTGATCCACAAAAAAATATTATTTTAATAGATGCTATCTGATACAAATTGGTAGAGTATCTATAAAACTACTAGATAAAAACTTTCTAACCCAGATATTTATAAAGACATTTCCATCTTTAACTAAGAACGTTGTTCTGAATTTTCTTACTGCTTAAGTTCTATTAGTTCTTCTTATGCCTCCAGAATTTCTTTCATTCCTCTGAATTGAGGATCACCTAAAGCCAAGTAGCTTATTTTTGTTTTGTTCTTTTTTGTACTTAATTCGCATGCTTCATTTATGTATACTCAACATATATCTGGTCAGTCCTGTGTATTTTGTTTCATTATCATTTTTAAAATTATTTGTTGCACAGGAAAAAGTTTTTGCAAACTCTTGTAGCTCTTCCATAGCAAACAAAATTTTACCACCAATAAAGTGTTAAAAGCTTTTAATTGTTTTTCCTTTTATTTATTTATTTATTTATTTACATGATTTTAAATCAACAAGAAAATTCATATATACAGTCAACAGCCTATTTATTTCCAAACTGAGCATTTTACATACTTTAAACATAATAATCCTTTCAATTCGCATAATTAAACATTAAAGAATAATATATACACCTAACTCCCCCGAAGAACACGATTAATTGGTTCCGTGTTCTTTGAAACCGTGTGGTTCGAGACTACAAAAAATGGGATTCCGTTTCAAGTGTGAAAATAAAAAAAAATGTTACGTTTTAATTTTTTTTTTTGATAAATATAAAACTAAAAATTTCTATTTTTTGAATTCATATTGGTAAACACTTATAAGAAATCTTGTATTACATAATTCAAATTAATTGGAAAAAATATAATTCTAAAACACTAAAAGTATTAAAAAGGTTAAAACTTCATTAATTGCTGACGTAATTGATGAGAATATTACTCTAAATTTTTAACTACTGTAATTTTATATCATATAATATATGTATTTTATTCTTTTTCAAAAGAATTACTCGAAAATTGTGTAGCTTGAAACCGTGTAATTCAGGGGAAAGTTTTTGGGGTTCTTCGAAACTCATGTTCTTTAAGTACCGTGTTGTTCGGGGGTTATGTATATATATTTATAATTAATTAATTAATTATAACTTCATAATTTAATTGCACTCTGGAAAATTTAAAAAATAAAATTTGATTGGCTACAAACTGCCAACATGATCACAACAAAAAATATTACATCACAGAATGTAGATTTTATTAATCTATTAATTGATGCTAGCTTGATGAAATAGCAACAGTTACAGGTTCTCCTTGAATTAAAACAGTCCCTATGTTATAACATTGATACTGGGGAAAGGAATGGGAATTAAAAGAGAAATTATCAAACAAAGCAATATGTGCTATTTTTGAATTTTTAAGTAATTTCCAAGCATTAAGAATTTACGTAAGAAAAAAAAATAATTGTGCCTTCTGTCATTTGTAATGATAACAAAAATCAAATAATAGATAGGTTTTTCTCTTTAAAGCATCCAGTGGCTCAAGGGGGGAATCACAGAAGACTCTAATGTTTCAATGATCAATCAAGACAAGTGTATGTTGAATATCCACTCAGCTGCCTTTATGTCACAGAAAAAAATACAATCCTCATTTTACATAGGTACATCCTATGGTCCGTCCAGAGAAGAAATAACCTGAGAAAAATCCCCAATCTCTGTTAGGAATTGAACTGAGTTCCTCCCGTCCAGTGCCTGAGCTACACATTGAAATAAATAATACATTTTTTTAAAAAACATAGTAGATTTATGGTAATGAGAATGAGGGAGAATATTCCTTTATTGAATGAAATAGGAGGCAAGTTTTTAAAAGCTTGCAGTTGAGTTTCTGAGCCGTGATTGGAACATTTGCAACTGTTTGTCTTTTATGAAATGGAAATTACTTAGCAATTTTCTTTCTTGTAAAACTTTATTAAATTTCTAAAAATGTCAAATTGCTGTTATATTTACAATATTTCCTATTATTACAATATCTGTATTAAATAAAAAATGTTTTATAATATACAGTCCCATTAAAATATCTTGACACTATTTATTGATGACTAATAATGCAATTCTTTATTAAGATCCCTTAATAAGGAATACTGAAATAAATATATTTATAAATTGATCATTACAGTGATTTAACAAAAGGGAAGTGTACACAATCTGCATCGTTAACCATCTGACAATGCTTAATACACACACACACACGTTAAATCAAATACAGTGAAAATATAAAGAAATGGTAAAATGTGCTAAAATATTATAATGCCCATTTTTTAAATTGTCATAGTAAATCTTTAAAAATCCACATTGATTCCGACGTTTTCTCATACAGGCCCGAGTAACGAGACCTGGTTGTGTACTGATGACTGCTCCTAGCTGATGATCGTTATATTAGCGTGAAACAGCTGACTAGGATGTCATTTAGTAAACAACTTGGTCTCACCCTTTATTAAAAAATATATATATTTTAAAAATTATCATTTTTTTTTATTTACTTTCTGAAATATTTTAATTATTGTCATTTTGTTGTGGGATAAAAAATAAAAATAGTATTTCTGGGTTATTTTAAATGGTAGAAGCAAAGCAGTATTTACCACTGATTTCTACTTTTTTAAGATGATGACTGATTATTAGCTGCAATACACTCTTATTTCCATAGAAGAACAAACCCTTGTGTGAAAATTAATAGAGAAATTATGGATCAAGAACAAAGAAATGAATTTGAAAAAAATTAAGAACCACTAAATTTACAATGCAGAAATAATGCAGATACTATAATAGAGAAAAGAAATTGTCCCCCCCAAAAAAAACCACACACATTAATTCAAAATGTTGAAAAATTATTTTACAATTTTGTGATTTTTTTTTCACTGCTTTCTCCCTTTTTTAAAGTGTTGTGTTCTTATAAAGTTATATTTTCGGAATAAGAAAAAACATTATTTTTTTCTGCAATTTCTCTGATAATCATCAAATACAATTCTTTTCTTTAAAAATGTAAACAAATCATATTTTTTTCCTAAGTTTTAGAACTAGTAAAGTTCATTATTGTTTGGAAATTAAAATAAGTTTGTTTTTGGTATATTTTACAACTGCAATGCAATGTATTTTTGTCATTAATATGATGAAAAAGTAAAGAGCTTCATAATTACTTACTGATACTTTAGTCTAATGAAGAGTGACATGATTTCTCCTTGCTTTTGTTTAAAAATAAGTAGCTTATGACTCGGTTTTTCTTAAGACAAACTGAGGAATAGATTTCTTCAGAATATTCTAGTTCTCTTGTAACATACCACCACTTTCTCAAAACGTCATTTCCCATATGCAGGAACACATTCAAAGGATCATAGACTTTTCTAAGGCTGATTTACTCTAGTTTAAAAAAATATCACAGATTTTATGTGGTTTGTGTAAAAAACTCCAGTAAATTGTGTTAAATCTAAAAAGTTGCCTTGTTTCCATTCTACTCTCTCTCTCTCTCTGTTTCTCCGTTCGTTATTGTGAAACCTGTAGCATAATATCCAAGTAATATCATTCTCAAAATAGTCATCTCACATAGTTTGCCAGCAGAAACTTGACAAAGAATCCTTGTTTAAATCAATCCATAAATTTGATGAATGTATGATAATGATCTATCACTTTCTGTAAAATGTAGTCTTGTTTTTCTTGAGTAGAAGAGATTATGTCTCACTCCTTAATGATTCTTTATGACTTGATTAAAATGAAGTATTTTTCCAAGTCATGTTCCTAATGTTATATTCTGGGATTCAGCTGCCCAATCGGGGAATGTATTAAGATCAAACATGTAGACTCCTAATGTGTTGATCATTAGAATCGTCACCAAAACACACACTATATTCATCACAGCTCCTAATTTTGCCTGAAATCAAAGAGAAAGATGATTAGTAAACAGAAATTTAATTATCAATCTCAGATTGCTCACAAACAAATTCTCGGTTCTTAAGTTCTTTTAGACCAGTGGTTCTTAATATGTTCTTTCTGGAGCGTGAAAAAACAGTTTTATTTTATTTTTATTTTTTTAAAAAAAAAGAAAGTTCATTAAAAAATACAAAAACTAAGAAAGTAAAATAATTAGTAAAAAAAAAAAACTACTATTTTACTAATCAATAATTTTTCTAATGATTGATATAATTGCGTATTTATCATTCTAATAAAAGGCTATAATTTATTATGAATTCTTAATTATATGTGATATTAAAATAAATGTGTAATTCTTTTTTTTCTTATATGCAGGCAATACTTCTTTCATTTAAAGAAACAATAGACTTCAGTGATTGTTTGATGAAAGGGGAGAGTTGCAGGAAGCAACAATTAATTAAGAACCAGTATTATAGATAGAACATTAAGAACCTTAAAATTGTTTTGATTTTTTTATTTAATCACTACTATACAAATAAGCAAAGCAGACTATAAAATTCTCATGATTTTTTTAATCTGTCGTAAATTTGTTAGTGAGATTAGTGTTGAAATAAGTGTATAAATTAATAGATAATATTAAATACCTCGATCAGAAATCTCTGTATTTTATTATATAATTAAAATTCCACATTATTGATTAATAAATGAAGCTGATGCAATTCAAGAAATTATAACATATTAATAATGTTTTAATTCATATAAAATAATTCATTATTTAATATTTAAAATACTAATAAGTTGCATTAGTTTATCATTTTACCTTAAGTTTTACGGAGTGTTATATTGCTCCCAACTTACTCAAGTTTAATTAATTGCAAGCATTTAATAGATAACTACTAAATACATTTGCAAAGGTTTTTTCTACCACATCTTTATATTGACACAAGACAATTTAACTAAATTATGCTTAAATTTTTAGGTTCCTGCCTGAGACTTTCGTTGTAGAAAGATAAAATAGAATCTATGAAGACCCTCCCATCCAATTTATATTTGAGAATTTTGAAAAATCAGATATTTAAATAATCAAGATAAATAATAATAAAAAATTAAAAGGTTCTGTGTGCACAGAAGATTAGAAGATTACATATATTTTATCAAATTTTGAATCTATTTTTCCGTAATATTTATTAAACTCAAGGGATCAGATTTGAATTTTATTAGAAAAAAAAATAGCTTCAGAATTTGATGAAGGCCCTTAACATAAGCTCTGAAAAATATGAATTTAAATCTCAGAAACGAACTAAAAATAAAGGGTTAAGATTAAAAAAAGCTAACTAACAAATCCAGAAAGTTGATTGCAGCAAAAGCAATATTAGTTTCTTCTATCATATTTAATTACATTTTTTGTTTCTTCTCAAAAAGAATCCAGAAAAGAGGGTAGAAGAAGATATTTTTAAAACTAATTAGGAAGAAAAATATGTCCTCAGCATCTCCTTTGTTATACGTTAGCAAAGGCTCTTATAATTTTTGAGGAATTTGACTTCTTATCTGCTGAATAATTACCTACTGAATTCACAAAGCTATTTACATAATTCTTTGGGTAAAATTCTTATGGAGAAGTGTTGTGGAAGATAGTAACTGTTGTAGGATTTGTGATTCGTGTCCAATGAAGAACAATATACAGATAAAGTACTCTGCACATAAGTTGTAGTAGTCAGTAAGAATGTGTGTAAAATGGTTTCTTTTGGTGTTCTATAAAATAAGTTTTAAAATGTTTCTATGTTTGTCTCATTACCATCGCCAAAACGAACATACACTTTTTGACAAATAAATTGATGCACCCGAAAAAATAATCCAATAGTGATGAAACTTCATGTGCAAAACCTTTCGGCTGAATATTCAAATGATCAACAATTCACACTCAATGAATGAATAGCTACAGTGCATTGAAATGAGCATTGTGATGGTGACTCTCGCTTTCAGGAAGAAAACTACCAGTGGATTTTGATTGCATTTTCCTGTTTGACTGTAACAATGTCTCACCGGTAAATTCGCGGCTACTACTACCATATGAAGGAGTTTGAAAGAGGACATGCCATCGGACTACATGAGGCTGCATGGACAAACTGACGAATCGCTCAGCATTTGAGACAGAGCGATGTGGCATTTATACAATGCTGGCAGGAATGGGTCCAGAACCACAGATTTCAGTGACAAGAGGGCAGTGGATGGCCTAGGGCGATGACAGAACGGGAAGATAGAGTGATTGTCAAAACAACTGTTACAGCACCAGATTCGTCGCTATCAACCATCCAACATGTGACCAATACCAATACCACCCGGATCATTAGTAGAGGACTATAGGAGCAGAATCTATGCTCACAATGCCTGTCACCGTCAAGTATGCACCATCAAGAACGGTGCTGGGCACAATCAACATGGAATTGTGCTGACTGGGGACGAATTTTTGTCTTCAATGATAAGTCTCATTTTGAATAGCACCGATGACCAGCACAAATGTGTCTGGAGATGGCCCGGACATCGTCAGGATTTTGCTCTTACTGTTGCACACCAACACAGCCCGACAACACGGAGTTATGGTATGGGGTGCTATTTTGTTTGATTGCCACCCCCCCCCCTTGATAGTCAGTCCTCCGTGGCACCTTCACAGCACAGAGGTATGTTGCTGAAATTCTACGACTTGTGTTGCGTTCATGGCACTCTGAGCTTGCTTTACAGCAAGATAACACCTTGCCACATATGGCATGCCTCTCCATTGATTGTCTTTGTAGTTGCTACACACTTCCTTAGCCAGCCAGATTGCCAGATCTCTCTTCTATTGAGCACAATTGGAATGTGATGGAGCATCGCTTGTGACCAGTCTTCAAAGAATATTGTTTCACTACTAAAACACACTACACTCAGTAAGTAGTGCTATACCGGAGGACTTGATGTTTTGTCAACAAATTTATACTTATATAGATCTAGTTAAACCTAGTCTCACATCAATGTCTCAAGAGAGAGGGAAAAGGTACTATGATAGGACAACATGAAACAGAAAATTTTTATATTAGAGATTAAGGGCCAAGTTCACATCTTTGAAAATAACAAGCAGTTTTGATCGCCACAAAGATTATGTATGCTACTGGAGGCATTTATATGAGATTCAGCTCTGGATGGTCATGTCGTATGTCAGCAAGCAGACCACATTTTTGCCAGTGAATCAAGAGGAACTTTCAATACAACAACAAGAAATCAAAGTTTCAAGCTGCAAAAACAGTGATCAAAGCACTGCAATCCTTGGCCAACATCCTAGCCAATGGATACTTTTTCTCTGTTCAATCAGAAATTCCACACTCTCCATCAATGATTATTCGACTGTCAACTTGGATCAGGAGAAAACTAGAATATTATGGCGCTTACTCATTTTCTTTTTTTTTTAAAGAGGAAGGGTGTTGTAACCATAGTAACTGTAATTGTTGTGGACAATAATAACTGTTGTATTATTTGTGATTCATGTCTGGCAAGGAACAATATATAAATAATGTGCACACAGAAAATGTGCTTTTCAAATATAGTAATAGTTAGTGAGTTGAGTAAGATGGCTTCTTTTGGTTTTTTATTAAATTAGTTTTAAAAATGTTATTAATTCTGTTTTGTTACCACAACAAAAAATAATAAGTTTCACTAAAAACATATTTCTTATTATTTCAAATCTTATATTTAGATTAAAATCTCATTTGGTATAAGAAGATAGTTGTTAGAAGCAAGCACAACTTTTCAAAAACTAAAAAAAAACAATGCCGTACAGTAAAGACAACACACAGTCTATTCAGTATCAAAATACACTGAAGAAAATTAGATCACCCTAAAAGACTTGTCAAGTTCAAATTGAATTTGTGCTTTATTTCCTATTACTTACAACATAGTATGTCTATCCCAAAATGAGCAACACTGTTGCATGCATGGGAGGAGTAAATCAATGAGTTCTTGGAACGGTATATCACAGGTCTGTCGGAGTAGCAGTGTTGTTCCTCAGACACATAACTGTAAGATAGCGATCATCAACAGTTGTGAATGTTGTAGTCTTCACTGTACATTTGGAAGCTGATTGTGTATTTTTAAATTGGTTCTACAGTCTGAGGACCACAGAAGAACTCACAAGAGCCATCTTATCACTTCCAACTGGCTTTGTCCTACCTCTAAACTTCTAACAGCTTTCCATCTAAGTTCAGTTGTTAAATAATGTCTCAAAGCTGTTATGACATCTGCTATCTCAAACTCCTCCCTTAACAATCTGAACATGAATTGACCAACATTGACAAAAAACCCCTTTCATGCTGTGGCTGATTTGCATCAACCTTTGGCAGTGTCATTCACATAATTCTGTTATTTGATCTGTTAGTTGATTGGTTCTTTAATCTCATGATTTCAACCACTTTCAGTAATGTCCAGTAAAAACTGAGCTAGCTTTTAGATTACTATGACTGTGATGAGCAATTGGTCTAGTTCTATCTATTACATTAAATATGTAATAGATAGTTTTAACATTTTAAAAGATAAATTCACAAAATGTATTAGCTTTAACTTGGTTTTCAAAATCATTATTACTAAATTAAAGAAAAAAAAAAAGATAATAACAAAATCTGACAAAAAAAATAATGTCTGCATTTTTCTATTTTCAAAATTTTTCTTTGATTCTTGCCACTTGAGTTTGATATTAATAAATTCCATTTGTTCATCCCTCTCCATTTTAACTGTTTGGTATAAGATTTTTTTAGTTCTCTTTTTGCAAGGAAAAAAAAATGAAACAAAAAAGTTGATAAGCATTGTTATATTACTAACTACCATAAAATTTATTTATTCCTCATTAATTTCATTTATCTAACAAAGCCAACTGTCACTTCTCTGTAACATATAAAAAAAGAAAAACAAAAATAATTTTGAAATGTGTCTTAAATACTTTAAATGTACTTTTATCATCAGATTAATTAGATTTAGTAAAAATCAAAACAAACAACATATAACTGACTCTAATGACACGGGCTTTTGAAAATATTGTTAAAAGAATAATCCTTACCATTTCAGCATTTGTCATTTTTGATGCCTCAAATACAATTGCATTTGGTGGTGTGGCAATGGGTAACATAAAAGCAAATGAACAAGAGATAGTAGCTGGAAGCATTAAGTAGAGTGGATGAATCTGAAGAGCTTTGGACTGAAATAAATAAATAAATAAATAAATAAATAAATAAAAGAATTATACAGAAAATAATATTCAATGTGAAAACAATAGTGTTATAACAATAACTACTATTGACCTAGTAATTTACTTATTAAGCATAATAATTTTTATAAATTATTAATCTTTCTTTAACGTGCGGAGTGAACTATCTAGGAACACAGTTGACACGCACTATTTACGCAAAGGATTCGCACCCCGAGCTGTCATCGTGAAGAGACTGGGACGGACCGTTTCGCACTTGTTATGTGCTCATCAGCCAGCCAAACTCCACCAATAACATGCTCAGGAGGTGCGAAACTTTAGCTATCCCGGCTCTTGCTCCCAAGAGCGGGACCACTCCCCAAAGAAATACAAAATAAAAATTAATAAAACGAGAAAATACAATACTTCCTTGGCCTGCAACTCGCAAAACACAAAAGGAATTTAATAGCAGCATTAAATAAGAAATACGCTGTAAATAGAAATTATTTTATCCTAGATAGTTCACTCCGCACGTTAAAGAAAGATTAATAATTTCTATTTACAGCGTATTTCTTATTTAATGCTGCTATTAAATTCCTTTTGTGTTTTGCGAGTTGCAGGCCAAGGAAGTATTGTATTTTCTCGTTTTATTAATTTTTATTTTGTATTTCTTTGGGGAGTGGTCCCGCTCTTGGGAGCAAGAGCCGGGATAGCTAAAGTTTCGCACCTCCTGAGCATGTTATTGGTGGAGTTTGGCTGGCTGATGAGCACATAACAAGTGCGAAACGGTCCGTCCCAGTCTCTTCACGATGACAGCTCGGGGTGCGAATCCTTTGCGTAAATTGTGCGTGACAATTGTGTTCCTAAATTTTTATAAATCTCTAAAGTAATTGGTGAATGACAGATTTGGTCCAGTATGTAGAGGCCTGAAGATTGAAAAAAGCAACAGAATTAGGAGATTGGCACAATACTTGTCTTCCTTTAATCCAGGAAAGAAACTATGCTCCCATTTCTAGAAAAGATTGGGTGAATACTTGGACTTGTCAGGACAAGAAACAATCAGGGAAATTTCCAACCCCCTCTGATGATGGAACATGGGGGTTTAGCCTCACAAAATATAAATGCTAATATCCTAATTACTGTCGTAATTACTCATTAAATGCGTTTGGTTGCAGGGCCATGTTCCAGTGATGCATGAAATTAAAAAAGATAGTCGGCCTGTAGGGACCTAGATGCCCCCAAAGTTTCAAAATGTGGAATTTGATAGTATTATTTTTGTTGATTTCTCTATTCATAATGTTTTGCAGAATAAATTTATTATCTTTTTATATTTGATTTGAAATTAGATTAATCCCTACTTTTTTAATAATTCTTGGAATGGGGCTACCAACCTGAACGTGTTCAAGCTAGAGTTTATTTAATATTTTATACATTAACAGCTTCTTTACCCTTTTAAAGATTTTTTTTGATTTGATTTTTTATTACAGGATGTGATTCGATTTTTTTTATCATTAGTTAACAAATTATCAAGTATATTTTAAAATATCAGTGAATTTAATAAATTAGTCATATCAATGAATGTGCAGAAATTTGAATAAACATACCATATTCGCTAAAACAGGAATCAGAATTGTAGCTGTGGCTGTATTACTGGCAACTTCAGTGAGCATTGCTGTTATAATGGAAATGACAGCTACTATTGCTAGAGGCTGCAAGGTTCTCATATGACTGAGCTGTTCACCCATCCAAGTAGACAAACCAGATGCCTAAATTCATTGAGGGAATAAAAATGATTCGTTTACAGTGCATTCTTAAACAATGTTTACAACTCTCTTCTATTGCAAATAAATAATTAAATAAATAAATAAATAAATAAATAAATAAATAAATAAATAAATAAATAAATAAATACAAGTTTTTGTGTAGGTCAAAGGTTGCTAAACTAGCATTTTATTGATTTTAATATAATATAATTATTCCTTATTGAAACAGAAAA
This sequence comes from Thereuonema tuberculata, assembly GCA_023159025.1. Classification (NCBI taxonomy): domain Eukaryota; kingdom Metazoa; phylum Arthropoda; class Chilopoda; order Scutigeromorpha; family Scutigeridae; genus Thereuonema; species Thereuonema tuberculata. Next base: position 27,693,999 of record JAFIDM010012231.1, read on the forward strand.
TTTAATGGATTCCTTAAAACTGCAAAATCAAAAAGAGAAATTTTAGTTTGACTGATAAATCTTAAATTTCGAAATAACAGCATCCCTACACTATGGATGAACAATAACATTACCTTTGTAGCATCGGCCATGGCAAATCCTCCTCCCATGAGCAGTAGAATTCCCCAAGGTATTTTCTCTTGAACAATTTTCCAATTAAGGATAGGTCTTGGAGGTCGGTTCTTGGATTCATCTGAAATTCAATCATCAAAAATTTTTTACTTTAATAAGTACTTCAGTGTCAGGAAATCCCTGTGTTTTTAGTTGTATCGGGCATATAGCATATCTATTAAAAGTAAATTAGCTATTCTCTTTTGAAAACACAATAGAAAAAGTCATACTTTATCTGCAGTATTTGATTAGTTATTTCTGTAATGATTTCATAAATTAGGTACTCCTGTTAGATGATTCTCCATAACTAAAAATAACATTTAAAAATCATTTCTATGGCATGACTTTCATATCTTTTTTTTTTCATTATAAATTTAGTCTACTGTAGCTATAAATAATTCAGCAGAGAATAATTTTACAATTGGCTTACGATCTATATTTGTCCATTTGAGAACTGTCAGCTTAAATTAACAACAGTAGACTTAGTTTATAAATTATTCACCTTCTCTTTCTTATAGTACCTCTCTTAGAGTTTCTTATGTGGCATGTCAGCAAAATGCATTTGCCTTCTGACACTTTAATCAGATAAGTTTGGTTTCAGCAAGCTACACTGTTTTCTCATTGCAACATCAATCAGCTCAATTTAAAGTTAAAAGTTAAAGGATGCCACGACAGGCCTATGCAGGCCCAGGGGCTCGCGGGAGGTAAGGCTCCCGGCGTTTCTTGACCAACGGGACTAGGTTGAGGTCGGGAGGTCAGCCTGACACCCGCCCGCATTTAACTCCCGGGAAAGAAACCCGGTACCCATTCTACAGGGGGCTGGGTAGGCCCTAGGACCCGTTTGGAAGAGAATGGAGCATGGAAAAATTCCCGCCCTCCGCCGAGACCGGGAATCGAACCCTCTACCTCCAACCCGCAGCCAAGCGCCCTTACCCACTCGGCTACCGGGCCCACAATCAGCTCAATTTAGAACATCGAAATACGCAGCTGTCCATTGACAGCTAGACAGATGTCTCAGAGGATTAATTACACTCGTGCTAGAATTCTGAATACCAGTTATGCATAAGTTGACAGTTTAATAATACATTTTATATTAGGTTATACATTCTTCTTCTTCTTCATGTGCCATCTCCGATAGGGAGTTCGGCTGCTAACAAAAACCAAAGTTCTCTGTCTCTCGCTTTATGGATGATGTCTTCAGTGCCCAGTCCAGTCCCTTCTCGTAAGCTGTCCAACCAGCCCAGTCTTCTTCTTCCCTGTGGTCTTCTGCCTTCCAGTTTTCCCTCCAGAGTTAGGTGAGGAATGTAGTATTTATCCCCTCTCAGGATGTGTCCACAATATGCAAGTTTCCTCTTGTTTATTGTATTCAGTAATTGTCTTTTTGTTCGAGCTTTCTCAAGGACTTTCTGGTTGGAGACTTTACTTGTCCATTTAATTTTCAGAATTCGTCTGAGACACCACATCTCAAATACATACATTACTTAATATAAATTTAATATTAAATAATACATGTATTTTCTATTGAATATAATGCCACTTACAACAAGAGATTAACAAGAATATTTGCTTTCCAATTTATTGAATGATAATTGGATGACTCTTACTGTAAGTGATGATATTGGATGTCAAGACGTTTAGAAATTGGGACAAACACAGAAACAATACATGTCATTTATGCAAGAACTTTAAATTTTCAACAATGCTTTATCTACTTAATCAATAATCTTTAAAAAGATCTACAAATTAATTTAAAATTGAATAAAATTAATGAAATCCGATAAATTACCATTTAAGTTGGTCCAGAAGAAGTCTGGCTGCGAGGGAATCAAAAAGAAAAGTGCAATTATGGCAACTCCTGCTACAGAGTCTTTGACTTTCCTGAAAAAGAAAAGAGAAAAAAGTTATAAAACATAAAAAGCAAAATACTCATTTAAAATTAAAATCTTAAGAAATGAATATTATTATTATTTTATGATTATTGTTATTATTTTTTCATAGGGAATAAACCTATCAATTAATTATCAAATAATAATATTGCATTAGTTTGAAATAATTGGTATACAATGCTGTTTTTACAAAAATGCTACAAAGCTTTTCTTGTTTGGGTAAACCATTAAGATAGATTAGGCAGGTTTAAAAGATCATTTTTAGATGAAAGTAGTAGATCCTCTTCTAATTTGGAAGTAGTAACAAATAACCTTAGTCTATCAAATTTGCCTGTAAATATCACAGATTGAGCATGAAGAATCAGATTCATCATATGTGGCAAAAAATAATTGGAAAACATTAAAAACACATCGTCTAATTTCCAAAGGATTCTTATTCCATTATTTTTTGTGTTTTCGTATATGGCATGCTTAAGATAAGACATATAACATACCAGTATATCAGATACCATACATATAGTATCAAGAAATTGTACAAACATACCAATATTGAAATTCTAACACATTAACAGTCCTCTGATGCAGCATTCATAATACTATCTTCCACGAAGGTCATGACATCTCAAAACAGATTGCGTAGATTTACAAGTTCTGATAAATCTCCTCCTATATAATTTATTGAAACATTTTGTTACAGTATCATTTGATTTAGTGCAAGCTTTAAATATATTTATTACAAAGGCACTGTGATTGCAAAGGCCATTGTCAACGAAATGAGATTAAAAAAAAGAGCAATTTTGCAGATTTTTGCAGTATGTATCATGTAGCCTTCCTCGCAAGTTGATTGTCTGCAAATATTTGTTTACAGGTTGAAAAAAACACAAATGCATTTAAATTTAATTATATGTATATTTTAGGCTAGAGTTTGCTGAAACTGACTATTCATTAATTAACAGACACAACCCAATCAAACAATACAAAGTGGTAAAAAGCATAACATTTACTTCAGCTCACAAAATCCGGAAGTAGATCATAAAATGTAACGACACTATGGGATGATAGACACCTCATCCACAAGGCAGTGACAGACCGTTCAGCTTCTTCTCAAGTGTTAGCACAACGTTGGAACACTGCAACAGGTCTGACATTGTCTGGTTTCATGGTTCGATGGTGTCTGCTGTGCAGGAGACTGCGAGCATGCATTCCTTTGAGGAGGATTCCCTTGGGCGTGAACCATCAACGCGCAGGCTACAATGGGGCTCACGAACACAACCACTGGCATGCCGATTGGCACCTTATCATGTTTTCGTCCCACTACAAAGGGTTGTTTACAATCTATGGTAACGATTTGCATGGCGCGTGACGACGCAACTAATCACAGTAGGTATGCAAATTTATGCAAACATACAGGTGAGTACTTAGAGATTAGTGTGGAGGGGTGCGGGTTAGTTTGTTCGGAGAAATGCTGCCGAAAGTGTCTCGGTTTTGGGAAGGGTACGTTACAGCCCTTTTCGACGCGAAATTTAGTTATTCCGCAATAATTACGGCATGTAGAAAAAGAGGTTTCACCATTTCGAAGAAAGGAGTTCATAATGTGTTGGCTGGTGTTGGTTTGGCCCGTACAGGACAGATTTCCGGGACTGAAAAGCAAGCAAATCCAAGGACACCTACAAGTCGCACAAAGACTGTCATTCAGAAAGTCAAGAAAATGGTGACGGGGTACAATCCAGCGACCCAAAGGACCATTGGTGCGAAGGTAGGAACATCTCTTCGTACCGTAAACAAGATTATCCATAAAGATTTGGGACTTCAAAAGAGACATAAAAGCAAGGTTCACAAGCTCTTACCAAAGCACATTTCAGAACGTAAGACAAATTGCAGAAAACTGTATGAACGACATCTCGCTGGGGATAAATGGAAGTATGTGGCCACATTAGACGAAGCATATGTTTATCTGCCCGACTGCAATAAACCAAGGGCGATTTTCTATCGCCCAGTGGGAGCCAAATCGTTTCCAAATTGGTACAGAGAATGTCGTGAAACTTTTTCGAAGGGATTCATGATCGTTGCGGGTTATTCCTATCAAGGCAAGCTACAGATACGGAGTGTGGCTCAAAATGTAAAGGTGAATTCTGCGTATTATCAGGATCACGTACTGACACCAATTTATACACAGGAACTACCTGCTCTTAACGGAAACGACGTTTCCAAGGTCCGTCTCTACCAAGACAAGGTGTCCAGCCATACGTCCAAATCGACCCATAATTTTCTGACACGAATGGAACAGCAAACCGGAATCCAGGCTATACCGTTTACCGAGATACCAGTGAAGTCTCCAGACGCATTGCCCATGATTTTTGCGCATTTGGACTATTAAAACGAGCCTTGGGAAGACGACGTCCTCGTTCATTGGATGGACTCTGGAAATGTTGTCAACAGGAGTGGCAATGTATAAGTCTTCCCGTTCTTCGCAGTAGTCTCCTGCAATGGAAACTGCGCTGCAGAGTGATAGCAGTATCTCATGGCCATCAAATAGGGCATGATCGTTGGTGGAGAAAGGGAATTTCTGGGAAATAGACCCGAATCGAAATCGTTACCATAGATTGTAAACAACCCTCCGTACAATTTGGATTACAATGATTGCTGATTATGCATTAGACGATATCAAGGTGAGCGCCAGCTTCCAGACTGCATTGTCCAGCATCATACTGCACGAACGATAGTTGTGATGGTTTGGAAAGCAATTGGTATCATAGGCAATGTTATATGAATTGTGGGAACTCTCACAGCAACTGCTACATCAGGGAAGTTGTGGAGGCTGAAGTCGTACCTTTCCTTCAGAACACTCCTGGAGCCATATTCCAACAAGACAACATCCGATCACATGTTGCAGAAATGTACAAGCTGTCTTCAAAGCAAGGCAGATACCCCTTCTTCCCTGGCCTGCATGTTTGCCCGATATGTCACCTATTGAACATGTCTGGGATATGGTCATTCAGCAATTAGCCCATCATTGTTATCCAGCAGCCAATACCAATAAACTGTGGACTCGGATAGAAGCAGCCTGGCAGGCGATACCCTACGAACACATCCAAGGCCTGTTTGATTCGATGCCATGGCATATAGCAGCTCTTATTGCAGCTCGTGGAGGCTTTGCACCAAACTGATTTTTTGCAAGTACTGTTTTTGCATTGCTCTGAAACTTTAAATGTTTGTTTGCATCGCTATTCTTATGGGTGTAATAAATTTCGTTCCACTCGGATGGTTCCTTCATGATGTTGCAATGTTCACAAACATGAATGCATAAGTTGCATTACAAAAAATGTAATTTTCCAAGAGATCTTGTGATATTTTCAAAAAATTTTATCTAATCTTAATGAAAACGTGAATTACAGATTATGTTCACTAACTGATATTCACTTCATGCAATTACATGCAAAGGATTCTAGTTTAAGTTAAACAATGTCACATTTCTAATATTATTAATGCAAAGTCAAAAACCTTCCCAGATTGGTCAGTTAAACTTCACTGTGATTGGCTGACCCTCTCCCAATGGCGGACCGAAGAGAGACCTCTGACCTCAGTGACTTTGTTGAAAATCCAGCCTTCGAGCCTTTTATTGCTTTGACCTGTGTTTAGTATCCACCAACTTTGTATAGGCCTATATACTTGTAAATAAAATGTAAATAAATGTGTGTATATTATGCTGAAACGCCGACCATAGTCTCCACTAATTTTTCAACCCCACATCATTATCTACTCAATCTAGCATTTTCCTCTTAGATACTTTTATGAAAAACTGATAGTTGATAGTCCCCTATGCAGCTAACTGAAAGACAAACTTGTAGAACAATGAAAAGACAAAAAATTTTATCATACCTTACTATGGACTGTGACTTAAATAATACTGAGAAAAAAATTAAGAATGAATGTTCTTCAATTTCCTGTCACATGATAAGTTTTGATTTAGTCTCTCCTTCTTTATTATTTTTTTTTTATAATTTTTTGCAATATTTACTATTAAAGGAATTGAAAATATCTTCTATTTCTCTATTTCTTCATTATGTGATTATAAACAAGCTTACAATAACTTTAAAGATAATAAACTATGACAGTAACTTACACTGCTGGAAACACTGACTTCCATCCATCAATAAATTCGGGATCCCGGAATACCCACAATGCAATGAGAATAATGAATAAAGTCAACACCACTATCTCTTGATATCTGAAATAGCAAATAAAGAAAAGAATAAATAATATATTATGGAATTATATTATATTATATAAAAGCGTTATTCTGTCTGTCATAAGACTTACGTTTTTCCAATTTTGTGACCAAACTATAAGAGATAGATTAGTTATGTAAATGGATAAAATGTAGAGCTTTTTAAGACAAACAAAATGCTACAAAAATCTTTCGAAAAAAGTTTTGGTTTCCAAGATGGCGCCTTTTAAAGAGTCAAATTTTGACTTTTTCTCAATTTAAACGAAAAGTTTAAAAGTTGGAAGAGAATATTATATTGAGAAAATGTTGGTATTTGAAAGTTCTGTCGAACGATATATCAGTCATTAACAAACGTTTCTGCGTTTGGAAGATACATGCAAAAATGAAGTGTTTTTGCGGCACCCCCCCCCCGTGTGAGTGCCCACCTGAGTTAAGCGGAGAAGCCCACAACGAGCTGGAAAGTCGTGTATTCTCCGATCTCCATATTAATTTGCTAAATAAATAAAGGTTTTTTTTTTTAATGCTATATATGCAAGGGTTCCGGAGCGAAGCGACGGTACCCGTCTAGTTATAAATAATTTATTAGTAAAATACTTTATTATGAATTAGTTTTTATCAATGCTTAATTTTATTCATATTACTCATGTAATGATCATGTAATGATCATCTTTATCATGCATTCTGGGCTATCATCAAGTATAAATCTGACTGAAGAGGCCTAATAAGGCTGAAACAGCTGCCGCAGATTCCCAACATGATAGCTCAGGGTGCAAGAACCTTTGTTTATTTATGTGCACTTTTAATTTTTTTCATGAAACTTTATGGCTGCATGTTAATTTATTTTATTTTAAGTTTATTTAGGAGTTACAGAAAAATGTATAAATTATCCTTACTGTACTTGTGATGAATAAATTGAATTGTGGAGAAATGAAACAAACGTATTTAGCAATATTCACAATACTTTTTAAATAGACTATTTTTTTTTCCAATTAATAAATTAATTAAATAAAATTAATAAGAATAAAAAAATAAAATTAAGACAAATAAATATCAATTTTAAAAATATTGATAAGCATCTTCAATATTTTAATATTTCATTAAATGAGTCCTGCATAAAAAAGAATTACAGTGGAAACTCGATTAACCGTCACTCTCTGTTATCCGTCATCTATCGCAAAACCTACTTCTCCGTAAAATACGGGACATTGCCGCGAAAAAAAAGCTCGAGCCTTGAAGAAACAGAAGATGATTACTGATTACAGCTTCAACATATAAACCTTATTATATAGTAGGCCTACTGTTTTATGTTTCTATTATTATTATTATTATTATTTGTTTGGTGTTTGACGAAATCTATTTGTTACCGATACATTTTTCTTTCTATTAATTTATTGTTTGCCTTTTGTCCCAAACCAGCACTGAAATTTCGTTACTGTACATGTTCATTGCGAAATTTCTGTTATCCGTCTATTCGGTTAACCGTCACAGTCCCGGTCCCGAAGGTGACGGTTAATTCAGTTTCTACTGTATTTGATATAAATTCCCTTTCAATATTGATTTTACAAAACTATGAATTCAGGAAGTTTCTTCTTAATGTATAAAATATGTTATCAAAAATTCGTTTTGAAAAACTGACAAGTTTAAAACAATTTAGAGCTGCCTGTAATATATCATTATCGATATGTTTATCAGAGAACTTAACCATACTTATTAGAATTTGTTTGTTTCTTTGTTCATACAATATATTTCATTCATACACACATTTAAATGTGCGATTTTTAATGGCACAAGAATATCAGAGGTGAAGTTATATCAAGAGCAAGGTAACAAATTGAGAAAATGATGTTGAAATGAAGAGAAACATACAGAAAAGGGGAAAAATAAAAAAAAAATCATCCACACTTATGCCAGGAGAATATCATTTGACTATTCTGCCGTGTCCAAAAGGCTACTTACTGGAATTATTGGTAGAATTTTTTGGAAGCATGTTTATAAACTCATGAAAAATGAGAAAATGATAGATAAGAAATTTTTTTCTTCTGAAATGGAACAATTTCAATAAAAAAAAGTTGGTTTCAAAGTTTTTCAATTCAACTTTTATTTTTAAGTTGAAAAATTTTGAAATTTTTGAGTTGATGGAATTGAATAAAATATTGGCCTGTGAACATAACAACAGTTTTTAATTTTTTCTATTTATTTACCAGTAATTATTTAGAAATGAAAAAGATTACAGAAAATGTGGACAAATCCATTAATAATTCCCATCACATTTTCTGAATTGAAGTTACTTAAACATTTAACACCTACCCCATGGTTTGTAATTCATCATACTGCTTTCGAATAATTTTTTTAACTTCACTGCTTTTACTATTGTCCGGTTTAAAACTATGGAATAAACAAAGAACAGCATTAAATTCCTAATAATGAAAAGAAAATGTATTTAAACAATTCTAAATATTTTAGCTTAGATTAGATTGTAATGAATTAGATTAATGAATGATTGTAATGAATTAGATTGTAATGTGTGTGACAGGGAAGCCAAGCATAAAATATTGCTTGGCTTCCCAATAATAACCATACAGTATGGTTATTAACTTCCAGTACTGAACTGTTGCTATGGCCCATTTGACAACTATGATATTGCATTTAAAAATCAGCAATAAATAAGAAAAACAAATCAATGTGCATGTTGTCTATAAAAACATGCTCCAAATGCTATTAAAACATGCTCCCTCTATTGCAGTTGATGCACAATTCCAAGAATTCCTCCACATTATGGAATAATGGCTGCTGAAGATTCTATATCATCTGAATGAATTTCTCTTTCAGCTGTTGCATCATGGATGGAGAGTTTTCCTGGAACATCCACTCCTTCATCTTGCCCAACATTTATGCATCCGGTGACATTAGATCAGGAGAGTGGGAAGGGTACAGAAATCAGCGAAACGTTTCCTGTAGAAGTCACGTGATTTTGTGTTGTTGTTGTTTTTTTTTTTTTTGTGGTTATGAAAGAACTGGATACAAAAAGAAAGGTTCCGTGCACTGCAAAATCTTTAAGGTTGGCAGTGAAAGGTGTCAGAACCTGGTTGATATAATGTTATTGGTTTAACTGTAATTGGATGTTCGTTCTCTGCTCTGCAGTAAAGTCCAATAACCCTGTGTCCTGATATAGCACATGACATTGACACACTTTCACTGGGTAAAGGTATTTCCTGACCTCCATTATAGTTTCCACTATTTTCGGATGTCCGGCATGACCCTTCCTTTGGTGCACTACACTTCCAGTGCTGCAGTATTTGGCTACAACATGCAATGTAACAGAATTACTGGGTGCTCGTCTACCAAAGCATTCTGTAAACTGCTCACACACAAACCATAAACTTGGGCCGTTTTTCCTTCCTCTTCATATGAGTGGAAATAATGCTCCCCTAAAAAGACATTTATCTTAGTGGACAACATCACTAATATTGTTTATAGCTGCTCAGATTTGACATATATACTATAATCACAGGTATTTCAATATCGTAATCACAATGTGACCTGCATTTTCACAACTTCAAATTAATAGCCATACTGTATTGTAACCACAGAAAGAAGGACAAATGGCGAGACTGATAGAGAAAGAATGGTGGAAGCACTGCAGGGAACATGGGAGAATCCTGAGAAAACTGCCCAGCATAAATCGTCCACCACCATGAAACTCTGTTACAATGTAGTAATACAAATAAATAACTAATACAATAATAAGTAAATAATTAGTAAATAACAATAATTAGTTAATAAAAATGTGTTTACAATATAACATAAAATTTAACATGCATAGAGTTGTTCGTGCAATTAAAATTTCATTAAAAATGCACTTCTACTTAAAATTATATGTGAAAATTAAAACATTAAAATACTACAACTGGTATCTCATGCATAGCTTTCAGCTAATGTAAGTATTGAAATGGCTAAAAGAAAAAGTAAAACAAAAAAAAATGAAGAAAATCAGTTACTTACACCTTTTTAATGCCTTGAAAGGAAATCTGCAACCATATCCAGGCGAGTACAATGGCTAGAAGCATTCCAGGTACGTTATATAGCATCCATTTACCATAATTCATTCCATGATTAGAACCATAAAGGCTATAAAGAAATAATGAAAATTGAAAGTTAAAGTATCTCATCACAGGCCTAAATAGCCCTTTGGGTTCACAAGAGATAAGGCTCCCAGGGTTTCCTGATTAACAGGTCTAAGTTGAGGTTGGGTGGGGTCAGCCCAATGCCCTCCCACCTTTACCCTTGGGAAAGAAACTTGGTTCCATTTAACAGATGGTCGGCTCTGGAGGAGATTTAAGCTTGGAAAAATCCAGACCTCCACTGAATCCAGCTCCTCCAGGCAGCAGTCAAGTGTGTTACCACATGGCTACCAGATCCACATAAAGAAATCATAGAAACACATGAATTTATTTGAAAGTTAGATACCAAGTATTGAAAAGCTTAGTAGCAACGGCAAAAGTAATGTTTTTTTATATTATTATTATTACAGTGTTTATCTAAATTTCTCTATATACATTTTTACTTGGTAGAATATATAAAAAAAATAATTAATGATATAACCTGCAAAATATCAAATTTCTTTCTTTTTTTTTCTTTTGTTAATGTCTTATAGTAAGTTAATCGGATTTCGAATATTTTAAAAGTGTCAAGCGAACTGTTTTGAAAAGTATACTTTTTTATAAATGAACAAAAATTTCAAAGTACTAATAATTCACAAGCAAAGGAAGATAAATCACGAGTTTAAAATGGAATTAATTAAAAAGAATACAAAGTAAGTCTAAATTGCTGTTTTTCAATTAGGCTCCTTACTTAAAAAAGAATTTCTGTTTTATTTACTCTTTAAAATGTTACAGTATTCCATTAGGTAGCTCTTCAAGTCACAGGAAGTAAAACTCCCAACGTTTCCTGACCAATGGGTCTAAGTTGAGGTCGGGTGGTCAGTCCGATGCTCTTTAATCATAGGGAAAAAAACCCGATACCAATTCTATAGAGGACTGGGTGGACCCTAGGATCTGTCTAAAGAAGAATTCTTACTTATTTAATTTTATACAAGGGGCAATTACAAAGTTAAATGAAGTGAACGTGATCATATATACATTGGAGGAATCCGAAGACTAGATGCATAGAAGACCATACGAATAATTAAAAAAAAAATGAATGGATAAAGATCTGTAAGCATTATTGTGTGAACAAACTTTTCCCGTATATAAAGATAGAAGTTTTAATGAAAGACAAGATGTTGTACATAAGAAAAAAAATCACTATTTTTTAGAGCATTTAAAGAAATTTCTTAAATAAAAAATTTGAAAATTAATGAGATATTTAATTAAACTTATAGTCTACAGCTGACTTTTGTAAATTTAAATTATTAATATAATTAGTAGACTGTATTCACAAGCTTTTCATTCCCATTTATTATTGTCATCGTTGTTTAAAAGTATTCCAGTACAGGCCGAATGGTTGGGATTGCGGGACGTTATGATCTTAGTTTTCTATGACCAACGGGATTGAACTGAGGTCGAGCAGTCAGCATTCGCCTGCTTTCAACCCAGGGAAAGGAGGTTCCTAATACCATTTCACATACGGATAAGTGAACTTATCTGGAGGAGATAGAAGCAAGGGAAAAGTTCCGATCATTGCCAGGAATAGAACTCGGATCCTCCAGCCTGCAGTCGAGTGTGTTACCACATGAGCTAACCCTGGCCCTTGTCATCATTGTTGAACCCACTATATTATGTTTTTATATTAATTGTGTAAAAGAAATGTCGATGACATACCAAAATGGTTTGAGATTTTTAAAGGCAGTGAAGTTGTTTTTGTGTAATATCACATGCGTACCTGGAGGGAGAGAGGTTAACAGCAGTTGTAATTCTCCATTACAATGTAAATTAGAAAGAATCTAACCTTAGCAGCAGTATCTTAATTACAAGGTACAAATTTTCATGAAGACTACAGGAACATAAAGAACGAAAAGGAAGGAGCTGCTTTTTTTTTTTACTAAGAAAGCCCATCGCTTCGTTTGTAAGAAGACTTGGTGACAGGCTTCTCTGCTGAGATCTAAGAGCTTTAATACTGCATCTATAAGTCTAGTTAATGAATTGCCATTTTTCAAATATGTATTTCTTCTTAACATGGTTAGAAGCTATCTGCTATTGTGATTACAGTACAATACTTATAAGTATATAGAGTAGTCTATAATAATTCCATAATAATGTGACTTTTGTATCATCTCATCTCTCATGTGACTTTTGTATTATTTCGCAAACAAAATAATACATTCAATCCTGGCCAAGCCCACTCTTGCAATCCTAAGCCCAGGTATTACAACGAACTAACAAGCTAATAACTTTCACTCTCACAAACTCTCAGCAGACCAACAATGACTGTTTGTTGTAGAGATGGGCAAAGTCGTTCTATTTACTGAACTAGTTCTTTTGAGATAGTTCTTTTTATTGAAATAGTTCAAAGAACTAGTTCAAATGAACTAAGTAGTTCTTTTTACCTTAACAACCAAAAAAAAAGTTCTCAAATACTTTTACAACCAAAAAAAAAAAAAAAAGGTTCTCAAATACTTAATATAAAACGAATAGCCAATCCCAAAAGCCAATAGTGGAGTGGTAAAAGAACGAACTAGTTCATTTGAACTAGGTCGTTCGCGAACTATATAGTTCTTTTATGAACTAGTTCATTTGAACTAGGTCGTTCATGAACTATAGTTCTTTTATACGAACTAGTTCGTTCACGAACTACCCATCCCTAGTTTGTTGCATTACTAATATTTCAATTGCGAGGATTCTTGCTCTTTATAAGTTACATAAAATTCACAATAACAAGATTTGACGGTACTAACATATAACAGTAATTAAGAGTCCATGAAGTGAATTTCTTTTGAACTTGCGGATTGACAATCAAGTAAAATTTGTGAAATCAGTGACTGAACTAAATTCAAATCTTCAAAAATTACGAAAATGATAATGTTAGCGTATTTAATCGAAAAAAAAAAATTCAAATTTCCTTCGGATGTTCTCCAATTAGAATGTATAGGATTGTAGTAAAATAATAAACAGAAAACAATTAAAAACACTTGCTGATTAAAGCTAACAAATCATTCGTCTATAGACGAAAATTGAATAGAATTAGAATTCGACTTCTGAATTACTAAACTTTTTCAAATTCTAAAATTTCCATTTTCTATAATGAGCCCTAATATATTTATATCGTAAAGATAACTAACCACGGTTTAGAAATTTAAAAGAATAAAATAAGATAATATTACTATGAGAAAAATATTTGTATTCACTTGGATAAATTCTCCATTAAGACCAGATTAGGTCCTGTACCAGTGATGGTTCCAGTTCCACCCAGGTTAGCTCCGTAAGCGACAGCCAATAGAAGACATTTCCTCATATTCTTCTTTTCTTTCTCCAATTGGTAGTGACTCTGAACCCTAAGAAAGAGAAATAGACATTGTTTACTTTGTCAAGAACTAAACTTGTTGGGTGTTTGAGAACGTTTGAGTAATTCTTATTCACCTGGTGTTTTCGACGTCTCCGTTTACGAGATTCTCTTCACTGCGAACAACGCTTTTGGCCAACGAAACTTGGCTATCTGTGAAACCAAAAAAAAAAAATATAATTGTATGTAAAAGATGTAATGTAAAGTATATTATCCAAGTTCCTAACAATGGATAATACACTATAAAATTAAAAAATCAGATCTGGCAAAAAACTTAAGCTTTAGTTTGTTTAAATATAGTATACAAAATAATTTCTTATTTAACCAATATTTCGAGAGAGGTTAGAAGAAAGGTAACAGATGAAGAAAACAATATTATTTTTGAAAGTAAAGAAAATCATGAAATGCGTCATTTTAATAATTTTCTAATCTTTTACCAAGCCTTATCTTGTTTTTAATTATAAAGTATAAATGTCTCTTGTGATCAGCACAAGATTAAGTTTGAAGATGTTAAAATAGTAGGTTTTTGAATTTGTTTTTTTGTTGTGGTTGAAAATTAAGAGTGATAGTTTATTTTCATCCCAATATTCATTTTATTATTTTTTTTCCATACATTGAATGAGAAAATGAACAAACCCTAATAGCCATTTTCGAAAAACAGTTATTTACATTAATCTGTTCACAACACTCCAATTACATAAAAAAATTGGCCGCGCGGTTCGGTTCTCATTTGGGTTTCGTGATGGTGGACGATTCACGCTGTGCAGATTTTCTGAGGGTTCTCCCATTTCCCCTGACGTCTCCCACCAGTCTTTCTCTCCATCTGTCCTCATTTCCGTGGGATAGCACAATAAACCTACAGGTAGCGATGCTTGGCTTCCCTGACACCCACAATCAATCAATCAATCACATTAAAATATTACATATCTATTTATTTATAATTTATGCAAGCTTCAATCGCAACAAAAGTTTACTTTAGAAAGAAATCTCAAAATTTCGATCCTAGAGAGTTTCTTTTTAGCCTTATATATTCAAGCGTCTTAGAGTAAGAAGAGAGGGAAGATACTGTGTCTGTGCCATGAGAAGAGGCAGATTCATTAATTGATTCTTTTTTTCAGCTGCGAATCCCCCAGAAGAACTCTAACTGAATTTGGCTTTGATATTAAGTCACTCAGCGTTTGCCACAGATTGAGTAGCCTATTAACAAAAGGGGAACGTGAATTCAGATTCTTCCTGGAAAGAATTTTATGAATTTCTGGAAACAGTGTTCAGAATGTCAGAATATAATTTGGTTTCGAATAAGTAAGAGATGACATTCAATATATAAACTAACTTTCTGTATACTATCTGATTATCGAGATCGTGACAGAATAAAAAAAAATATCATTAGATCCTCAGAAAAATGAAGTCAAAAACTTCTGAATATCGATCATCTGCGATCATAATGTTATGTAAAAAGTTGTTTTAAGCAAATGTATTATTTTTTTAAAAATTGTAGTTTAAAATAAATCCATGTCGAAAACTGAACTGATAAAGCACTAGAAAAATAAATTTGATTAATAAATATCTTAACAAAGGTGACTTCCAAAAAACGTTGTTCGGAATAAAAATAACAATAAGTGACCTATCTGTCTGTTATTTTCGACCCTTCTTTTTACTCATAAATTTAAATTTATTCTCAAAGTTCGATTTAAATAGGGCTGCTGCTTACTATCAATCATACAATGAATTCAATCAGATATTTCAGATGAAGCAAAAAAATAAACAAAAAAAACAACACAAAGACATGAGGAAGAATACATTTCAAAAGGTGTCCTTCAACTTAGTTGAAAAGAGGCATTGCAAGATCGGTATCTTGTTTCGGTTCTGTATTTAAAGAAAGGAAACAATCTCAATCGCATTTCTGGTTTTATATAACCCCAAATCATTTCAGTTTCATTTTCTAAATAATTTGATAATGTTAATTGCTAATTATCATTATTATAATTAACTTTAATTGTTCTCGGGTTTTAGAAACAATTATGAATTGAAAAATATTAATTGGAACAAAAGAATGAAAGAAATGATAATTTTATAAAATTGCTAACTTTAAAAAACTATTTTAATATAATATAAAACGATTTTATATGGGCAATTCCTATTTTCACTATTATAGAAAATCCTATAAAATTGACAGAACTCAGATATTTTGGCATTCAGGGCAATGCACTGTCCTGCGCATTAAATAAACACAACAAAAACCAAAGATTAAAATCTCGAATTCTGTCTATCGTTATCAGAATCTGCTGCAAGGTTGTCCACATCTTGTTTATATAAAATCGCTAAGTCATTATTTAAAATATTGCTGATAAACTTTCGTGCTGTGTCTACTATTTTTCTCTATTTACTTTTTTATTTTTTTCAAAGCTGTTATCTAAAACAACAATGGATGAGAGCAAATTGTTTATCAAGTAACATCCTGCAACAGCTCTTTAACGCTCTTTGGCGATCATCAGCCAGGAGCAGTCACCAGTAAACAACGCGGTCTCAGTATTTGAGGCTAATAAGAATAATTACTAATAATTACTAATAAATACTAAGTAATTGTTAATTAGAAATAATAATTAGCGCTGTTATATAAAATTTGAACAAAACATGAATATATAAGAATATTCTTATATATTCATGTTGTTTATTAATTGTGTATTAAGGCACAATCAGATTGCACAGTAAAAATTTATTAAACTAGATAAATTTATGTTCATCCAAATAATTAAATCCATATTACTATATCAAATCAAATTAAAAATAAAATAAACATAAAAATAAAATATAAATAGAAGCATAAAAATAAATACAAAATAAACTTAATATCAACGAAACATAAAAATTAATGTAAAAAAAATCACAATAAAACAAAAAACTAAAAAGTAAAAACAAAT
Source organism: Thereuonema tuberculata (assembly GCA_023159025.1). Lineage (NCBI taxonomy): Eukaryota > Metazoa > Arthropoda > Chilopoda > Scutigeromorpha > Scutigeridae > Thereuonema > Thereuonema tuberculata. Next base: position 27,710,681 of record JAFIDM010012231.1, read on the forward strand.
TTGTTACAAAGAATTGCTTATGAAAAAGGACCCTACACTGATGTCCGAAACCTCTGATGACTATTAAAATGCAAGCAAATTTATTTATATTTTTAAGTTTAATTTAATTTAATATTTTTAAGGTTTGTTCTGATTTTTTTATATTTATTTTTATATTCATGTTTCGTTGATTTTTAAACTTATTTTGTGTTTAGTTTTATGTTATGTAGATATTTTTTTTTATTATTAATTTGATTTGATGTTTTAATCTGAATTATTTGTTTGGATTAATGTAATTTCGTCTAACTTAATGTTATTGTAGTTACTGATGGATTTTATGTTAATAGTTTAAATATTAATATAATTCGAGGTTTTGCACGAGGGCTATTGAATTTAATCTATCTATCTGTAAAACATTATTTTTATAAAAGTAATAAATTTTATTCGTTATTTAAAATCTACAGAAAAATGAAATTCCAGTTTTAATATAATATAACCTGTAAGTTAATTTAAAAATATAATTTATCGATTTCTTCTTTATAATTGTTAACAATGAGAAATTTTTCTCTACAACTACCAAGCAACATGTCTCCCAATTTGAACTTTCTGGAAAGGTTTCACGTGCATCCCCATAAGTATCTGAATGGGGCTTACCTTGCATTTGAGGATTGAGATAGAAGACATTCTTAGGGGGAATATCTTCTTCCTCTTTGGGAACGTAAATCCCATCGAGAATTGATTCAATGATTGGCACCATCAGAGCAGACGCTGCTGTGTTACTGATCCACATGGAGAGAAAGGCAGTCGTAAACATACACCCGAACAAAATCCTAAAAGAAGAAAACAACAATTGAATGAATATTCAAAAACTAATATTTAGTAATTATACAGAGTAATAAGAATCAGAAAGGTATTGCTAAAACTTCCCTTTTTTTTTTGAAAACTGAAAATCTTCGAATCTTGTATTAATGCATATTTAAAAAAGCGCCTAAAAATAAGAATTTTAAAAGAATTTGGAGCCCATTTTAAGTAAAGTCAATTTCATGTAATTCGCGACCCGTATGGGTGCTATTGCATTTGTTTTGTCCGTTCGTGTCTGTTCCTCTCCTAACAACTCCCGAACGGAAGGTCGGATTGGCAAACGGATTTCACTATAGTGTTCAGAGGCCAAAACAAATTTTGTGTGCAAAAAATTTCGGCATATTCTGAGTTTGAAAGTTTTTGAGTTGAGTCTTGCTTTTTTTTTTTTATTTCGGAGATTCTCTTAAAATAGGCCAATTATCACTATTTTTAAGGAAACTGAAGTAGTATATAGTGAATTGAATGACGAATTTAGAATCAGAAGGTTGCGAGTCCGAATCCCAGCATTAAATACATTTTTTTTTCTATTTCGGAGATTCCATGTTGAGGCAACAAAAATTTTTTGTTGTCTATTGTTTGAAATTGATTATGCACACTTTCTATGTCCGTGTGGGTTTTAATTTTAATTTTTATTTTTATTGCTACTTATCCAAGCAAGATGATTACTTTCATAAAAGATTCTGAGAAGTTTCAGAAGACGATCATCTTAATAAACCAATAATATCGCTGTTTGGTGTCAAATCCTGTTGATATTGTTCAGAACCAAAAAGCAATGCTGCCTTTTTGACAATAAAATCAAATATCAGACAATAAAGTAAGTTCACGATTTCATTTCATTCCGTTCTTGTGGATTGGAAATGGTTTTCGAATGAAAAGGAGAGAAATTCTCTTGATCATAAATTTGTAGGTCAAGTTTAAAGAAAGTCACTTCATTGGTTCCGTTTGCGAAACGAAATCACTCGGTGATTTTTTTAATTGTCCTTTCCTTCTTCTTTGAATGTCGTTGCCTCTAAAAGCACAGATGATCACCTGCTTATTCAATGTTTGTAGCTAGCTTAGAAAGGATACTGTGGGGATTTCCTGCCACAGACAGCCTGAAGATTCAAGGGAAGGCCGCAGAAGACCTCCCCAGATGACCTCTGAACTTATGGGTGGACGGAGTGAATTGTATACGAAAGTAAATTCAATTTGATGCGATCAATTTAGCAGTTATACGGGGAGAGCTTGACATGAAGCACACGGTAAAATTAGAAGGAGTTTCCTGAGAGTTGAAGTTGCTCAGTTTGAACATTTCCGTGCCAAACAAGTTAATCGCTATTATAGTGAAAACGGCGTAATGGTATTCATCTCTTCAATTCCAATAAAGTGAGCTCAATATATTGCTGGAAGGTTATGATAGACTGAATGGAATAAATTCGATGCTATTACTATACATCAGGACGTGGTATAAAGCTTTTCAACCCAACTCCCGTTTTCTTCTTATTGGTGAGTTTGCAGTTTGTTTTTGTATTTCAGTGCTGCAGACTGTTCTATTTCGAATATTGAACGTTTATTGATAATGACCTTTTCAATTGGTCAACTGTTAATAATCGATGAACAGTAACTTTTTTCCATGTAAGCTTGAATTCGGTTGCTTTTGGTAGTCCCTCAGAGGACAGATTTTGCCTTTTGATTTTTCAAACATAACCTTTTATGCAAGCAGTAATTCCATGTAGAAACGGGTCTTCTTCCTTGCATACATAACTGAAGACTTATAAACCTTGTGCACTGCTCTTCTTTAATGTACGGTATTCCGTAGCAGTATCATCTATTGCCTGATGTGATACTGATGTGATTCTACTACCGTGTTTAGAGTTATCCTGAAAATTTGTTCTTCCTTAAATTTTAATCGGCTAACAATGAAATTCCCAGTGTAATATTTAACTATCCTTAACCATTGCCGATTTCTAGAACATTTACATTAAATGCAATCACATTGCTTCACTTCCTTGTATGTAGAATTCATCAGCTATTGACTTTCCCACAGATTTATAAAGTAGCATTAAGCTGTTTTATTTCATCACTAGCCGGGTATCGTCGCTTCGCTCTGGAGCCCTTGCATACATAGAATAATAATAATAAAAAAAAAACTTTATTTATTTAGCAAATTAATATTTAGATCGGAAAATATATGAGTTCCCAGCCCGTTGTGGCCTTCTCCGGATAACTCAGATGTATTACGGATTGGCGCCACACACCTATATATCGATAGGCAACTTTAAAGCGAAAATATAAATCCTCTATATTCCCTATCCCGTGGGAATTTCGAAACATCCGGCCTTATTCCTTGTCTACACCGTAAAGGGAACCTCTGTAAAGGGAACATTTCAGCTTTCTAGGTCCAAGGGTTTGGGTTGGGCGTTGATGAGTCAGTGAGTGATTCAGGACTTTTCTTTTTATATAGGTAGATTGATGAAAAACATTATCCTCTATGTTTTTTAACAATAATAATTCGCTTCTCATTAAACAGAAGTCAGATTATATTTTTTTAAAAATGGCAAAACTTTAGGACGCTCCAATAAACTACATATTTAACCAGACTTTGAAAATAATCTACAGGATACTTCACTGGAGCACCGTCAGAATGAACAATATACATAATCTCTTGAGAATCTACTGTCAACAGTGTCTGAGCGATGGATAAAAGATTACAAATTAATAAGTGATTCGAAGAGATTTGCAACTTTTTATTCTTGATACAAAACAATCATTCATCTTCCAAGTTGCCATCCTGTTTATTTACGGTTCCCTATGACAGTTATTCATAAAGAGCTGCCAAAAGCGTTGTGGTTGCTGGTTTGATGTTTCTGTTCGCAGTTCCCGGAAGTTCGTGTAAAGAGTTAGTTATGAGTTAGGAGCCTCGAGATTAGTGCAGGAGATAATGCATTTTTTTATGAGCTGTTAGGAGTTTGTATTAATTTATCAGTGATATCCAGAGGGACAAAAATCTTTTTAATTTATGTAGAACGTAGGCTACACACACACACACACACACCTTTGAAAAATCTTTGTATTGGCATTTTTCAAATTTCACATCACTGTCCGGCTTTATATGTTTAATATAAGTTAATTTTATTCTTATATGCTATTCTTTTTTAAATTTTCTAAATTGCAATGATTGATTGAAATCTTTGCTTTGCGAAACTCGAAGGACATGCTGTGAGTTTTCCCCGTTCGATATACGTATATGCCTAATTTTGAAGTTTATATATTATTGCTTCTTATTAAGGTATTTATTTATTTGTTTACTTATTATACACTTTTACTCAATATTATGAATTTTGCTCTTTTTATTTCTTTTAATCTGTAAATACAATACTTATTAATTTTTAAGTGATTAGAAAATACGGCGGGCTTTCTTTATTACTTAATTATTGATTCGTTAATTTTGAATTTTAGATTATTTAGTTATAAAGTTTAAATACTAATAATACTAACAATTTTTACTATATAAAAATAAAAAGGATATAAAAAAACAAAAGAAAATTTGTTTTTAATAAAAAAAAAAGAATATAAAAGATGTAAAAAAAGAATATAAGATAAAAAAAGAGCAAGGTCTTAAAATATTGGATTTTAGTTTTTCTAAATTTTTTAAATTTTAATTTTTACTTTCGCCACTTATGCCGCTGATGACGTGAAGTTAAATTGGCCGTGTCTTCATAGAAACAGTGATATGAGCTTTGTATTGGCATTTTTCAAATTTCACATCACTGTCCGGCTATATACATATATGCTTCAATAAATTTATGTTGTAATTTTAAGCCTATAAACAGAACACTCAGGTCTTAACATTGTATTCTAAAGATAAAACTATTTCTATGTTGTTGTATTTAGTTAGGGGCCAAGGCAGATTCAATCATGAAGTATTCATAGATTAGACAATGTTGATGAATTAACAAACTGCAAAGATTAATAATGAGTGGTTGATAAGAACTACAATGTTACAAAAAAATTTTATTAACTTATCAAATAACTTCAAATAAAATCTTTTAAATAAAAAGCCTAGGCCGATTATGGTTAAAAAAGACTCAATTTTATTAATAACTGAGTAAAAGTAAGATCACCATGACTTTATATTTCTCCTTTCTTATGTCTCCCATAGGTTATCACCAAAATGTAGATTATTTCTGATTTTTAATTTCGATTTCATTTTGTTATTTTCCCATTAGTTAATGTTATCTCATTTTTCCTGCATCGAAATAATTTTAATCTTTTTTGATTTTTGAAGCAAAATTTGCTCAATCCTGTCAACAACTCAGTGATTTTTTTTTTAACAGCAAACCAAAAATTCTGCCATCTTTAGTTGGGCCACAAAACTAATATTAAAAACAATAAGATGATAATTTAATAGGGAATAATTTCAAATATTTTGAAAAAACTATCAGATTTTTTTTTTTTTTTTAATCTGATAGTTAGTGAAACATCCAAATTTATTTATAATGTTTAAATAATCCAAGCATTGTAAATTATTTTAATTAATTATACATCTAATGGGATTTCTAACTTTCTGTTAATTAAATGAATAGAGAATTAAAAAGCCTCTTACGCTTAGAATTTAAATCTATTTCAACCAAACATCAAACATTTGATGTTCGGCGGTGACTTTTACCAACAAGACCTTGCCTTTCTGATTTTGTTAAGGGAAGGCGGGGATTGGGCTGATGAGTCCGTAGAAGGACGAAACGGCCGTTCCCAATTCCTTCCCATAATCTAATCAGAAAGGCAATTTCTCCTTTTATTCAGGTGCTGCTTTTCCTTTTCTTTAGTTAATCAAACATTTGATATCATTCCAATCCATCGGTATTTCCCAAATAAACGGGTAATGTTGATAGAAAAGGGAGTTAAAAGAATTTATTTTCAATTTCGGAACTAAAGGCGCTAAAATTAAAATATTATCCGAAAACTAATATTCATAATTGCTAAAAAATAATTCCAAATCTTCACTTTTCAAAAATTATCCAATATTTTGAAAAGATTTCCTAATATTACTTCGTCATTTTGTTTTCCAAACTAATCGTATGAAAGGAAATTATTAAAAATATCATGTTATTTAATTCAATAATAAGAAACAATAAGAAACACAACATTGTAAATGTTGTCGTTTATCGAAATATATTTCACGGGTCATTAGGAGTAATATAAATTATAATAATGATATTTAAAAAGTGTAAAATAATTGTATTATTTAATAAGTTAGCTTCGCTAAAGAAAAAAAAAAAATATGCTTACATCAGAAAATACAAAGAAACAAAGCAAAAAAACACCTTTGCTTAGCAAAAAAAATAAGCCTGCTTACGTCAGTAAGGAAAAAATAAAAATTGCTTACGTCAAAACAGAGGGAAAAAAAACAAACAAAAAAAGTTTAGTTCTTACAGATAAAAAAGGAAGTAATGCAGCGAACTCATGAAATACTGCATAAAATTTCAAAATGACATTCGAAATGGTTTGTTAAAAACTAAGGCATCAATAAGATTAGATTCGAACACTTAAATGCCGAAACTTCGTAACTTTATAAATTATAAAAGATTTTAATCTAATACATATGAAATGTGTTTCTTAATTAATTCTTCTCTCAGAATTGTGAAAAAGTTCGCCATTACGATAAAAGATGATATCGAGTTATGACGGATGATCAGAATTATTGGCGTGGGATGGGATTGATAACCCTTCCCCCATACAGAAAAGAACACAATTTTTTGTTGAATGGCTAAGACCATTACAACCCTTTCCATTCCAAATTTCTGGCTAAGAACTGTGATCAGAATGGAGCTCCGTCGTAAGTCAAAAGCTATCGATTCTCTGGTAGCAGCTTAAAACGTTTAGATTAGTTTTATGCTACAGTATTTCTTACTTGAGGGCTTTAACATAATTTCAAAGATATCTTACCATCTGGTGCTTCCTCCAAGACAAAGAAGGGTTCCCAAAGCAATCCGCCGATGAAGATTACAGTTTTCAATGGCGATCGCTGCTACGATACCACACAGAAGCATCATGTTGGTTTCCTTCAAAATAAAAGAAAACGATTATTAGCAAATTTAAAAGAAAATGTTAGTTTCTGTGGATAAAAATGCGCTTTGTAGGATTTTTGTTTTATGTCAAAGGGTAACTGAAGGACGATGTTTGTTTCTCCCTACGAAATATACCCTCTCACAAACTTTGATAACTGATTTCTCCAGTAGAAGGGCCAATGAGAACAAATAATTGTTTCAGGAATATTCTATGAAAGATCTTCCTTTAACTCTGGTATCACTTTACAATTCCCACTATATTCCCGAATGTGAGTTGTAGCTTTTCCTTGATAGCAATGCTATGTTAATAATAAGTACTGTTTCTAGTTTCTTTATTAGATAATTTTCGTGATCTACTTCTTGGACAGTTTCTTGAGTCACTATGTTTCAAAGCGTAGCATAAAAAGAATAGGACTGTGGATGTTTTCTAATTCAAAAGGAATAAAAGGAGTGAAAAATATCAAAGAGAAAAAAAAACAACATAGGAACAGAAAAATACTGATGAAATTAGTTTCAATTTCATTCTGTACAGCAACGGCTTTGACTCGTGAAATTCTATCGAATTTAAATGTAACCAAAAAAAAAAGAAGAAAATAAAGTTGTTGGCAGATGAATGAAGTTTTTAAGTTTTTAAGATGGATTGTTCTATTTGGTTTACACCCAATTCCCCATTATGTCTGTAAAGTGTTTGGTACATATTTCCGTGATACAGTTTCATGAAAAGCATCTGCATTTTAACAGCGTAAAATTAAGTTAAGAAGTTAACTTCGGTGATCGCTAAATAGCCTTAACCACCTCCAAAACGCAATAGACGTCATGCGATCGTTTTCGTGAAGGTAAATAAAACATGTCTTTGATTGACTTCGATAACCGTAGATTGGATCTCTGCATTTCAAGATTTCCTCCATAAAGGGATAATCTACAGCTTTACAAGCAAAAATTCCATCTCTTCTTTATTTGGGATTTTCATAATGAAGTTCGTTATGAAGAGATGTACAGATTCTGTTCGTTATTTGGAATTACTGAATAGACAAGATTTCAGAGCTTCCTGTTATTTTAATTACACTAATTCTTTATTCAAAAATGTTATTTTTATCTTATTTCAGTTTAAGTCATTTCGTAAATTATTAGCTGTAGAACTGCTCTGTATATAACACTGAAGTTTTATATTATTGTTAATAAGGGATCTTTCAGTCAGGATAGCAAAATATCTATTGAACTCAAAACAAATTTTGAAATTCATTTTTTTTTTTCCTTATTTGACGGGAAAATAAAATCTATGACAGGAAGTTAGAAAGAAAGGAATTATCTGAATCGGGTCCATAAATTGAAGATGGTATTTTTAAGTGAGCAAAATCGTAGTTACTAACTCCATTTAATTTAGTAAAATAAACTATAATAAGCGATTTTACAGTTAAAATGAAATATAACTAATATTGAAGTTAGCAAAAGGACTTGATATCCAAAGGTGAAGTATGAAGTATGAAGTATGAAAGTACTTTCGAAAAAAGTAGAAAACGTATGTCGCAGAGACAAAAAGTTATGGGATGCCTTTGAAAATACGTATTTAATCCTTATACCATGCAAATAAAATTACATCTTTTAAATTGTTAAGTCCCATATTATTACATTATTATTACCATAATAATAATAATAATACATTGCACAGTCTCAGCACACTAGGACTTCACAAAAACACTTATGCACAACTGCAGAAGGCTGTGGTACTCAACACTACACGCATAGATAGAAAATTTATGGACACAACCACACATCCCTAACCATTCTTGCACACGTCGTTACACTTGGCAGTATGTGCTTTGGTCCTTGAGCCGCCATATTGTCTTTGCTGAGGAAACCCAAGGTTTGAAACTTTTACAAATAATAATAATAATAATAATAATAATAGATATTGTTATTATATATTGTTATATTATTACTAATTCGTGAGATTCTTATAAAATAAGTAAGAAAAATAAAAAATAAGTTGAAACGTTGTCAATAAAAATGCTAAAATGCTTTTCAATTTTCATTGATATGATAATTAAAACTTGTAAATACCCTTATTCAATTGATAATCTTCTTAAATAATCTAATAACGAAAAAAACAATTCCAAAGATAAAAATTAATTAATTTTCTAAAGATTACCGATCATAAAATGTCAACAAGAAAAGTAACTCAGTAACGAAGTTATTTTATCTGTTGCTCGTGATTAAAGCTTTTTAATCGAATATAGGTTTCAAAGTTTGTAGTTTTAGAATTCCAAGTTAATTCCACGTTTAACAAAACATGTATTTAAGTAAGTTTTTATAACTTATGACAGAATGTATCCCTAGAAAAAGGGAAGCGTTAGTAGGCATAGCTGAGAACCTGGGACAGCTGTTTCGCTTTTTTTAGGCTGTCTTCAGCCAAGGCTGCTGAGATTGCAAAGATTGAAAAGACTTACGAGGGGAAAAGTAGTTTATAGAAACGAAAGCGAGCCCTCAAAAGCTAAGAATAACAAAATAAAAACAACAGATCAAGACGTGGAAATCAAATCCTTCATCAGATAAATGCTCACTACAAGAGACTCGAATAAGTCGAAACAGCTGTCCCGGGATACATTTTCTTGCTTTTCTTTTGTGATTTAAGCCTCTTGTGATGAGCGTTTAGCATATTTTGATGTTGTTTTCATTTTCTTATTTTTGGTATTTAAGGAGTCACTTTACTTTCTATGAATATATTTCTATAACAAAGCAGTGATGCAGAGAATAAATACACGGCAGAACAAGAGTTCATCATTCTACAGTACAAGCAGTGTTAAAGGGAAGGATCTGCCAGAGGTTGAAATGATTACGGGCACGAAGAGGGTTGGGCTATTTTCTCAGCAACAGGAGACTTTACTACTATTTGACATCCGTGGTCATGAAGGTATGGCAATGTCTAAAGAAGTCGTACATTCACCAAAAAAAAAAAATCGGAAAAGGAGACCATCATTGGTGGATAAACGCCGGTTGGCACATGCTGCCCAAGAAAACAAATTAATTACAGATTTCAACGATAGAGCACAGAAAAGTATATTCCATTAAATAATTTCAACGGACGCTCTTCCAGATAGGCTTAAAGAAATCAGAGAGAGAAGTTGTTTTTTTTCCAAAAAAAATATTTGAGATCCTAATATGACGTAAAAAAAATCTTTGTTGCCCGTGAAACAAAAACTTTAATCTATAGGATACAAGAATATACCTCATCCTAATCTACATTAAAGATTAAAGATTATTAATTTTGATGATAATATCAAGGAAATTATCAATATCTCTTCGATATGATGTTATAACTCAAGATATAAGAGCAGTAGGTAACTCTTTCATTCTTGTTCCTTTAAATTCGTCAGACCTTTTTGTGTTTTCATAAAGAATAACAATTCAAAATAAGTCCATATTCTGAAATATCAGTATCCACTTAAATCATTTTTAATCTGAAGTGTAGGGATAACAAACAAACAAATATTAAAAAACTGGATTTCACTGAATATTATAATAATTCTTCATAACCACATGTTATCCTTTAAAACTCTTTTTAATCGTGATATTTCGCAATCTTATATAAGTAAATAAAATAAAATAAAATAAAATAAAATAAAATAAAATAGAATAAAATAAATGAGAATTTATTGACTACTTGAATTTATTGACTCCGCAATATTCATATATATTTATATGTGTCAACAATTTAAGTGACGAGTTTTAAGATGCTTTTAAATGGAAGTCTATTGACATGTTCTTTATCTTTTAGTTACCTAATAATGATAATGAAGTCAACAGGAGCTCATTATATTACTTCAGTGTCAACATCTACGACTGATCACTCAGATACAAATCTCACGAATTAACATTAATAATTGTTAACTGAAAATAAAAATAGATTGAAAGAACCAATTTTGCCATTTACAAGAATATAAAAGTTAAATCTACATATCTGCAATATTTATTTTAGAATATTTGTCTGCATGTGCGACTGCAATTTCAAAACTATGAAAACTACATTACAAAACTTTCATATAATGTCTAGTTGTAGAAATAGATACTTCTGTTGTGAATTTACAAAATCTACTCTTCTAATAGTGCAAATGATGTAACTTAATTTATTCTTATATGTTATGAGATTTCTAAATTAAAATGCATTTCAATTAGAAATTTGTAAATTAAGGTAAACTTTTTTTCTTTCGGAAATAACCTGATTCTACAGATGAGCGGGAATTATTCTTTAAAAAGAGATTCGTAAAGCTTGAAAAGAATATAAATTTATACAAAATTCAATCAGCTTTTAAAAGATAACAATAAATCACAATAATGGAAACTTTATACCTCTTTTTTAAGAACTACTTCTTTATTATACACAATACTTCGATCGGTATTTCCAATCTTCTTCAGGGTAAGTTTAGTATATATTTACCAAACCTATTCCCTAACAAAACAACAAAATCAGAAACAAGGACAGCACAAGAATAAATTAATTGCCTTTCAGATTCAATTATTTAATTGAAAGGCAATTTATTTACAGAGTTCTTGTGCTGCCTTGTTTCTGATGTTGTTGTTTAGATTAAAACTTCAAGTACGTTAAATTTATTTCCTTAGGTAATTCACTTTGTTGGAACCTTAATTTCCTTACCATAAAAAGCCTTCAATCCTATCATTTATTAGGAAAAGGTTTTTGGTTGTGCAAAAGAGCACAATATTTATTATTGTTGATTTTTTTGGTTTCGGGGGTCACTGCCAGGTGTGACGGTAGCCTCCACTTAAGTTCTTGCCTTTCTGGGTTCTTTATTGGGGAGGGCGGATCGGGCTGATGAGTCCCATGCAGGACGAAACGGCCGTTCCCAATTCCCTCCGATAATTGAATCAGAAAGGTAATTTATTTATTCTTCTGCTGCCCTTCTTTCTAATTTTATGGTTTTGATTAAAACTTCCAGCACGTTAAATTTATTCCTTAGGTTATTCCCCTACATTTTCGTAAAAATTATAACAAACAAGAAGTTTCAAATTGAACGTAGAACTAATTTAACAATACAAACGTATATAATATCTTATAACACTACTTACGCACATGACATTATTACAATATTTAACAATTTACAGTATTTAAATTTTCTTTATCCATTTAGATCATTTAATTTCTTTTTGTCTTTTACCCCTTTCTTAAATAACTTTACCGAATTATTGTTTGTTACAATTTTTACGAAAATATAAGGAATAGGTTTAGTAAATATGCTAAATTTACCCTGAAGAAGATTCGGAAATGCCAATCGAAATATTGTGTATAATAAAAAAGAAGTTCTCAAAAAAAGATATAAAGTTTCATTAGTAGAAAAAAACCGGTTTGAAATTTAAAAATCACAATAATGTTAATTTATACAAAGAACGATAAGTTAATTCGCCATTACTTCTGAAATGAAAAGGAAAGAAAAATTATTAAAAAGCTTTTTGTTTTTCGCCACAAAACGATGTACTTTTAAAAATGAATTGTTCTTTTATTTATTTAAAAAACCACTACTCAGACACCTATTTACAATTAAAAATTAAAAATCCCCAATAAAACAACGTTTCAAAACCTCAACTTATACGGTTTTTTTCTCAAGTTTTTTTCCCCCCCTACCTTAAAAGTAATCCTCCTTTTCAGAGTTCGTTGTCACAAGTAAAATGAGCATCGTGAGATATAGAAAATTTTTGTCTCCCCCTGGTGTCATCAATTGTAACTTCCAAATCGGAAATTGCTTTCTGCTATTGAAAGGCTTTTCGAGCGTTTTATCTTTTCATTGTTTATTTTTTTTTCCCCCTTTTTATTTTATTTAATTAATATTATTATTAATTTTATTTAATTTATTTTATTTTACAGGCCGTAATCCAAGATATTGTTATTCGATAAATCCTGATTATAACTATGAAGGATTTTAATCATACCTGATTCAAAAAATTCACGCAGGTATTTGTTCTTTCTGATGCCATATATTGTAGGATTCTTACTATCTAATATATGTCCCTTCGTGCGGCAGTGAAATGCTGTACTATATAGCATATTGCCTCCCTTTACGGCATTCACATGTTCATTAATACGGGTTTCCAACTTCCTTCCTGATTGACCAATATATAAGCATGCATTATTACATGAGTTACCCTGGCACCGAATTGTTCTTTTATTTATCATCTTTTTTTTTTGCTTGAGTCGAAATGATCCTGAGCTAAAAGAAATACATATAATCAGCAAACTGAACGTTTGGGTTGACATTGACCTTGTAAAAAAACGTAAACACTTTTATCTTCTTGGTTATTCATTGTAATGTTGAGAAATGGATTTCAGAAAACTGATAATGCTGGCACCGAATATCAGTTACAATGCGAGTTAAATTTTCTGTATGGATGTTAATTGTAGTAATGACAGTGAAATTCCAATTTTGTAACCGAATCTTCGAAAGTGGTGTAAAATCGAGGAAAATGCAAAACCAGAGAAATGAAAACATATTTTTTTGAAAGAACTGTTGACTTTCAATAATAAAAATAATGTAAAAGATCAAAAGACAAAATTACTAATAATATTGAGATTGCAAACTCAGATAGTAAGGTGATTTTTAAGGGCTGCTTTCCAGAGCAAACTTATAGATTAAATTCATAGAAGTTTCTTTTCCGGGACGAGCGTAAGACTAGTCCTCCACTTATATTAATATATCTGGATTGTTGATATCAGAAGTTTCTACTTCTTTTGCTGTTCACCATCAGTTAAAGATAAGGATTTTAAACAAATATAAAACATAATGCCATCGAACGATTTTCTGCATCTTACATGTTTTTACCGGTACAAATATGAGTGGTCTGGGGCAATAGCCTCACGCAGTACTTGAAAATGGGATTCTTTTGTTTCGAAGATACGATTCGCTTTTTATTGGTGTTGTTGGAAAATAAGATTCTTGGGCCTTACAGAGCGTCATTTTGATAATTTGCCCCAGGCGTCAAAAAAACCTAGCAGTGTTACTGGTTTTCACAAACAGACTGAATGAATTTAAAGTTTTACTTACATTACATCATTTTTGAGTAATAACTGCTTTACATTCATTTATCTAATCTTACATAATCCTTGACTGTTATCTATTGTCAGGGCTCTTATAAGGGGGGGGGGGGGTCAGTTGATCAGTTGGTGGTCCGGCCGTCAAACGGGCCCAGGCTGCGAACTTAACCGAAAAAAAAGTATGAATTAGCCTATCACTTCTAATAATCATCCATTCTTACACGTTTCTCCATAGAAATATAGAACAAGAATGATCATTGGTCAACAAAAGTCACGTGCATTTATGTTATTGTTATAATTTTCAAGCATAAGTTGTTACGTAGCAACATGAACGCGATTAGTGAGTGGATTGCAACCAAAACATTAACCATGAATTAATTTAGATAAAAAAAACACGCTTATTCTTTTCACTGTTGTAATTGCTTATGAATTATTATCAATTAAAATAGCTGGTAATAATTTCTTTTAGGATAAAGACAAAATTTCCAAACTCGTTTTCCTAAAAATTAGTAAAAGAAAATTTATGAGAAGGAATGTCATCGCAAGATTGAAAACTGAATTCTTTTGATATAAAAAGGAAATCGTTCGTAATATAAATAGAGACTTGGAAAGATAGGGCTGTTCAGTGATACTGACTACTCTGTCTTCAAAGTCTCACTTTTAATTATTTAAGTTTTCTTTAATTTTTATTATTTTTATATAGTTTTTGTTTAATTTAATTTTGAATTGCCAAATACGTTATGAAGATACTAGAGAGATTGAATATGTTAAAATGCATGAAGTTACTGTTAGGATCGACATTTAAAGTGTTGTGGGGATCAGATGCATCAGAGCACATTCTCGCTTATCGTAGTCAACGATGCTAGAAGATGAGCATCACGCTCGGTCGCCATCAGCCTGATCCCTATCCGATAGGAGAATGGTTGGGCCTCTTATTAAGAGAATTACATCCGAAATTTCTAATTGATATGAATACAAAGCAAAAATGATCTAAAAAGAAAACTTGGTGCCTGTTTCTCTTTTAACTTCAGAAATGAATTCTGGCAGTTTTTAAAAAAATCCATTAGCTCTTCTCTTAAGCCAATCAAGGCCCCCACAAAGGGAGGGGGTTCTCAGCACCCGGGTCGGGCCGTCAAAGGGGCCCTGGCTGAGGTCTTAAACGAAAAAAAAAAAATATGAATTTGCTTATCACTTTAGACTTTTATTTTATTAAGCCTACATTTTATATAAACTACTTTTCTGATTTACAACGTATGCATAGAACGGTTCTATATTACAATATTTGATCATCAATCGAGACATGTACAGCGATCCCTCGCTATTTCACGCCTCAAATCTCGCGGCTTCAGTGCATCGCGGGTTTTTTAAAAATATTCATCGAAAAATAAAAATTCAAAATACCGCCGTATCGGCGGCCGTATTCCGGAAAGCAGCGCTGTTTCATCGTGATGCGCGAGAGAAACGGCTTCCTAGGTTACCAGACAGAGAGAGCAGCTCTCTCGGAGCTTTGTACATACCCAAAGGAAGTCAGACAAAATATACAATACATGCACACACACACACACACACACACACACACATATATATATATATATATATTGTATATAAAGTATAAATATACTTATTTTAAACATTTTGGTACCCACACACGCATACGAAAATTCCTAGGGGAGGCCAATCCTACTTCGTCGATTTTCACCTATCGCGGGGGACTCTGATCCCCATTAACCGCGATAAACGAGGGGTTACTGGATAACAATGGATATGATATTGACGGTTATGTGCAATTCACGACTTATTCATGATTTCCTTAAGGATCACATTATACTCGAGCTTCCATTATAACTGATTCTATTTTTTTTTTTTTTCTTTTTGCCATTTTATGATTGAAAAATTCAAGTTTTTAAATAAATTAAAGAAATTGTAAGAAAAAAATAATAAATATGGTTAATTTAAGATTGTAATCAGCTCATGAATTCCCAGAATCAATGAAGGCGGCATTTTTACCTTTTAAGTAACTATTTTAAGCTGGGCGAATATGCGGCAATTAGCGGCAATATTGTGAGACAATATTGCCCCTTTTTATTGCTTTTTATCGTTGTTAGTTCAGATCACGCGCGAACACGTAGTTTTTCCGAAACGAATATTGTCCTGACAATTGATGGTTACGGCGTTGCTCACTAGGGAGAGCTAAAGAGAGCGTGTTTTCGTACAGAATTGCTATAGTATTAAACGCCGTCCCTCTGTAGAAATCAATGAAGATTCTTTCATTATCAATTGACAAAATGTTGTTGTTGGAATTATCTGTTTTGGGCCGACCCATTTTGCTGATTTTAAGCCTTGTTTCTCAAAGAAAATGGCCGGCGTGAGTGACTGAATTTCCGATGTTCAAAGTCCCGTCTCCTTCGACGTCAGCATTGTCACGTGATTTCATCCGTTCATGTGATTCGCTATTGTTCCAGCAATACGTTGCGACAACTGAAATTGTTCCTTTTTTTCCGACAATCTCAATTGTCTTGAAATGGGCAATCTTGGACAATATTGTTCATTTTTATTGCTGCAAAGGGTTGTCAGCAATGAAAAGGGGCAATATTGTCCCACAATATTGCCTGAAATGGCTACGTGTTCGCCCAGCATTAGATAATTGTGTAGGACATAGAAACAGTGAAATTAAGATGAAAAAGTAGATGTTGGTGTTAAATTAATTTATGTAAAAATAATACTAATAACTGTACTTGACATGTTTAAAAGGGACAAATATGAAATTGGTGTTTCGCGATATTTTTGGCTAAGAATCTATGATTTCACGATACATGAAAGGGGGCCCATCTGCATTCGGTATATAGGCCCTGAATTTGATGTGCGGAACCTACTATGTGCGGAGTCTACCATTTAGGCATCCAAATAATAAATAGGCACCCTAAAATAATAAATAGGATAAAAATAGACTATCTTAAGTAGATCCCTTGAATTTCGTTAAAAAGATTTGGGAAATAGCCCACTTAAACAAGTTAAAGATGTATATTGTCTGGATTTTTTTGAAATTTTATTTATTTTTAATACAATTTTGTACAGTCTTGTGGGAGGATAAAATTAGTTACGACTCGAATAATAATAATCCTTCGAGAAGTTGCGTTCAGAAGATCAGTTTGAAAAAGAATAAATGTTTTTATTATATTCTTAACAAGGTTTAATTAAAAAAAACAACTAAAGCCTGTTGTTTACAGCAAGAAACCGACTTTTACCTTAATTCCTTTCCATAATTTTCTTAACACAATTTTTTTCAGTATTTGAATGTTCTTACCTTCATGTAATTTTTACACACATCATCTGAACTGAGTATTCCTAAGAGAGGGAAGAAAACCACCGGAAGTAAAGATGTCACAGCCAATGGAATCACTTCCGTCACCCAAAAGAGAGCAATGACAATAACAGCATATCCACATTTCGCTTCCTAAAAAAAATAAAAAGACAATAATAAATGTTTTTGTCTTCTGGCTCTGTAAGGATTCCTAAGATTTTAAGGGAGGGGGGGGGGGGATGATGAAGATACTTTAGACTGCTTCTCATTCATAATTGTTATTTACAAAGTGATTTAGCTTAAGTTGGATATCATTAAATTAATCAATTGTTTATCGCTGAAACAATTTGCCAATTTGTATAATTTTGTCATTTATGGGTTGCTCATGTTGTATACTGTCAGGATTTTTTTTTTGCTTACTATTAAGAAGCCATTTTGAACAGAAATACCCAACTGAAGATGTTTGCTGTAAGAACGAAAGATAGTATAACTGTTCAAAATATAAAAAAAAAGCCTGGTAGCAAAGGCGAAACCGATCCAAATCTTTCCAAATTTTTTAATGTGTTAAAACTTTTTAAATTTTTAAATGCTGTATGTCGGTCTCTATTTTATATGTTCAAATGCAAACGTTAAAATTCCATTTGTTCAAAATAAATGTGGTGGAAAATTGGCTTATAAAACAAAGCAAAACAATGGCTTCATTTTGTACACGAAACCATAGCGACTCCGTGCATGTTTCATTTTCGACGACTACTTGTGAGACAGGAAGTGACCACCGAAACTCGTATTTTTCCTCACCTCTAAAGGGCTATACGCACTACTCCGTCTTCCGTTATGTTTCCGTAATGTAATTGCTTAAGTGACTTAGTTATGTCTTCAGGGTCACAAGAATGGGGAACAATTACCTGAAATTTTTAGGATGGTAAATTTTTGAATATAGATTAATAGAAATATATGGTCAAATGTGATTTTTATTTCCCGTAATTGTTTCCCATTCTTATGACTTTGAAGACGTAACTACGTCACTTAAGCAATTACGTTACGGAAACATAACGGAAGACGGAGTAGTGCGTATAGCCTTTAGAAATCATACGAGTTCCAATAAGATATCACTCATGTCTGTCCGACTTGTAGTTTGGGCTGTAGAGGTTGGGACGGATGGACAGATGGACAGACAACCTTCTTAAAAGCTGCCCCTCTTTTATAGTTTGTGATCGCTAAAAACTGTCATTCATCAAAGCGCGTCCCCATAAAGTAGACAATTTTTAATAAAATTATTTGCAACAATTTTAAGTACGGTACTAATAAATCAAAGTATTGGAGACAGCGGAGTATAAAGATGCCAAATTTTAATCACTCAAAAGAAAATGAAATAAAACAAAATAATAAAAAAAACAATGCTGTAAAAATTTTGTAAAAAATAAGAATAATATAATGTGTCTGTTATGGTTTATAAATGCACGAGCTGTGCCCCTTCGCCGCCGCCGCACCCGTTGGTTGACATTTATGTTTACTGCTCCGCTCCTATTGGACGTAGCGTGATGTTATATAGCCTATGATCTTCCTCAATAAACTGGCTGTCTAACGCAAAAAAGAATTTTTCAAATCGGACTGGTAGTTCCTGAGATTAGCGGGTTCAAACATACAAACTCTTCAGCTTTATATATTAGTATATAAGATTAGTAAAAAACGGAAAAAAAAAAAAAAATTAAGTTCTTTGTCAATAATTCTATGTATGTGTTTCCATTATATAAAAACAAAAAAAAAATGATTGAAAAAGAAAAGAAAACAAAATCATGATAAACAGATTCTGAAAATTATCAGTCATATTTTTCAAGACCTTTCAAAGGTTTTCTCTTACCTTAGTGTCAATTTGTAAAGGAATTGGAAGGAAGGCTAAAGGAATAATGAGGGCGGCCCAGTATTTCCACCGAAATAGAAACCGTCTGACGTCGACATTTAGCATCATGGATCTGCACTCTGAAAAACAATAAACCATTTGCTATAGTCAAGATTTCGTATAAATCGGTGAATCTCAAGTAACATATTTTTATGCCTATAAAGAACCTAACAAGCCTACGGTACAACATTAATAAAACCACGAAAAAAATCAAATCAGCAAAATAAGCAATGATATTAAAGAAAAATAAATATTACACACATTTAGGTAATAGAAAAGAAACATTGTTTGAATAAATGGTTCAATCACTTTATTGAAAATAATTATAACGAATCCGAAATCAATTTTTACAATTCATTTTTAATGAAACAGAATAAAAAAATGAACATTATTTTTATTTCACTTTTCATTTGAAAAATAGAATTTCTTGACGAATTTATTTACAAATAATCTCAAATATTTCATCAATACCAATTTCATTTTGTAGGATTAGCAAAGAACTGTTTCATTCATCCATAAGTCAGTTGGATTAAAAATTGTAAAAAAAATAGTTTCTGGTTTGCTTTCTATTTTGAGATTCTAGCTTATAAGTAAACTTGTCTCCTTGTAATTTTCTCTGTACTTTTTCTTAATAAATTCTTCTCATTGACTCCATTTAATCAATCGACGAAAAAGCGAATTTAATCGAAGCAATAATAATTAGATGTGTTTATTTGGACCTAAATATCAGGATTTTTGGTACCCTGGCATTTGTTTCCACGTAATAAAAATGTAAATGGATTTGAGAAAGAAAAAAAAAACGAAATTATTAAAAGAAAAATTTATTAGTTTTGTAAAGCATTAAAAAACAAAATATTAAACGAAGAGAAAAAAAAAATCTGAAATTGTGAACTTACAGTTCGTTGCTGAACGTGCTTCAAAAAGAACGATGTAGGCTAATTGAAGCTGGGTCTCATAGTATTATCCATAATTAAAATAAACACAAATGCATTGTGAGAAGTTAATGCGATTGGTGATATAAAATTAGATTCGAAAAAAGTTATTCATTTCAGGATACCATGTTTTTGTTTTTTTTCTTAGCACTGTAGAATACCGATATTTTCTGGACAATTCAAATATTTACATAATATAATATTTATTTACTTATTTTGAATTCACTTATTCC
>JAFIDM010012231.1:27758677-27780858 GCA_023159025.1 Thereuonema tuberculata
ACTACACGCATAGTTAGGAAATTTATGGACACAAGCACACATCCCTAATCATTCTTGCACACATCTTTACACTTGGCAGTATGTGCTTTGGTCCTTGACCCGCCATATTGTTTTTGCTGGGGAAACCCAAGGTTTGAAACATACAAACATAATAATAATAACAATAAAACCAGCCTAGGACTGATTATGGGACTGATTTATTCAAAGCGATCCAGTTATTTCTTTATTCAACAGGTGGGCATCAATTCTTCTTGTGACCCCATTGCATTTATATTTATATTTACGGTTATCTTAAATTCGGTTCACAGAATGAAGAAAGACCTTGGTTCTTAATCGATATTCCTAAAAAAGAAAAGACGCCCTCAAACAATGCTTTAAACGTGAGCTTCTTAAAAATGACACTAGGCGTGACTGGAATACATTCATGTATCTGCTTTAAAACAAATATCAAAGGCAAACATGTTGAGAGATTTACTTCTAAGGACGTTTGATGAAATTTAATCTTACTTTTATTAATTACCGAAAATTAAATATGAAATAACTCTAACTGTTTGACATTAAAATAATACTTATTATTAGACAATGATTACTTTATTTTAATGACTAGGATTAATTTTTATTTTTACTCTCAATCGAAGTTTCACTAAATACGGCTTTTAAAATTATAGCAAGAAGTTTTTAGAATTTTTTTAGAATTTAGAAAAACTACTTTATGTAAATAAATTAATGGAAGGTGGAGATCAAAACAAATATGTTTTTATGTTGAACCCTAGATAAGTAACCTACCAAAGAAATCAGCCCAGCTGGGTTTAGCATATTGGATACACAAACAGACAAACAAATACAGTAAAATCTAAGTTGACAATAAAGGAAAAGTTATGAAAAAACGCTACTTACAAAGTTAGTAATAAACGAAATGAAAGAATGTTACAAATTCAGATCTCTGGATAGCTTCATAGGCGTTTCATGCTTACTAGCTGTAGCTATAGAGATCTAATAGATGTATGGGTGTGTTAAGACATTCCTAGAATGTCTGCTGGTTTGCCTTCGGAAACCCTTTAATGGCTCTGCCACTGCACATGTATTAACTACTTTGCCAGCTGTCAATGGTCATCGAATTGGATGTGGATAATAATAAAATCCTAAGAAGTATTGCTTTTCATTGACACTTGCCAAAAAGCAGCAGCATTTCACAATTCTGATCAGTGAACAGTCCATTGTCAGGATCTTTCCCAAATACCTACATATATCAATTACTTATCCTTCATACCGAAAAGCTGGAGGATATGTTGGTATCATCAATTAAAGGAGTTCTTGATTCTTTATGCAATATTTTGTGCTGTCTAAATATCGTCTATTGGATTTCCGAAATCAATAATGTAAATCAATTTTATTTACAATCTACTTTTTTTATTTCGTTTACTGTTTCAATTTTGAAATAGAAAATCTACAATATTATCTTGGCTACCATCGCTTCACTCTCGAAGCCTTAAATATTTAATGTAAAACTAATTAAACTAGGACTAAAACTAATTAAAGTTTAAATTCTAAAAAATACATGCTGTACAATATTGAAATATATTTAAACAGTCGGAAATTGAGCAGTTGAATTGATCACTGGTTTCTATATCGGTGCAAATGAATCTTGCGTCCTGGTTGTAAAATATTGCTCCCCCCTCCAATTCCCGTTTACATCTCTTATGACGCGAATAAGGAAAATTTATCGAATACGTATCTTTTTATTTTTGACAAAGAACACTCATGTGAAATTTCGTGTTTCCAATTAAAGCGGTTTCAGAGATATAGTACCCTTCAACAAAGTTTGCGCCCTCTTCCGTTTACACCTCTTAGTCCGGATCCTGTTTTTCGTTGTTCATCTTATTCACTCTGTGTCAAATTTGGTAAAGATTCGTTGAGAAATGGTGACGTTGTTTCAAGACAAACAAACGAACGAACAAACAAACAAACTTTTGCGCTTAATATTTAACTTTTCTATTTAGGAAACCTCATTTTTGTTTCCGAATTGGGTTTGCTAACTTCCTAGAGTCACTTGGTTTACTAAAGTGTCATTCCACCTAATGTTGATGCGATTATCAGCACCTAATTACTCTCGAAAGATTGAATTGTATGTTAACATGGGAGGTGCATTGATTTTATAAAAGGGATTGAATTACAAGGAGATTGGATTAGAAACCCTTTTTATTGAACGAAGAATATAAGTTTAACGTGCGTGAAATATAATTGATGGAATAAAAGTTCAGCCTATGCACATACTAAGAAAATAAAATAAAACGAAAAAATAAATAAATAAATAAATAAATAAATAAATAAATAAATAAATAAATAAATAAATAAATAAAACGCTAACGAAATCGATCGTGACGTTTTTATTTTATTTATTTATTTATTTATTTATTTATTTATTTAAACGCTAACGAAATCGATCGTGACGTTTTTATTTTATTTATTTATTTATTTATTTTTTTCATTTTATTTTATTTTCTTAGTATGTGCGTAGGCTGAACTTTTATTCCATCAAACCCTTTTTATATTGGCTTTAAAAAAAGTCTCGATCGTAATTGGATCCACAAATCAGTATTATTCTGACTTGCTTAAGATCTAATACATAAATACTCTGTTGATTCCTTTATAAATTGGACCTTGGATAAGTAAGATGTATGAGAATACAAAACTGAAACTTATATTCAAAATTATTAATTATGAACATTTTATTTAAACTCGTCCCCTAACTTGATATTATCAGAAACTTAATGTGTCAATTTTCTTTCCTTTTGTTTTTTGTTTATTTTTTTTTTAATCATTTCCTTATTGAAATATGGATAGACATACGTTTCGCAACTGCATTTCCAAGTCTCCTATTTTCATAATTCAGGAAATTGAAATCTTTTTTGATTCTTACAAAATTACTTTCATCCACATTTCCTTTGAGAATTTGAACGAAGAGAAATTCAAAGAAATTTCGTGAGGTGATAACTTTAGCTTTAATATCTACTAATAACAATTTGTTTATTTATTTTCAGTATTTAAGTGAAGTTAACGATAACATTAAATGAAAAAAATGAAAGAAAAATATATTTAAAAGAATGATTTGCAAAAACACTTCTTACATTAATAGGTAATTGATTAGTTATCATTTCCTTAACGAGAAAAAAAAAAACTGGGTTTTTACGGAGCCGTTGTTTATTAGACCCATATTTCTGTAGAATAACGTATTGTCGTCGGAATTGGCACCGACGACACAATTTCTAATTGTTTTGAAATTGAGCAAATAAGCCGAAAAAAACGCATAGAGACATAAAAATAATAATAAAAATAAATAAATAAATAAACAAATAAATAATTAAATAAATAAATAAATAAATAAATAAATAAATAAATAAATGGGAATTACCAAATAAAGCAATATTGATTAATTGTTTAATTTAATTATTTTTATATAAAATAATGATGATGTATTTCAGCTAACAGTAATTAATATAAAAACAATTCGTGTAATTAAATTTTGAAGTTAAGGAACTTCTTAATGTACTTTTACTATATTATATTTTAAATTCTTGTGTAAGAAGGTTTAACTTGCATTAAATGTGACATTGATAAGGGAAAATGCTCAATCGTTTGCTTTCACGCCTTGAGCCATCATCGATGAGAACAGCTGTTTCCTCCTTATTAGGACTCATCAGCCAGATTTATCCTCGACGATCAAGCTCAGAACGAGTTGAAGCCTGTGGATCTTTCTCCAGCTCTCGGAAACGGGACCCCGCAAAAGCAAACAACAGAAAAATTGCTGTGACCAGTAATTGCATTTCCAGTCGTTTTCCGTTTTAATATTTTAAATTCTTATTTCATTTTAAGTCTTTATTTTTATTATTATTTCTGCTTTGAATTTTTTTCTCAACTTCTTTTTTTTTTTTCAGTTATTTGATATTGTTCAAATTAATAATAATAATAATAATAATAATAAGTTAGGAAATTTTTGGATACAAGCACACATCCCTAATCATTCTTGCACACATCTTTACACTTGGCAGTATGTGCTTTGGTCATTGACCCGCCATATTGTTTTTGCTGGGGAAACCCAAGGTTTGAAAAATACAAACACGATAATAATGATAATGATAATGATAATAGAAAGAGTTAAAGGCTTTATGCTTATGTGAATTTTTGCAACCTAGTTTGATTACGTTTTCAGAAATTTTGTTGTATCATTGACAGATGTGTTGCCATTCTTATTTGATTATTAAAATTCTAAGAACCAATATAATCTGGAAGCTTCTTAGATCCTCAGCAGCGTTCCACAATCGTCGTCATTTGAGGAAAACCAAATGCTAAACTAATGAACAAGTGATTTCAATGAATTGTAGCCATACATAGTTGTTACTTCTTTGAAATCCTGTTGGGATGTAATGAATTCATTTGAAGAGATTTTTCAAAGCGGATCTTTCACTGTAACATTTACCCGTTGAAAAACAAAAGACAAACCAACCGAAAAGATAAAGAAACAAATAAATAAGCAAAATATCAAAAATAAAAAAATGAATTATTGAGTCCTCATATTTTAAGAATTTAATAAATTAATAAAAAAGTTAACTTAGATAAGATGTAAGCAAATCATTTTGGATAAATTAATGCCTACATTAACAAAGATAAGTTTCACAATTTTATCTAGGCCATTGGGAAACTTATTACGAATTATATTCAAATTATTTGGACATATTTCATTGAATTATTTCAAGTTTTGACTTATCTTCATTTACATATTACATCTACATAACAGAGACCCTAAATGTCTTATCTTTTACAATAAGACTGACATTTCTATTACAATGACATTTCTTTTTTATTTTAATTCATGCTGATTATAATGAGGACTACTTTTCAAATGTAATGTACTGAAGCGTCATGATTGAAATCCTATTGAAAGAACAGCTAGAAAATAAATGGCGGGAATGATGCATTCCGGGGATGTCCCTTTTCATTCGAAGCAAATACTGAAACTTTACAATTTCTGAGAGGAATTAAAGCATATAATTATCAATTATCAACATTATCTTTGCGTTAGATAAATTTCTTTTTCTTTCATAATAAATACAAACTACAAACATAATTTGTTGCATTATCTTATTTGCTCTTTCTATATTTTTGTTAAATTTTCTATTTGTAAATTCTAATTTCTAATTATAAGAATAATATGTAAGCGAAAAAAAAATTGATGACAGAGAATATAAAAAAAAAAAAAAATACAAAAATGCATCTTAGATCGGGAATCTCAAACTCGCGGCCCGCGAGACAATATTTTGCAGCCCGCGCGTTTATAATGGTGTTTTTTTTTTTTTTTTTTTTGGTTGAGCAGATTATATTTGTATAGGTTTAAATGATTTTTTTTTTATTATTTGGGTTGAGCAGATTGTAACAGTTATACTTTATTGAATCGCTTTATTGTAATCGCTTTTTTTGTGGAATATTTGATACTTTATGTGGCCCAGTCTCATCCAGACTTTACCTCATGCGGTCCCCGGATAATTTGAGTTTGAGACCCCTGTCTTAGATAGATAGATCAAACGCAAAGACTCTCTTAGGATTATAGTTCAGTAAGATTTTTTTTGTCTTGTTTTGGAAATGTCAGAACCTCTTTGATTTCGGATAGCGAGAGGAAAACTAAGGGATATTTCTCTATAGTTCTGTGATGCAAGTTTTACAAATGGAGAAGCAGATAAACACAGGATTTGCCACACAGACTGGGATTGCTTAAAAAAAAACAGGAATAAATGCAAATGAATAGATCTTCGATGATTTGAAAATACAGTTATTGTACACCCTTAATAATATTGTACACCGGAAACGAAGCAAACCTTCAAATTACATAAATGAAAATCTAATCACGTTAGACAATGTGCTTCAATATTTTAATCTGAAATTTGATGTATTATTGTTGGTATCAAATTCGATTATCTCTAGTTTTATTACCTAAGAGCTGGGAAAAGTAATCCTCAAAATATATCGTAGTATTTTTAGTAGATTCAGCTCTTATTATTAAATTGTCTCTCTCCTATAAGTAATCCATTTCATCAATGTATTGGTTTGGCCAAAAAGTTTGTTCGGTTTTTAAGTAAAACTAAGAGACACATTTTTTTCATTTTCACCCATAATTTTACTGAACAACATCTTCAACGGTTTGTTCCACTACATTCTGCCATCTTTCAGACAACTTCATAATTCCATCTTCCCAAAACTTTTTATCTTTTTGAACAAAAAAATGTTCTAGGTGCCTTTGGTGTCTTCCAGGGAATTGATTTTTTTCCATTAAGAGAATTTTGTAAAGATAGAAATAAATGGAAATCCGAAGGTGCAATGTCCGGTGAATACGGCGGATGAAATCCCAGCCATATCTTATGAAATCCCAGCCAAGCTGTAACAGTTTTTGCCTGGTCCTGCGTGCTTATTTTCTTCAATCTTCAATATTAAAATGGATACACAAAATTCACCAATTTTGATCAGTTTTTTTGTTTTAAATGCACGCTGATATGACATTTGTCACAATACAATCTAACAAAATGATGTCGAATGACGTTAAAGACACCTAAGCCCTACTAGAGCCAACTTATGTAAAAAAATCGAATGAACTTTTTGGCCAATCCAATAGTAGCTGGGGAAAGGGATGGACGACTGACCTAAAGGCCTCTTGGAATGAAGCGGCAAATAGGATCCCGTAGTTTAGTTTAGTTGGACCACTCTTTTTTTTTTTTGGTTGGAGTGACACTTGTAATCCCTCGCCCCGGCAAACCTCACCATTGCTTCTTGTTTTCGTTTGGAACAATGTTGCAAATTATGTTCCATTAATCCATGTGCTCGTATTTTTTGATGACTGAGAGTTAGGGAGAGACGAATAAAGGCTCAAAAGGAAACGAAAAAAAAAATCCTTTTGAGAATGAAGCACAAAAATTAATGTAAATATCATTATAAAGAACAAAATTCAACAACATATTTGGACGACTTGTTTACTAATTGAAGCAATACAATCTTTCTGTATTAGACTAACCAATTTCATGATGATTTTTTATCAATCATGAAATAAGAAGTTAAAAGAACTTTTTGTCACAACTTAATAAACGAAACTTAAATAAATAAACATAAATCCGTAAGAGACAAAAATTCTTTTGAATCCCAAATTTACAAAATGAACACAATATAATAAAACAATACTGACACTGTCTTAAACAAACCCAACTATTCGAATAAACAAATGACAATTGTATCAAGTTGAGAAAATGAAAATTAATAAGAAAAAAATATGTTAGAAATGTCTAAACCAGAACAGTCTCTTCAAAGTGGACTGCATTTTTATTTGAGTTTGAGTTCGACTTAGAAACGGACCTCACACAACCTAATACAACCGACAGACAGAAATACCAACCACAGTAGTGGTTCTCTACTAGATTTCCACGAACAAATTTGCTCATCTCAACCCTTGTACTTTATACCGAAATAACAAAGTTATTATTTCATTTCTATCATTTTAGGAATAGATTTTCATTTTCAACGGGAAAAAAATGATTTAAATACAACAATTCTCAATAAAACCGAAGAAGGAAAGAACGTTGATTTACTTAAGGCACTGGATACAATTAAAATGAACAGATGGTTATAGAAAATAGCAAAATTATTTGATAAAAGATAAGTGATAATTCTTAAATTTTAATAGAATTTAATCTTAGTTTGTTGCTACTGATGAAAAAAATATTTAAACAACATTAATGCAATTAAAACGATGTTTGAAATCAATAACTCTTTATCTTAAGGAGATGAAACTTTAGTTTAGACTTTTAAAAGAAGAATCTTTGTCGATTCTTGTTCATTTCGGGACTTTTTAACAGATGTTGGATTTCTTTCACGTTCATAATATTTCAATATATAATAGGTCTGTGAAAAGTCAGGAATTTAATAGACTGTTCCTTAGAATTGTCACTACAGCTTGTGAGCGAAACCTTCATATAAATCGTATCTGGATATCCTACTGCAGTTTTGAAATAAAAGAGTGTTTAAAAAATCAACCATCGGCTTAGTTATTATTTATTATTGTCTAAGCGGCCGTTGGGGTAACGGAGTGTAAGACTCCCGGCATCTCCTGATCAACGGGACTAAATTGAGGTCGGGTGGTCAATCCTACGCTCGTCCGCCTTTAACCTCGGGGAAAGAAACCCGGTACCCATCCTACATAGCGATGGTTAAACCCTAGGACTCTGGAGGATTCAGAATCCCAGATTTCCGCCAGGAGATCGAACCCTTTTTATTTGCCTACTGGGCCCACATTGCAGTATAAATGTATTACTAAAACAGATTCGTTTTGAATCAAGTTATTTACATGAATTGACTGGAAATGGAATGAAATGCTAATAAAAATAGGACCAAATAGGACATGTGTGCCCTTCAAACATCTCAATGGATCTTACTTTAAGGTTTTCCACGAACATTTAAATGGCAGCAGTAGCATTGTTCTAAACGACAGGTTCCTCAACTTCGTAATTCAGATACTGTTCAAGGGCCCGGCAAAAAACAAAGAATTCTCCAACCAAAAAAAAAATATTTGTGCCAAGTTGCCCCAATTGATTCCTCCCACTAGTTCCTCAAATGGCAGCCCTAAATCAAATTAGCGAAGGAATTTATTCTTTTATATAACAATAGTAATAATAATAATAATAATAATAATAATAAGAGATCATATTAAAACCACCAGTCAAAAACTGAGCAAAAATTTATAATAATAATAATTCAATATCAGTTACTTGATAGAAAATTTCCTTTTCTTTCTTATTAGTTTATTATCTTAAGGAAAAATTAGAAATTATAAAATCAGTAAGTCCGTATACGTATATTGAGAGATCCTCTTGAAATGTGGCATGATATTTACGAACTAGAAACGAAAATGAAACTTTCTTCCTAACCATTCCTATGGAGAAATCCGCGCATGAAACAACAAAAATTATCATAGAAGAGGAACAATTGCATTTCATTGAACATGAATTTCTATTGAAGTCTAACAGTAAACAGATAATCCGCGAATATGTTAATCTTCAAATTGATTAGATTAAAATTAATTGGGATTTAGATAAATTAACGTAAAAATTTGCAGATTTATTTAAATTAAGTAAAGGCAATTTTTTAAGTAGAGAATGCTTATATTGAACATTTATAATGATTAGAAAATATAGAGAACTGTTTCTTTGTATTATTTTCATAACAAACTTTGTATTAAAAACAATGAAAAATAAAAAATAAAAACAAAAACAAAAAACATTCAAATTCAAGATTGTTTGTTTATTTGTTTGCTTGTTTGTTTTTTGTTTAAAATAGACTTACTTGGTAATCGTTGATGGCTTTAAGCAGGCAAACAGTGAATGAACTTTTCGTTGTAGTTCATAGACTATATATATTTATTCTGACAATAGCGGAGAATCATTTCCTGCCACCAGGGAAACACACCTGAGTATCCGTCGAAAAAGGATTTATTTTGATTCACGCGAGGGTTTCCCAAAAACGAAACCGCGAAGTACGGGAAAAAAAATAACCCGAACAGTTGGAATTGGAATGTTGACTGGAATCTTCGTCACTTGAAGGAAAAAAAAAGGGGAAAAGGCGGTTTTTCCGGATGTCCTCATCGAAATGTCCTCGAAAAACGCCTCAGCTGACCTCGGAAGACGGAAGAAACAAATGAACATCAAAAGGAAAACTCTTGGCATAAAGTTAATACAGAAAACGATTCCATATGACAGGATGTTGGATTGCGATCTAATAAATCCATCGGGAGTCTCATTTGAATATGGATCAAGTGAATTTAAAAGAATATTCAAATAAATGAATTCTGTTATTCTTATAGGCTTTCTTCTTTCTATATCAAGTTCTTCTATATTTTTACAATATATTAAAAAGAAAAATGAAATAAATAAATAAATCTGACATACCAATATATAAAGACAAATTAATTTTCGCAATAATAATAATAATAATAATTTATCATTATATTTGCACAGAAGATATCCTTTTAGTCTACTGATAAAGATCAGAAGACATTATAATCCCGGTTTGTCTGTCTGTCTATGGACAAGTATCATTAAAATCTCATTAAATTATCATTAAGCACAACAATCGCAACAATTGCGCCTTTTGCATTCGCAACAACCACATTTATAATAATAAGGAAATTAAAGCAATATCAATTGTATTGTCTTAAACATATCAGAAGACGTTGCGAAGCATTGTGATTGGTTTACTAATCGCTTTCCCTCCCCTATTTTGTTTTGAGTCTTTTTTTTTTTTTTTTTTCAAAACTGAAATATAAGCTTAAAAGATAGATTATTATATTATTCTTCATTTACACTATGAATCAATAGTAATAAAGCTATATTTATAATGTTTTGTGGTTAATAACAGATTGGAGATATTTGAAACGATTTGCTTATTTCCGTATTTCCATTATAAAATATAATAAATTATAAATAAGAATATCCGGTATCCGTAAATCAGCTAATTCGGCAACTTTTTTCATACTCAAGATCAAATCAATTCTAAATCTGTAGCAAAGGAGTCATAAAAAGCCTGTGTTAAAAGTTGTAATATTCATACATTTATAAGTGCTTATGTTACTACACTATCTGACGTTCACAAAGGTAATTAAAAAAACATATTTTTTTTGTTAATTTTTTAATTTATATTAATCTTTTTAACAAGTTTAAGATTTTTATCACTTTCAAGTGGCAGAAACCAAAATATCGATAAAAAAGTTTTACTTTAAAAACCAAATTTATCTATTATTTGTAGATAAATTTTATCTTAAGTAACATTACTAACAGATACTACTTATAAATCAAATTCGATCTTTTTCATGTTTTCGATTGAAACAAAAAGTATCTTACATTGGATAATGACATCTCCCTAATCCCGTTTTCCCTTAGATTGCTAAGCCTTTAAATTCTGGGAAATTTAAAATTGATCATAGGTTTATGATTATGCTATGATGTGCGTCTGTGAATCTTCTTATGGTACTCCATTGAAGTACATAATACAGTAATACCTTGAGATACGAGCGTCCCGACATACGAGTATTCCGAGATACGAGCAAGCCTTCGAGCAAATTTTTGCTTTGAGATACGAGTAAAGATTTGAGATTCGAGCACGCCTACAGACACCGACGCTAATGAAAAAAAATTCTACAAGTGAAATTAAGGAAGTGATGGCTGTGTTGCAGAAGGTTTCTGATTTCATTGAAAAGAAACACTCTGATATATTGTCTACTGGTCTTGCTTCGGCGCTTTTTGACGACACGTACCTTACTCATTTTCGTAACATTTTGAAAGGGAGACAGAAACAAATCTCCTCGATGGGTATTTCGTTAAAAGGCCTGCGCCAAGTGAAAGTGAGGGTAGTCAGGAGAAAAAAGTTAATAAAAGTGAAGAAAAGTAAAGAATACAAATCGAAAAAAGCAAAAAAAAATAAAAAAATAGGAAAGTAAAAAAAATACGTAAGCTAAGTTAATTCAAAGTTTATGTAAGTTACGTAGTGTACGTATAAGGTACGGTACGGAATCAAGTGTCTACATACGGGTCAACTTTCTTTCCTCCCTCCCTCCCTCCCCCTCCGCACATGCCGCCGTTAACCGCTACTGTATCGTCTGTCAGTAAGAACTCATAATTAAAACCACATTTTATTTTATCTCACAGGAATCCTTATATACTATAATTTTTTTTGTGTGTATATGTCTCTATAGCAATTAAAAACATGTTTTTTTCCATTATTATTAGCACTAATAAGGGAGTTTCTTAGAGGGCCGAAACGGATTAATTTTTTTCCTGTTATTTCTTATGGGAAAAAATGATTTGAGATACGAGCACCTCGAGTTATGAGCTCGGTCCTGGAACGTATTATGCTCGTATCTCAAGGTATTACTGTATACAAATAATTCTCTATCATTCACATGAGCTTATTTAATTTAAAATTCGTGTTTTTTTAAAATATATTTGCCATTAGGTTTCGAGAATTGGAAGAACTTCGTGAAATACCATAGAAGTTTTTTTAGATTCATAATATTTTGCTGAATTGTAAAAAGACAAATTAAATGCGATAACAATTTTTGATACGTTCGTTTTAGATACGTCATCCATATTACCGTATTTACTCGCATAATTTCCCCTTTTTTTTCATCAATATTTTGACAAAAAAATGGGGGGTGGGGAAATTAAGCGATGTTTTTCAATTTGAGGAAAAAAAATATGGTGAAAGTGTAAGGAAAACCATGTTAAATATTGATTTTTAAAGCAAGAAATGTAATTAACAACAATTTTATTAACACGCAACATTTAAAATATAAGAAATCACATCTCAACATTTGTTTTTTCTTCAAAGTACAGTTAAGCAATAGGCATGCACGGAAGTGTGTGTGCGACTGTGACGTAATTTCGTAACTCACGCAGCGCAGCCCGCCATCTTTATAGCTGAAGTAGAGGTGGGGAAATTATGCGATAAAAATAAAAATTGAATTTTGTAATCCACAAAAACTGGGGTGGGGAAAATACGCGATGGGGGAAATTATGCGCGTAAATACGGTATTCTACTGCTTTGTTAAGTGTATTTATGAGAGATGTAATAAAACTTGCGTAGTATATGTTATCCAGTATATTAGTTTGTTGAAAAACTAATTCTGTAGAACTTGGTTTGCTGGTTTACCTCCAATAAATGTTACGACTGGAGAATGTGTCGAGAGGAAGATCAACGCTTGTCCATAACAAAAGAAAATGCCATTAATACTCAATCAGTGTGTTTGAGAGACACCTCCTCTGCTGTTAACCTTTTTTAGAGCCAAGGCTAGGACTTAATGAACGGATTAAGCAGCTGAAGAAAACGTTTATATTTTATCATTTGTTTCATAGATTCGAAATTCCTCATTTCGTCTCTATTTAATAACAGATGTGCAGAATAAATGAACTATTTATTGTAAATGTCCCGAATTATCTCATAACATTTTACCACATTTAGCTAACATTGTAAGTTCAAGAAACTTGAAACTAATAAAATGAAACTAGAACACGTCGGAATCAATGTGGGCCTGGAAAGCAAAAATAAACATTAAAAAAACTCGCCAAAAGGGTAACTGGCCAGAAAATTTATGTGCACGCTACACGCGGCCGCTATGAATTTGTTTAGCGCATACAAAATCAGATTAATAAAGGGTGATACGAAGCTGCTTACTAAATGACATCCTAGTACAGCTGTTTCACGCTACTATGGCGATCATCAGCTAGGAGCAGTCATCAGTAGGTCTCGATACGCAATTAATATTTATAATCTGATTTTTTTATGCGCTAAAAAAATTCATAGCTGCCGCGTGTAGCGTGCACATGAATTTTCTCGCCAGTTATCCTTTTGGCGGGTTTTTTTATTGTGTGCTTTAGCTTTGCAGGCCCCACATTGAGTCCGACGATATTCCTATAGGCCTATGTATCGAGACCTCACTGTTACTGGGGATAGCTTCTAGCTGATGATCGCCATATTAGCGTGAAACAGATGTACTAGATATCATTTAGTAAATAACTTGGTCTCACCCTTTGAAACTAGAGCACTTTGTTATATTTAATTGTTAAATAATAAATTATTAATTAGTAATAATAAAGGAATTTATTATTGAAAACATAACAAAATGCTTCCTTTCGTTTTTCTGCAGAATAAATAAACGGCATTAGGTACTAAAAAATTAAAAAAAGTAAATTCCGTTATTAACTTACCGAAATGGAAAAATGAAACCGGCCTCTGCCAGCTGTTGTTGGTGTTTGAATGGCGGGATTTTGTTACCTGCTGTTGAGAGTCGGCATCAACCGGACTTCCTTAATATGCGATTGGCAAAACGAAAGGCAATTGAAAGGAACGAATCTCAGAAATCTCGAAGGAAATCATGAAGCTATCTTACGGCAACAGGTCTTCAGGTTTTTCTAAGAATCTTAGTGCGCTACAGACAGTTACATCTACAGTAAAAATTATTTTTCTTTTTCAGTCTACTTTTGTAATTCGCTCCTCATTTTCGCCTCTTCTTGAACTAGATTTAAAGAAAATTTTACGTAAAATAGTTTATATCACTAAAGCAAATTAAAAAAAAAATTAATTCATTTTTTTTAAAATTTTAAATTTGCTTTGAATTCCTATACTGTAGATTCTGTAATCATAACAAATTTTATGATAAAATACTTTCTAATAAAACGTAATTTGTTTTATCTTCTTTCTTATATTTAAAGATTAGATACAAGCACTCTGACGTCACACTCGTCACTACAGGAAATCGTAAACACTTTGACAATGACACACCTACATTCTGATTATAACTATTATTTAGGTAATAAGTTTGCTGTTTTATTACAATTATGGGAAGATTATAAATGCTTACACGGCAAATATAGAATTATATTTCAGACCAGGGAAACGAAATTAGATCTTCCAAGTTAGATTTCTTAGAACGAGAAAGGATAAAGGAAAAGTCGTATGATGGATGAAATAAGACAGTTATATATAGAAAAAGTTAAGAAAATTATTAAAGCTTTGTAAAACGACGTAAAACGAAAGTTTCTGTGACATGAGGCAGTTCAAAATTAGATTATAAATTCTAGACTAAAATATTGGCATTATTACCGAATTACATTGATTTACTATGAGCTAACTTATAATATTGAGGATGCCTACATTTTATTTTTCATCTCGACGTGGGTCAACCGGAAGTCACGTGACGTAAGGTCAACTTCTGAACCGTTCATTTTAGATGACCAAAATGTAAAGACAAGTTGTTTCTCTTATTGAGATGAACTTTTCACAGATAGTCCGGTCGCGTTCAAAGGTCACGTGACTGAAAAAATGACCTCAGAATACAAGGTCACGTGATCCCTAAAACTTTTACTTGGCAGGTTTTGTTAGTGTAATACCTAACAAAACATGGAGGAAAAAAAATCTCATTTTTTTTTTTTTTTATCTAAGACTTTTAATCTACAAATTAGAGAATAGCGAGTCTGGTGTTATTGGATTTTCCTATGCAAGGAGGATTTTATATTCGAAAAAATTTACAAATTGTGTACTGGAAATCCATGAACGGGTCCGGCAAAGTTCAGAATTTGCAATAGAAGCTGAACTGAAAACGCCTTTAAAAGAAAGTTTGTAATCATTCCATCAGTTGAGATTCATTACTTCCTTAAAAGCGTCGTAAGATAAAGAGTTAATCTTAAATGGAGGATGTTATTGTGAAAGAACATTAAAGAACTCCAAACTATATGTAATTTGATATTATGCAACAAATGAATTTTAAATTTAAAGATTACGAATATATAAAGTAATGAAATTTTTCTGAATACTGAAAAAATATTAAACAAAAATAGTTCTAAAAATAAATTTATTAAATAACAATAAGATTTCTAAAAAAAATATATAAATGAATTAATATCTTTATTTCATTTATTAATTTCTTTTAATTAATTAATAAAATATTGTTCGCTAACTTTTGCGACAACTTTCGAAGACAACATTGTAGAAACTGTTTACACATTGCAGTCAGAAAATATTCCTTAACTGAACACTTATATCCTGAGTACTATTATAAAAGCTAAAATCTGTATGTTTGTTTGTCATTCTTTCACGCTTCAACGGCGCTACGGATAGGAATGACATTTTGCATGCAGGTAGACTAGGACACGGAATACGACATAGGCTGCTTTTTATCCCAGTTGATCAAGTAGTTCACGAGAAAGGAATGAAAAATTTCCCAAAACTTCCCAAACCGGCCATAGACGGCGCTAGCGCAGTTTTTAATGAATGCATTTAAAACATTCCCCAAACTGACGATAGATGGCGCCTTGTCGTTTTAAATCGCGCCATATATCTGAATAAATATACGATACAGTTAATTAATACTTTCAATATTGTAGGCCTACTGCATGCTATTGTTTCAAATTTAAACTTTAATTTAGTTTCATTTTTGCGTTTCCATTTTTACTTTACTTGATGTAATTTGGTTTTTCGCAAAACTAATGCAAGGCTTCCGGTACCAAACGACGGTAGCCGGCTAGTCACTTTATAACTTCATTACTTTTACTACAAGACCGTAAATTATTAATTGCATATAAAAAATAATATTTTTAATATTCGTTCAGATTTTAGTTAAAGTGAAATATCATTTTTGAAAATGACAGAAAGTCCTGCGAACTGAAGCTTCATAATTAATTTTAATTAAAATTATCCCAGCTAATACATAACAAATAAGCGACTTCGTTGTGTCACATTTAGTCTTCATGTTCTGCGTTTGAGTGAAATCAGGTTTCGCTAATTGCAGGAATTTTCAGACTCTGTTTTTCGTGTACGATTTATATTAATAAAACATAGAATAGCAAAAAGAAAAGAAAAATGGAATTAACAATTGCTGTAACGTAGAATAAAGAAAGATCCTAAACCAAATAACCAGTTGTTGTGAAATAATTAAAAAATAATTTAAATCTTGTTCTTCAGATCTATTTTGTTTTGTATGTCTTTGTCTAATTGTCATTGAATAATAAAAATGAACCACAATTAAGAAATAAAAAATAAAATTAAAAAAATATTTAATCTACAAAGTACAATATAATGAGTCATGGGATTCTCCTATTCAAGCAGCCTTTCAAAAAATTTAAAAATTGTGGAAGGGAATTTTTAAGTTCCGAATTTATGATAAAAATTGAATTGAAAATATCTTTAAAAGAAAGAAAACGCCTTCACGAAATAAACGTGAATTTAAATGTAAAGTTTATCTTGTTTCTTCACGAATTTGTACAAATATCTTGACAAATATGTGCGTTTCGTCTCTTAAGTCTGTAAAGTTGGTATTAAACACTTCTCAGGCTCACAAGGGAGGTAAGGAAGAATGGAGGCATTAAAAGGGCCATTTTTATACAATATTCGATGTCTTCTCTCTTACTCTATCCAGAAATCAAGAGACATTTCCCTATTTTGATCGAGATTTAACGAAAAACCTGAATTGCCTATTTTCCATTAATATTGGCTGATAGCAGCTAAGAACATCAAATCCTAAGATAGAATTCGATAGATCAACGGATCTTCTATAGTTCAATTAAGGGTGCATCCTGGTGTGAGATTAATGAGGTGAGAGGAAAATTTTGAATTATTTCATTTCAGAATTTTTACTGACAGATCCAAAATGGATAATCATGTAGTCTTCTTGGTCATTATTAAGGATGCTCTATTCTAGAGATTAGTAAAGAGCGCCTCCCAGAGTCTTCCGTTTTCCAAGCGGAACTGGGGGCTATTTCTCAGGCCGTGCCATACTCTCTGGAGCAAGTGCAATGTCAAGGTTGCCTTTGTATCGCTGTTCCTACATGAACAGTACGGCCAGAGATACTAATGTTTCTACTTTAAATTTTATTTCCAATGAAAGAATTATTAAATTTTTTCGGGTTAAGCCCTTGTTGGCATTATTGGTAATGAAGAAGCCAAAAATGGCTGACAGAGAAGCCAAAAATGTTACATTTTTAAATGATATCACTTATCCCTGTCCTTGGCCCAGAAGTAATTCCCATGGAATTAGAAAAGGAATTAAAAAAGGGGATCAGTTGGTCAATTGGAAAAACCAATGGAGCCAATCAATTAAGGGGCGATTGCTCTGTAACTATATTAAGAAAGTGAAAACCAACTGTCTTTTTGCTGATTTTGTTGTTAATCAATTTTTAACATGCCACGGGGATTTTAATAGTTATCTTTTTAGATTTGGAAAGAAAGATGGTTTTTCAGTGGTCGTTGTGCTCTTGGAGAAAATGAGTATCCTGATCTTGTGCTTTGGAGATGTCTGGATCCACGTAGATTAAAAATTAGAGAAGATTTTTTTACTTTGTTAATGAAGACAGGAATTTTGGCAACTACCTCTGATAATATTTTTGCGAAACTTTTTTTCGATATATACGAAATATTGAATCCATGGAACATAATGGTTAACTTAAACCATTAAACTTAAATGGTTCACTTCAATTTTACTGTAAATAACTCATATTTTTACTTTTATTAAAATTTTTATCGGCATTTGCGCTCTAATTTTGAATTATATATATTTTGGTAATTTTTTTATTTTGTTGGTTTTGTTTTGCATTTATTTTCTTCTTATTAGAAGAATTTCAAATTGTACAGATACTCTTTAATATTTTGGGGGTTGGGACTCATTACTTCTGTCGTTGGCTTCTTTTCTGTATTAAATTGGGACATATTTATTTATCTGTTTATTTAATTTGATGGTTTTAAATATTGTCAAGTTGTATGTTTCTGGCAAGTGTGGGTCAATGGGAAGCGTGGGGTCCGAACTGTACCGGCCCCTTTGGATAGGGCATTTGGCGGTCCTTCGGTATGGATTCCTTCCGACCGCTTCATACCTTCACAAGCCGTTGGTTAATATTTTTTACTTTTATTTTTTTGTCTTTTTGTTTTTGATGTTCTATGTTCGTTTATCTTTGTTGTTTTGTTAAGAAGTCCTAAAACCTGCGTTGTTGGTACAAAATTATTTTGTCCTATTTATTTTCTTTATTTATATGTATATGACTAAAGTTCGGTGATCTTGAGTTTTTCACAAAAATTGGCTCGAATTGCTTGTCCTAACACAGGATGCCGAAGTTGAAAAGTTGAAGTTTTTGACGTCAATTTCTAGGTGAGAGAGGCTCGAAGTGACGATTGCTATTGGCATCATCAGCATTTACATAGAAGAGTTCCTTTGAAAATTGACTTGCAATAGTTTCTGCCTGCGTTGTGATAGGAACACAGTTGCTCTTGGTTCAATCAGTAGTGCCTGCCATGTGCAAGTCACCTAATGACAAATCTCTAATAAATTTAGCTAGAGATATGAATGGAAAATAGACAATTCCGTAGTTTCGATAGACCTCGTGGAGTCGATCAAAATAGGTCTCGACATTTCTGGATAGCTTTAGAGAGGAGTCATCGAATGATGAACATAAATGGCGCTTTTTATGCCTCCTTTCTCCATTACCTCCCTTTTCAGTTTTTAAATTTCACGAATACAGAAATATTATTTTAGACAAAGTTGAGTTTTACTGTTTGTGAAATTGTTTTCTTTCTTTCTTTTCGCTTAACTTCTATCTTGATATAATTCAATAAAAGGCACCGAACAAAACACACAGAAGTGAATGTGACGATTTTCTTTTTTCAAATAAAACGAATAAAATTGAAATTTCTCCAAGAAAATATCTGTCTTTATCTCTTTTCGTTACAGTTTTGAACGTAAATTAAATTTGAGGAAAACAGATATGAAGATTTTCTTCATTGAAATTCCATATTTTTAATTAATATTTAGAGAAAATATAAATATAATTTTAAGCTTTCAACATCATTTTTTACCTAAACAACAATGGGTGAGACCAAATTGTTTATCAAGTGTATTTAAAAGGTTTATTACGTACTAAAAGACAAATTTTCAGGAATTGTACACACTCCTTTTTTCAAGTCATGAAGCAAAAATTAGAATAAATTAACAAACAAAAACGGGTAGAATAGCATAACAAAATTCAAAGGCATGAAACATCAACAAATTCAATTGTTGTTACAATAATAAGTTAGCATAAATAGATGTCAATTGTATTAATAAAAATTAACAATAATTACTAATTAATCAATCAAATATATTTTAATCAATCAAATATATTATTAATAATTTAAATCTTCAAAGGTTGCTATTTTTTTGGATTCAAAACTTATGTAATCCTTAATAAGCATAATAATAGCATGATCTATGAAGGCTCCTTCGTATCTATTGAAGTTCTTAATTTTATAATTTTTAAGAATGCAACTTTCTAAATTTTCTCAATTTTAATTGAGTTTCTTTATACAGAATTTTTACATTTGTGTCCATAACATGACCTTTATGTAACAATGGTATGCTATGTCGGAAATATCCATGTTTTTATTTTTTAGGGAACCTTCTACACTCAGGGCGGCAGAAAAATCTAAATCCACCCTTGAGTGATAATACAGTACAACCAAAGAAATATATAATTTGAAAAAATAATACCTGTATTTCTTTGGTGCAACCTTGTAGATAGAACGTCTTTAGGCTACGTGAGGCCTTGGCTTATCTACAATCTCTTATGTGTACAAGTTTATATTATAGCATGAGGGTCTATTTATTTTTAACTGTTCTGTCGGCCTTAGGCAAGAAAAAAAATCTAATTTGCCTGTATTTAAAAATAATATTAATCTTCGTTTTCATTTAAATCCCAAACTTAATAATTCATTGTATATTTACACATTCTGTTCATTTTAAATTTATACATTTTGTTATTTTCATCAAAAAAAAAAAAGCACATATTAAAAACATAAATGATTAAGCTAAAAATTGTCCTTCTATTAATATATATGAATAACTCATTTCGAACATTTACAACATTTTCGTCTTTGTTTTCTTTATTAAGAATAATAGATTAAATTTACTAATTATTTAGGTAACCAAATGCTAATTTATCAATTAGTAATTTCAGGTGACTTTATTTATATTAAACAGAAAGACTGTTTGACGCTACATCCTGTTTTCTTTT
The DNA here is from genome assembly GCA_023159025.1 of Thereuonema tuberculata. NCBI lineage: Eukaryota > Metazoa > Arthropoda > Chilopoda > Scutigeromorpha > Scutigeridae > Thereuonema > Thereuonema tuberculata. The sequence continues at coordinate 27,779,293 of JAFIDM010012231.1, forward strand.
ATTCTAGAATATCCTTCCGCAAGAAGTAGTTCATGCCTACCGTTATTCATCGAGAAATGATTACAAAATAAAATACAGTGGAACCCCGCCATTCGTCCGCCTCGCTATTCGTACAACTCGTTGTTCGTCCAACTTTTTCAAGTAAAATTGAACTCGCCATTCGTACGCTTGCTCGCGATTCGGACAGCGTGACCTCGGTACTGGCCGCGCCACGCGGTCGCTTCAGTTCAGTATCGTGCTAGCTTCCGTACGCTACGCATCATCCACGCAAGCTTCGTGAAACTTTGTGATATTTTATTGTTATTTTTTGTTCTTTTTATTAAAAATAGTGCAGCCATGGGTTTAAAAAATATTACTGATTCAACTAAGCCTAAAAGGAAAGCAGTGAGAACGACAATTGAATTGAAAAAAAGAAATCGTTGAGAAGTTTGAAAGTGGAACTCGTGTCTCTGACCTGGCAACTCTGTATGGCATGGCGAAATCAACCATATCGTCTATACTGAAACAGAAAGAAATAATAATAGAGGCCTATATATTTATTGTCTTCATAGTTTTTATGTATTTTAGGCTTAACATATTATTACAGAGTTTTATATAAGCAATCATCTGTAGGTCTGGAACGGATTAATCCAATTTACATTATATCTTATGTGAAAAAATGATTCGCCATTCGTACAAATCGCCATTCGAACTGCTTCCTGGAACGGATTGTGTACGAATAGCGAGGTTCCACTGTATTCAAAACTTGACGAGCTCATATTGAAGGAAGAAACTATGAATAATTGAAAATATCGTTTATTAATGATTTTGACTTTTTTAAAAAAATTGCGAAAAATTGGAAAACAAAAAAAAATGAACAAAATCTATTTTTGGAGTTCTGAAAGTCGCAATTTAAGCGTAAAATTTTCTCAATTTCTTACAGTAGTCAATTAGCTTTAACTATTGATTGAGATCTGGTTTCTTCTATATAGAAAACGGTGAAGTCATTCTATCACAGTTTCAATAGATTTTCAATGTTATTTGTTAATGATAAGAACAGGGAATTAGTTGCTGACATTTAAAAGGGTGATATAAATCTTGTCCATAGAGCTAAAACTTACGTAAACACAAAATGATCCACAGGGAAAAAAAAACGATCCAACAAATCACCTTTAAATATAGCCACAGACGATGAGAGATTTAAAAAGAACTTGGCCTAACTATTTTTGTCATTTTTTAAACTTTTAAAGTCACATTGTTTTTGGAAAATTTGTCTTTTTGAAATTGCTTCTGTTGTATCCATTGATTTCAAATCGCTATGTGCGGAAACAATTTTTCAATGAGAAACTATTTCACATCTACTTGTTACTGACATAATATAAGTTTTTCTTTGAATAAAAACTAACATTTAACAAATTATTACATCATTAAAGATATGGAAAATAACTATATTATTAGTATTCTTACGTAACATCGTCGTTTCCTAAATATAATGGTTTATAGTTCCTAAATCTATACACTTCGTTTAATCATGAGATACACAGTACTTCGAAAATGTCTTCTTTAATAACAACAACGATATTTCAT
>JAFIDM010012231.1:27780958-27803498 GCA_023159025.1 Thereuonema tuberculata
TATTGTGTATCTCATAATGGTTTTATTTTAATTAGAAATGATTTCGTGATTCCATTCAACACGAAACATTCCTTATCTGTCATGTGATCTATTATCTCTACATATCATGTGATTTAAATATTCTTTTCTTTATTTTTTGTTTCCATCTGTATATCCTTGAAGCAGGTCATTGAACACTGGCATCTCAAGGTAGCCCCAACTCAAAGGGAAAAACCACTAAAGGAAGAGGCTCATGGCATCATCGCTGAAGTTGTTATGCAATAATTTCATGGTTATGTTTTAGATTTAAGATTACTTTTAAGTAACTGCTATTAAAATATCATAACAGTGTAGTGATGTTTTATGGATCTGTAAATATGAAACTTTAAAGACTTTAAGCAGATTAAATTAGTCGTAGTTAGTTAGTTAATTAGTAGTTAAAATAGTAAGAATTTGAAAGGGAACTTTAAAATTTTCATCTTTAAAAGTTAATACATCTTTCTTTATAATAACTAAGCGAAGGAAATTATATTTTAACTAGCATATACGCTCCTTCAACAATGACAGGATAACAATGTGACCTTTTAGTTTAGATAGAGTATTTGTCTGTCTTATATAGGCGTATATGATTGATAGCAAATTAAAATGAATGCAATGTTAGGAATATAAGTGAATTTGTTTATTGGAAGGTTTGATTAAAACTCATATTGCGAGTGAAAATTCTAGCATCATTTTAGCATCGTTTCGGGGTGTTTTTTTTTTTTTTTTTTTTTGATGAGTACTTTGATGTTGTCTCTGTTTCGTAAACGCGACAATGCAACATAAAATGGCCATATGAAAATACCGCCTTGCTCAAAAAACCTCCCGCGATTGCGAATGCGGGCACACAGATAGATCTGCCCTGTCGTAGGCTACATGTAAGATTTACAGGCAGGTCTCCTCCGTTAAACACAGGGGGAGTGCCTTACTTTACACACAGTCAGACAGATCTGGAAAACTATAAAAGTGATGGGATTTTTTGATTGCTTTGCTCGTCAAAACCCACTGCCCGAAACATTTTTTTTTAAATAAAAAGTATTTTATTTATTAAAATCAACTGTTAATTTACTTTGATCTTTGTTTTCTTTGCTTTATCTTTTTTTTTTTTTTTAATCTTTTATTTTCAATAATTTATTAGTCTACTTTTCAAAAAAAAAAGCCAGCCATAAAATTAATGTGTGTGTAATTGATAAAACTAAACCAAATAACTTATGAACCTTGTTAGGCCTTTTTACAGAGGAAACGATGTAACTTTTATATCTGATTTTTTTTCCGTGAGTCCTTATCGAGAAATTCGCGTGAATGTGAAAAAAATTCATAAAAAAGCAGAAGAGGCGAAAAAAAAAGAATTTTTATCGATGTCTAATAAAGTACATTAATGTCCTTAGCAATTTTTCGTTTGTGTCGTTTTCCCGAATAAAAGAAAAAGAAAGCAAACAAATTTGAATAAAAGTATACGTTTAATCCTTCCAGTAGCTTGTTGTTGTTTATTATTGTTGTTTAATACTTTTATTTTACTGCACTCTTTGACAAAACTCACTTAGAATCAGGCACTTAGCGCATGTACTAATGTTTAACTAAATGGTTCTACTGTCATTACGAAAGAACTCTTTGTTTTAGTACGATTACATACTTTACTCATCGTAAATTTTAAGTCTCTATTAAAGGCTTAGAATTCTATTAAAGAGTAAATTGTACTGTGGCAGTAATGAAAGCTGAAGCCATGGAGGAATGAATTTGAAAAGACGTCCAGTGACTCATCCATTCTGCAATAAATTGATCTTTTAGTTTCCCTTCGTTCCAGGGTAGCTAAGATGGTACATATTTGGCATCAATCTTGAATACCATTAGGTATTCAAACATTAACACACCAGTTATAATTTCTGTATTATGTCAATTCAAAGGTAATGGTACCGTTAAGCCCGGAATCACGGGTGCTACCTAAAATCATCCTTGATTACTGTTTAAATCTGAATTACAGCGGTTTTACATTAAGCCTAATACATATCAAACCAGTGGCGAATATAGAATAGATTCGTTAAAATAATTCAGATTACGGTACTAATTTTTTCCTTTATATTCATTATTTCAGGGGGGGGGTACGGGCCACTTTGCCCCACCCCCCCTTATATTCGCCCTTGGATCAAACTCAAAAATGTAAATATTTGATAACTTCCAAAGTTAGCTTCCATCTTTATCATAGACGGACTGATGTATTTGTTACTTTTTATAGTCGTACTTAATCATTTTTCTTTGATTTTGCTTTATTTTGCTGTACGGTACGTGTTGTGAACATTAGATAAAAAAAAGAACAAAATTAGTGGTAAGGATTATCATGCAAATAAAACTATACGATTTTGTTCTTGCTTTTAATTCTCCTCAACGCACATGCGCATTAGTAACTTTTTTAACCATACAAAACCAAGATATGATTTTTAAAATACGTGTTTCTTTTCATTATGCCTCTTCTAAGTATTTATGAGCCTTGGGCCAATAAGTAAAAAAAAAACCAGGAAATCCACGTGATGAAAACGTGAAAGGTTTTACAGAGAAGACAACAATTGGTCGTCAACGAAAATGAATTCAAAACTATAAGAATGTCATCTGAACGTCAGAAATTACTAATGTAAAATACAGTTGAAATACTTTTGCCTTAAGGCCTGGGTTTAACAATTTGATAGATACAGGAATCTGAAGGAATTTTTTTTCAATTGAATTCAGATGTCAAAGCTTTGCGAAATTACACAGCTGGAAGAAAATTGTTTGCAATTTCAACGTTCTCTAACTTGTAAAAAAATAAAAAATAAAATAAATAAATAAAAAAAAAACAATGGCCGACATCTCGTGTCTTTTGTCCAAATGCTAATAAAAAGTTACAAAGTAACAAAGTGACTACGAAGAAGGTCAATGTAAGGTCCTACTGAAGAAGCGTAATAATTACGAATGCAGAATGCCCTAAACCTGACTTAAGCTTCGTACAAAAACATTTTAATTATAGATAAATGAAAAAAGACCAAAATGACCAAAAAGATAAATGAAAAAATTCAAAATAATTTATTCTAAGCTTTTTTCCAGTTCTTTTTCTCTACGATTCATATTGAAAGGTGCTGAAGAAATTTAGATGTAATTTAGATTTATGGGGATTCCAATAACTTTATGGGGATTCTGGATACTTTTTTTTCCAAATCGTTAGCACCAACTACGTCTAACTAATGTTTCATCGCAGGTAATAATTACATCAATCATTGGCGTAATTAGGGTAAGGCAGGTGGGGCATGTTCTCTGGACGCCAAATTTGGTGAGGAGATGCCATTTTGTCGTTAAAAAATGCTAAAATTAGAAAAATCCAAAATAATTCCAATAAAGGTTATTATGGAACTTGTACATTTATAAATGTAACTATCAATCACAGCTTCCAGCGTAAATATACATCATATGAAGAAAATAGTTCAGTGCTTTCATGTTCGTCAGAAAGCATGAATTCTCCATTGGACTACATTCATTTTCAGAAAGCACTAAGCAGCTGCTTCAGGTGAGTTCACCTACATTTGCCTAAAGCAACGATTTCAATGTTACAGAGTGTACTTACGATATCAATTTATCATTTTTCTTATGAATATTTAATGGATTTTCTATGTTTATATCGAGCCAATGATAATTATTAAACTAGATGATTATTCAATAAATCTTCGTAAATTCGTTTGGGGACTTTTAGGGGCGCAGTTGTTCACTTGATAATCGTTCTGTTTTTTATTTACTAATGATGATTACTTGGAAATCTTTCATATACTAAGGACCCAGACGCTTTCTTTGGAGGTCCACGACTGACTAACAGATTATCTGACAATTTGGCAATGATTTAAGTCATGCAATTGTTTTGACACTTAATAATCATAACAAAATCTTTGTTATCTTTCTTATGTTCTTAAAATACGTACTTAATAAAGTATAGGAAGTTACATGAAAAAGAGCAATTCTAATGTGAATTTTAAGATTTAACAACAAAAATGTTTAGGTTCACAGCTTTTCGTACTTATTTGGATCAGCAAAAGTCAAAGATTAAGATTCGCTGCTCTGTTATTTAATTAATAGTTTGGTAAAGACGCCTTCCGCTTATGGTTAAGTCGTCGGCCTTTTATGAGACAGATGCTTCGGAACCTGGGTTCGAATCCCGGCGTCGGTTTGTTTATTTCCTTTCCTGTGTTTGTCTACTTCTTCATCTTTCATTCAGGTCTGAAGCCATTTCATAATGGAAAAACAATTGGAAAAACTATTACGAATGGAGGGAGACCAGATTCCTACCAACTCAGCCGCTCCCTCGGATGGCGATTGAGGGGAATGCCAACGGGTTGCTTCGAATAAGGAGCCCTGGAGCAAAGGGTGCAGCAGAGGAATGAAAAGTCAGCTGTACTATCTATCATGGACAGTGTTTTCCGTGGAAGCCTCAAAGTACGGATGAGGATGAGTGATAAAGAGTGAGTGTGTTTGTAGTATCAGATGGATTAATAAGTTTATGTTAAAAACATAAATACAGTGTCCTTTCCTTCACATTCAAAACCTACACCTAGGTTAAAACTCAAGGAAACTGTCTTCATTATAACATGATTACCTTACGTTACGTTAACGTCAATTTTACTTAACTTCCAACTAAGCTGTTACTTATGCCCATCTCTTTTTCCGTTTACTGCAAAACAAGCTTACGTTAAATCGTGGGAATCAATGCGGAGCCTCCGAAGCTAAAACAAGCAATAAAAAATTCACTGAACAAATTCCTGTGCTGTTTACTGGTGACTATTCCTAGCTGATGATCGAGAAACAGCTGTTCTAGGATGTCACTTAGTGAACACGTGATCTCACCCATTGATGTTTATGAAGCTTAGGTTAACTTTGGCTAATTTATATCGAGATTGTATTAGGATTAGCTTTCACCAAATTTAACTCTAATTCAGCTTAAAACACTTTTATTTCAAGAAAAGAGTTAAGTTATTCGTAAAGAAGACTGGAAAATAAACCTTATAAGGAGAAAGAAACGTAAGATCAAATTAATCAGTGTTGTTATTGTCTAAAGGTAGCAGAAAAAGGTCACTTTAATCAGTCAGAGGCAAAGACTTGTTGCAAAAACTACGAAATAAATGAAGTTGAATTTTGCTTTTTATGAAATGGGAATTTTTAAACTCTTTTAACTTAAGCGTTATGTTTTTATAACATAATCTTTCTCCCCTACCTGAACAGATGACCCCGGGACCTTGTGATAGTCGTCAACAAAAGGGAAAATTTGCAGATATGGAAAAGTGAGTAACAATGTGATGGAAAATTACTGAAAATTTGCTGAGTCTTTGCTTTTCATTTATCTTAGAACTGTAATTTTGTAATGGGTATACAGTATTTTATTCAATCCCTTAAAGTTTTTTAAAACACAAATTCAGAAAGCTCTATGAAAACTAATAACTATTTTGAAACTGACAGTTATGCATATCATATGTTGAAGACTATGTACCTAATACATAAATGTTTATTACGAGTGTTGTTATTTAAGTTTAATTAAAAATAAAGTTAAACCTGAGTTGTAAGTATTTCTCAGTTATGCGTAATTTAAAATTTTCTCCTTGAAATACATATAAACTAGTTTTTACTCTATATATTTATACTGTATATTTATATATATAGTACATATATTTTCCACTTTTTGACGATTTCTTATTTTCAAAATCGTAGAGTTACGTTGTTTTTAGAATTTTTGCCACAAACTTTTCAGAGCTTTTAGGGCATCGGTTGAACTAAAACAACCAACTCGAATCAACTGTTCCAAAATGGCGACCAATACAAATTTCAACTTTTTGAAGTTCTTCCTATCTTCAAACCCTTATTCTGACATTATTTCTACAGCTTTTGTCACAAACTTAATAAAGCTTTTATGGCATTGGTGTAACTACAAATGAGTAACAACAAAGTCCACATATGTTCACTGGTTTTTAGGGGCTTATAAGTGTAACGTGATCTCAAAGTTGTGATTTTGATAATTTCCGTAAATTTTCGGCTTTTCAGCTAAATCTAAATTTTTAAAATATTACTAACAAATACAATTCACAAATCTCAAGGTGGTTGACCTTTGGGATATACAGTTACCGCAGTAGATGCGCGACAGAGCTATTTTAGATTTAATTCAAATAAAAACTGATTCCTAAATTAGGATTTTTTTTTTCTTAGATTGATAAAAAATAAATTAAAAGAATTAAATTCTGAAATGATTTTAATTTATTTAATTTATTTCTCTGATTTCTTTATTAATATTTCAGAAATAAGAAATGCTTTAATTTACAAAAAAGCGTTTTTCCTTGAAATAAAAGTTAAAAGAATCTTCCAGTTTTTTAAACAAAAACACTTTAAAATATACCGAATTCTTATCGATAAAAAATACATAAAAAAAAAAACCAATATTCATCACGATATAAATCATCTTATTTTTATTTTACATTACAATAGATACCATAAATTAAGCAAATTTATCTTATCGCCAATATTAACCAGTACATTTAATATCACCAAAGATAAAATGTCAAATAAATTTAATCGCGTAAATAGTTAACCAATATTACAGATCCTGTTATGTAATTTCCAAGAGAGAAAAATGCAGCCGCAATAAAACTTTCTGAATCTGAAATTTTATTTATTTATTCAGTTGATTTCAATGATGCTCACATTTAGCTTCTATCGAAAATATCATTTTCCTTGTCTATCCAGGAAACTTCGCGATGTGCTATTCAGAAAAGAAACAAAATTCCTCCACCAAATATTATCCAGTTGCAATAACCGAGCAAACAAAATTGTTTATTGTTATCAAACCTATATCATAAACAATGATCGAATTTTATAGATTCTATTTCACTCATATGTAGTTTTAGTCTTCTGATAAGTATCAGAAGACTAATATTCCCGTTTTATCCGTGGACTAGTATCATTAAAATATCATTAGCAACAATCACAACAATCGCAACAATTGCGTCTTTTGCATTCGCAACAATCACATTTATAATAATAAGGAAATTAAAGCAATATCAATGATATTTTCTTATACGTATCAGAAGACGTTGCGAAGCATTGTGATTGGTTTACTAATCGCTATCCCTACCTTGTTTTTTTCTACAATAAAGTTTATCATATTGTTTCTCATTTACTATCAAGAATGCTGATAATAAAAGTAATGAATGTAGTTCCTTATTTCACAGACCTTTCCAAATTAGCTTTTACTAGCTTCTCTTCTGAAATCTCAAAATACGTAGATTAGCCTTACTTTCTTTCATTTTAATAATAATGTTAATAATGTTGTGCATTCCGATATGAATGATATAAGTTATTTTCTTTGAATATTCTTTCGCCTTTTTATTTTTAATTTGGTGACTTTTTATCAGCACAACATTTATTAGTACTGCAAATTCGCCTTAAAAGTTTACGTGATTGGCGTTCTGGGGTGTACGACACACACACACACACACACATAGCAAAAAAATTAGCCTTCCATTTATTTGTAAGTGGGTGTGTCTCCTATTGTATTTGGAATAGAACGAAGACGGTGACGGGCAAATAGGACGTGTTACTAAACAACAATGGATGAAACCAAATTGTTTACCAAGAGACATCCTGGAACAGCTGTTTCACGCTCTCATAATATGAAGAATCGTCGGAAGCACAGTGGTGCTTCAAAAGAAAAAAAATATCATTTATATTAGCCTCAGTACGGGGACCTCGCTGTTTACTGGTGACAGCTCTTGGCTGATGATCGTCGACGAACGTGAAACAGCTGTTGCAGGATGTCACTTGGTAAACAATTTGGTCTCATCCATTGTTACTTATTAATAATTCAATGCGCAGATTGAATTTTTTTATTCTTTAAAAAAATTGATTGAGAACGGCGCACTACTAGCATATGAATTTCCTCATTAATTTTTCTTTAGTAAATTGTTCATTTTTTCTTTTGAGGCAACAGTGCTATTTCGAAGATCAGGACAAAGAAGTTGAACTGGGTTAACAGAAGTAGACCTACTATTTTATTAGATGCGTGTACATTAAAGTGAAGAGGATCTAATAAAGTGACAACTCAGTGCCTATTAAAATATCAATTACAGAATAAAAGCAAATAAAATTTAATCACTCTTTGAATCAATTATGATTCAAAATAGAAAACAATGGAAACAACAATGATATAAATAATGGTTTTTGATTCTTAAATCATTATATTCTATTTTCTTGAGTCATACATTCTTTAATCATCTGATGGGGCTGGTTTAAGTCCTCTATTTTTATTTATTTGTTTTTACAAAAGCTTACAAACTCATTTTTTATTTACTATTTTTGGATCAAATAAACTATTTTAATTTCAAGCAATATTTGAAATCATCTTCTCATTAACATCGCCATTTTACAACCCCCTTCCCACCCGTTCCTTCAGCCCTAGATGGAAGATTCTAGAAATCAGTGAATAAATGCTTTTGCCTAGAATCTGGAGCCTTTCTTTAAACTTGTATAAAAAGTCTCATCGCATCTAGGACTTCACACAATCTAAAACCACCCTGCTAAAAGTTATTCTATTAATTGGTAACTAATTTGGGAACGAAATGAAGGCTGTTCCCATAATGTTTAAGCTGTAGTCTTTACAATGTTATTAACTGTTAATAATTGTTATTTTGTCTTGACATGGATTTGATCGGGAAACAGCCTGTATCACTTTCCACTGTACAGATACAAGACACGGCCTTCCCGTATCATGCAGATATTAGTAAGCAAACTTGAATTCACACTCACGAATGCATTACAGCGAATGAAACGAATTGTGTTTTATTTCAAATAATTATTGTTGGAAATCTTTCGATGAAATCACCTGATCACTTTTTTATTAACAAAAAGCAACTTTAGGAAGGGTTCAAGGACTACCACTAAATTACCTGCTACAGTCATCTTAAATAACGATCTAAATATTAAGCAAATTAAAAGAGGAACAACGAAAAGCAACAATCGAAGAAATAGAAAATACATGAAATGATTCGATAACAAAAAAACAAAAAAAAAAAACATTAGGGTCCATCATAAAAATTCTGTTTTTTGTCAATTACAATGGAAAATAATGAAGAAAATACAAAACTGCACTTAAGTAAACAAAAAGGGTCTCGCACCCTAAGCTGTCACGTCGAGAATCTGGGACAGCTGTTTCAGCATTATTAGGCTTCTTCAACCAGATATACCCGTAATAAAATTAAAAATATTTTCCGGATTTAATGACGCAAACATAACGCAGACGATCAAAAGAAATACAAACAACTTTACTACATCTGATTCACACCTTTTAAATTAACAAAATGAGTAAATTTCCTTAAGTCTTCTAACACTGATGAAAAATTAACCAAAAACTAAAAGCTTATTAATTTGTCTTTCATCACAAATAACTTTATTCGATTTTTGTTAAAAGCCTTCAAATGTTAACAAACAAAACTTTGCAGGCGTTATTTTATTCCTTTACTGATGCTGATGAAGAAACTATATTAATGAACAGATACTTTCGTATTCGATTAACAAACGTTAAGTAAAAGAAATAAGCAAATATTTGTTATTTATCCTTTAATTTTTCGTAACATTTTCGAATCCTGTATTGGACAACTCTTAAAGATATGGGGGAAAAAAATTAGTAAATTCTAAATGCTTCAAAAAAACGTCAATTTTTCTTGTTTTTCATTTTTGAAGTTTTGATTTTTCACTAACCTTGAACTTGAATATTCTTTAATAATGGAGTATTTCTTCACTGATGAATTCATTGACTTTGTTTATTCTTGTTATTGACTTTTTTTTTCCGTAAAAGCAGAAGTTAAAAAGAAAAAACTGTAACCTACTCACCGCTGACACTCTGTGGCGTTCGTCGTGACTACAGTTAAACTGTTTGAGCGAAGGACGAATAGAGACACCTGACTGCGCACCTTCACCTACATCCGGCTGATTCTTCTTTTTTTTTTTTAAAGTTGAATTAAACGCCAAAAAAATATTGAATGAAGATTTTGCATCTTAAGAATTAATAAAGGAGGAAAACCAGCAAGTGATCAAATTACGTAAGACCAAGTTAACTTAAAGGAATATTTCACTGAAAACAACTTCACGAAACACCCACACAAGCGAAAATAACTAAACATTAATTGCTTTGTGCATTTGTATAAAATGTTTTATATTTTAATCTCTGTTTTTGCATTCAACATTTTAACTTAATGAATAATTTGCGTAAATGATTTTTTTTAACTATTATTATTAGATAGTAATAATTTTATTTATATAATAAAAAAAAAAAGATAAACATAGGCACAAAGCTAAAAGAAGGAATTCGCACCCTGAGTTGTCACCCGGAAGAGAATGGGATGGATTGTTTCGTCCATTTTAGGACTCATCAGCCAGCCAAACTCCACCGATGACAGACTCAGAAGTTGCTCGCGAGAACGGTACCGCTCCTCATAGAAACCCTAACCAATAATAAACAAAAATACAAAATACCAATATTCCTTGTCCTGGAATCCGCTAGGTTAAATCTCTTTTCATATGTATACAAATAAATAGATATTTTTTTTTATTTCTTAATTAAATCATAAAGTGAAAATACTGTAATTTTTTTTTTTTTTTTAAAGTTTATATTAGTTCTTTTTATATATAAATAAACAAAAATGTTAAAAATTGAAGAAAAATAATTAAAATTACAATAATCTCAGATTCTGATGCTTATATAAAGTACTTTACTGTGCTTCTTCGGGATTTTGATGTTGTCTTCCACGAATACAGTCAAATTTATTAGGGAAAATACCCTAAAAAGAGAGATGAAAGATCAGATCTGCTCTCCCATATCCACCATGCAGAACGTGTAATATCCAAGAGATTATATTTTCATTACACTTAAAAATGAAGGTTTTTGTTTTGTTTTGTTTTTTCTTGTTTAATGGCTAGTATTTTGTCTTTGATTAACTTTTTTTTTTTCGTTTAAATTACGGCCTTCGTTGTCAACGTAGCAAAATATCTATTTTTAATATCACTCATTTATTAATTAGTTTGCTTATTTTTTCCTTTCGTTTTAACTTCACGAGTCGTAGAAGATTCCGGATAAAAAAAATTCCAAATCATTTGTGAAGTAAATACAATAATGCAGAATTTAATGTTTTCAAACAGTACATTCGAAACTGATGATTCAGGGTTTCCCCGGAGTGTCCATTGCTTACTGTCGTCAACGTTAATATGGTGGGTGTTTTATAAAATACTTTTCCGGGTTCTCTTGTCACGGTTTCATGTTCCCTTTTCCTCATTTCTTCCTAGGAGTGAACAAACAAATCTTGGTCCATTTGTTTCGATGCGCTGATACTTCATTAACACGTGATAACTACGAGGCTGATTGACTATTTCAGAGGCAGACATTAGAGTTGCAATTTAAACCATTCAAGACGTTTCTGCAAAGGGATTTATTACAGTCACAAATTTATCAGCCCCGGAAATGACGAAAAGCCGTCGAGAAGCTTTTCTGAACTTTAAAGAAAGCGTTTGTGATAGTAAGGAAGTGAAAGTTCTTTATAATCTTTCGCTATTTCGGGTTTATTTAGCTGAACACTGTCTAAAAAAGAGGGCATTGGATGAATAATAAGGTAAAAACACTAAGGATAAAAAAAGACTCAAAAACTAGAAGAATTATAGAAAGTATAATAATAAGAAATACAAAGGGACAAACTCCCTCTTTCCCAGACTACAAAAATAAAATAATAATTACATCCAAGATGTAAGTTGCATGATGTTTGTGGAGTATTAAAGAAGTTTATTGAAATATTTATAAAGGTTATTTTATTGACAAAGGGACAAAATTTGAATAGAAACAAAGGAGTAGTGGTTGATAGTAATTTTGTAAAATTAGCGGGAGATTTAGTAAATTTGTGTTTTAATTGCCAAAAAAATATAAAATTTGAAGAATTAGACTATTAAGTTTTTAATGTTATTGGGTTGTTGGTATCATAATGATTTTGACACCGAGGATTATTAATTTTTTTTTAACAATATTACATGTTTAAGTATATTCATGCTCATGTTAATGATTTGTTACAATCGGAAATTGCTTCAAATAGGCTTGAAAAAGGAAAATTTACGAATATTCTATTAAATATTTTTAATAAATGTATTTTATTTAATATATTTTATAGTGTAAGATGTGGTTGTTTATAATAATACGACAACTAGAAGAGACGAGGTTAAGAGAAAATATGGACTTAATACTTATAAGCTTTCAACGATGAACATTGGCTAAATAATAATTGATCTATATTAGTTATCAACTTAATTTCAACATTAAGAGCTGCACGCAAGAAACTCTGGCATTTATTAAACGCTTTTGTATGCATTAATTATTAATTGTGCCTTCGAAGGAGGTAGAAATTTTCAAAATCAGTAATTAGAGAGAGTGGCCAAGTGGTAATGTGTTTGATTGTTGACTGATGGAGCCGGGTTCAATCTCTGGCCTGAGGTCGGGGATTTTTCCACGATGAATTCTTCTCCTGATGGGTTTTCCACCCACCTCTCTGAAGAATGGGTAACAAGTTTCTCTCCCGAGGGCTAAGGTGGGCGGGCGTCTATATGACGCCCAACCTCAACTTATTCCTGATGGTCAGAAAACGCCGGGAACCTCAGCTCCCGCGACCCCAAGGGCCTACATGTAGGCTTATAATAGAATACTTAATACAGGGGAGTTTCGCGTGCAATAAAATTGAAACATGAGGAGTAAAGAAAATGCACGTTTCAATTCACGTCTTTGAGTTATTGTCAAACGGGTATCTTGGACAGCTGTTTCGTCCTTATATTTTATTTACTTTTTCTTAAGTCACTATACACAGATATTCTATTGCTCGTAATATTATCATTGAAAGATTAATGGAAGAATTCACTCAGTGAGCTTTTATTTTCATTAAGGAGTCTCCAAGAAATTAGGATTGATCGTGAAATTGAATTAATATATTAAGTTCACGAATGTCTTCTATAATTGGATATCAATGAGGGATTTTCCCACTCCAGGTGAGGTTGACTCAACATTTCTGCTGGGTTTCCTTGAACCTTCGTCAGGAGGGTTTCGTCAATGTTTAGGAGAAGTTGATTCCGTGGCTTCCTTCCCCGAGACACTGCGAACAAGTGGGAATCCATTTTGTTCCAAACAGACGACGATTGTGACTCAAGTTCAACAATGCTCTTTACTAAAATTCCTTGTTTCGAAAAAGTATTTCTTACAATTACAACTTGAATCGAGAATTAAGAATTTGTCCCCTCCCCTTTTTTTTTATTGTATTGAAGGAGATTAGAAGCAAGTGAAGTGAAGCAAGGGGATTTTTATTTATTTATTTATTTATTTATTTATTTATTATTAATGAAGCTCCAGTTCCATTACAGAAAAAACGACTTTTTTTTCGGTTTTGTAACTCCATAAGAAAGTGAGATTCGTTAAATAAGTCTGTGTGTTTGTGGTTTCTCCCATTAACTTTTGAACGACTCGATTGATCTTCTTCAATGTTGGTCTGCATATTCAAGGACTAGAGACAATTTAACTTTTATATTTAAAATCTTTTCCAAGTGGATCCTGTCGGAAAATGAGCATGAGATGATGCTAAAAATTCACATTGAAAAGAATTTCAATGGATTTCTTTTCACCTTTTGTTAATATCTATTTCTCGTGAAAAATGAACATTAAATCCATAATCCAATGCGTGGAATCGAATACCATTAAAATTAATCCGATTTAGACAATGGAAGTAAATAAATAAGACAATGGATTTAATTTATTTTTTTCCAGAATATTGAAAAATTGTAATATTGTATACAGTATAGATTATAAATTAAAATAAATGCAATTTTTTTTTTTTAAATTTAAAAAAAAATAAAGAAATTGTAATAAAAAAATAAGAAATTTATTTATTTATTTATTTATTTTTAATTTAACTTTTGATAAGATAAAAAATTTACCAAATTTGCAGAATGTCCTAGTTTTCCTTTTGCCCGCTAGAGGCGCGATTAGCAGAAAACTTTTGAAGTCAGTGTATGCTAACGTCTAGCGCAGTGTTTCCAATGTGGGGCCCACGTCCCACAGGGGGGCAATTTTATTGTTAAGGGGGGCAATTCGTAGAGTCTAGAATCTAAGATTTATACTGTTTCTTATTTATTTAAATTATGAAAAATCGTAATTGTATATAAATTATATTAATTAAAGTAAATAACAAATATATACACTTCATGGTAATAATATTTTGATGTTATTATAATTATTAGGGGGGGGGATAATTAATAGTAATAGAGGGCATAAGAATTTTAGAAAGGCTTAGGTGGGGCATAGCACAAAAAAGGTTGGAAACACTGGTCTAGCGTCTCTTCACGACAGAGCGTACAGTGACTTTAAAAACTTCTGCTTTTTATTGAACGGTATTTTTTGATAACTTCTATTTAATTTTTAACTGAAAATAAGTCAAATCCATTGTAATTTTATTTCATTCCAAGATAATCAAGAGTTCAGGAATTCATCACCTCGAAAGTTCGGTTTCAATAAAATTGTTTGGTTAATGTAAGGTTAAGGCGAAGAGCGCGCAATTCAGTTAATCCTTCAACATTTTTCATCACTTTTGGGTCTACTGATCCTTAGTTATTCAATTTTACCTTTTTTATACATTCATTTAATAAAATAAGGTATTTATTTATTTATTTTTCTTTGGAGGCTGATCTTAGAAATACATTTTCGAGTGAAAATAATTGAAACTTAAGGGTCTGAATCAAATGCAGGCGACTGCAAACCTTTTATAATACATACTAATATATAAAGCTGAAGAGTTTGTATGTTTGAACGCGCTAATCTCAGGAACTACCAGTCCGATTTGAAAAATTCTTTTTGCATTAGATAGCCCGTTTATTGAGGAAGTTTATAGGCTGTAGAACATCACGCTACGACCAATAGGAGCGGAGCAGTAAACATAAACGTCAACCAATCTCGCAAACTGTCGGGTGCGGCGGCGGCAACGGTGACGGCGCGCTGGGTCGGGGGCGGGTTGGTTGCACGACGAGAACCGAACATTACCGAGAAGGGTCAAACAGATGATATTTATAGTTAATGAGATGCACTTAGTTATGTAATCGTAATGTGTATAAAAAAGATATGTATAATCACAATTAACGCGGGTGAAACCACGGGGCTCAGCTAATCTTTTATATATTTCTTTTTCCAATGCACTTAAAATTCTGAAAATTTAAATATGAAATCGTGAAGCATCTGGGATTTATATTTTCTTGTGTTTAATTTCATAATATTCTACAATTAATTAAATTAAAATTCAAAAACAGTCAATTTTTTGGGTGTTTACGAAGTATTTTCAACTCAAAAAAAATTGACAAAAACCCGAAATGATTAAAAAAAAATCGTAAAATAATGTTTTGTATTTAAAATATTTATTATTAGTGCAACAGTTAATTTTTTAAAAAGTAATTTAATCTCTCACAATTTTATAAAAACATTTTTTTTTTTTTTTAAATTAATTGTTGCACTAATAATAAATAAATACTAGTCGGCTACCCGTCGCTTCGCTCGGAAGCCTCCCTTATGTAACGGAAAACAATTTTTTATTTATTAAAAAACACACACACACACACATTTTTTTATTCCAAATGATACTTTTCAGTGGTTTTTGAGTGTTCAGTATTCTATCTAATAGAAATACTGCTTCTTTCTTTTTTGAGTCTCTTTTTTATTCTAATCGGCACTTTTCAGTGGCTTTTGCGTTCCAAATATTGATGGTTTCTGAGTTACAGATAGTGATTTTTCAGTATTCTATCTAATAGAAGTACCGCGTCATTCTTTTTTGACTCTCATTTTAATTATAATTGACACTTTTCAGTGACGTTTGAGTTACAAATATTGATGGTTTTTGAGCTGTAAATAGTGATTTTTTTCGGTATTCCACCTCAAAAAAAGAGTGCTTCTTTCTTTCTTGACTTTGTTTTCTTTATTCCAAAATCTTGCGTGTACACGCACACATTTTTCAATATCACATAGAATTTGGCTAAGTAAGAATATTTAAAATATTGCAACGTTTCGGCAATTATCGTTCTAATTGTCAGTTTCGAATTACAAATAAACTGACGGATGTGACATAAATAAACAATCATGAGATTCAAAAAAAAGAGATTGAATACATTCCTTATTGATGCGGAAAAGGAAAGGAAATATAAGTCAAAAAACAATATGAAGAGAGTTGTAGTCCCTATCGCCTAATGGATAAGGCATCTGACATCGGATCAGAAGATTGCAGATTCGATTCCTGTCGCGGATATTTCATTGTAAAAATTATTTCTATTTTCCATTCTCTCAGAAAATTGCGCCGGACAGACAGATAGACAGACAGAGAAATAAAAGATTTTAGTAATATAGATTGTCACTTTTCAGTGACGTTTGAGTTACAAATATTGATGGTTTTTGAGTTGCAAATAGTGATTTTTTCGGTATTGCACCTCAAAAAAAGAGTGCTTCTTTCTTTCTTGACTCTGTTTTCTTTACTCCAACATCTGGCGTGTATACGCACATATTTTTCAATATCACATAGAATTTGGTTAAGTAAGAATATTTAAAATATTGCAAAGTTTCGGCAACTATCGTTCTAATTGTCAGTTTCGAATTACAAATAAACTGACGGATGTGAAATAAATAAACAATCTTGTGATTCAAAAAAAAAAGATTGAATACATTCCTTATTGATGGGGGAAAGGAAAGGAGATATAAGTCAAAAAACAATACGAAGAAAGTTGTAGTCCCTATGGCCTAATGGATAAGGCATCTGACTTCGGATCAGAAGATTGCAGGTTCGATTCCTGTCGCGGATGTTTCATTGTAAAAATTATTTCCATTTTCAATTCTCTCAGAAAATTGCGCCGGACAGACAGACAGAGAAATAAAAGATTTTAGTAATATAGATTGACACTTTTCAGTGACGTTTGAGTTACAAATATTGATGGTTTTTGAGTTGCAAATAGTGATTTTTTTTCGGTATTCCACCTCAAAAAAAGAGTGCTTCTTTCTTTCTTGACTCTGTTTTCTTTATTCCAACATCTGGCGTGTACACGCACACATTTTTCAATATCACATAGAATTTTGTTAAGTAAGAATATTTAAAATATTGCAACGTTTCGGCAATTATCGTTCTAATTGTCAGTTTCGAATTACAAATAAACTGACGGATGTGAAATAAATAAACAATCTTGAGATTCAAAAAAAAAGATTGAATACATTCCTTATTGATGGGGGAAAGGAAAGGAGATATAAGTCAAAAAACAATATAAAGAGAGTTGCAGTCCCTATGGCCTAATGGATAAGGCATCTGACTTCGGGTCAGAAGGTTGCAGGTTCGATTCCTGTCGCGGATGTTTCATTGTAAAAATTATTTCTATTTTCTATTCTGTCAGAAAATTGCGCCACACAGACAGACATACAGAGAAATAAAAGATTTTAGTAATATAGATTTTAAATACAAAACTTTATTTTACGATTTTTTTTTTTCATTTCAGGTTTTTGCCAAATTTTTTTGAGTTGAAAATACCTCGTAAACACCCGAAAAATTAACTTATTTTGAATTTTAATTTAATGAATTGTAGAATATTCTGATTTAAATAGGAACTTGTGAAGCATCTGTGATTTACATTTTCCTGTTTTTAATTTTCAAAAACAAAAAAGTTTAAATCAAAGCTACAAAGCTACATCGGAAGCGCAGTGGTGCCTCAAAAAAAAAAAAAATACACAATGTAAAGCTCACCAATGAAAATTTAGTGAGAAACGTCATGTGCCAGCAGTGCGCAGGCTTCAATGAATTTTTTTAAAGCATAAAAATTCAAACTACGCATTTGAATTATTAATAATAGGGTCAATCCATACCAAACGGTCCAGAAACATTAAGTTGGTTGCTCGACCATTTAAAAAAAAAAAATGATTTTTCTACTGTTGATACCCCTATGCATGAATACTTCAGAACAGGCATTATTTTTTTTTATTTGACTTCGTTTAAAAACGGCGTCCATTGTTATGTTATGGTTTCCGGCATTTTTGGCCTTTGCAGACAGTTGCGGTAAATTTGATAACTCAGCTAAAAAAAAATGATAGAAAGCTGCGGTAAAAAACATAATTTTCAGCACATTTTAAGTTACATTTTATGTCCTATACCTTCTTACCATATCTATTGCATTTACCAATGCAAATGGCTGAAATTTAGAACCGAAACTGATATTCGCTTTTGAACAAAAATCAAAGTTCCGGGTTTTTTTTTTTAGCAGGAAGGAATGAAATATTGAAACTATAAATTTTTTTGAGAAAAGATATACATCCAAAGGTTTAGCAAAAAATATTTCATCTCTGTTCCTGGCTTCCTAATTTAGTTATAGCTCTTGAAAAATGCTCGTTTTTCATTTTTTTAAAAGTTTGAGCCCCAATATCTCTGGTGGGGGACTTAATAAAAATTTGAAATTTACAGTATAAATAGAACTTTATGAGAGCTATCTGTGAAAAAAATTTTGAGTTTGATATTTGAATTAGATACCTGGGTTAGATACATAGGTCATGCTGGAAGCAGTAGCACTTCCGCTAAATTCTGGCTAGCAATCGCAGGAGTAGGAAACCCCTTTGTAACGTATCTTAATCGCAAAACTCTCCTCAAATTTAGCTTTATCCTCATTAATCATTAAAAAGGTAAAGCCCATGAATCTGCTTAAAAATTCTTTATATACACTAAAAATAAAATTGTGTACAATTAAAAACAACCGGTTTCCGTCCCGAGAGGGACCTTTTTCAAGCATTAGGGACGGAAACCGGTTGTTTTTAATCTGTATTACTAAAATCTTTTATTTCTCTGTCTGTCTGTCTGTCCGGCGCAATTTTCTGTGCGAATGGAAAATAGAAATAATTTTTACAATGAAATTTCCGCGACGGGAATTGAACCCGCAACTTTCTGATCCGAAGCCGGATGTGTTATCCATTAGGCCATAAGGACTACAACTCTTTTCATATTGTTTTTTGACTTATATCTCCGCAATTGTTGTGTTGTTGTTGTGCCCCAATGTTAGTGCAACAATGGAAAATGGTTTTTCATTTTTTATTGTCACGAAGAAGTCGACAAATTCAAAATGAGCATTATTGAACTTCAAAATGTTGCGTTAACTGCTTTCTTTGGAATCGAGTTTTGTTAGATTATCTTAAATTTTATTTTCTTATTATTATTACTTTTAATAATTGAATTGTACCTTATTAATATATTTTTGTAAAAACAACTAAATTTATTGATTCACGTGTTTTTGAAATTTGTTTAAGCTTCCAACTATTTTGTTTTGTTGTACTTATTCCAATTTTATTATGCTTGAAAAGAGATGGCTTGAAAAGAATCTTCAAAACTTCAAAATGTTGCTTTAACCCCTTTCATTGGAATCGATTATTCTTGGATTATCTCATATAAACCATCGTTTTATCATCGATAATCAATTAGTATCGAAATGGACAACGAGAGAAAGGATGAGATCTTTTCAAAGAACTGTTAATAATGTCGTAATCTCGGCCATTCTTGACTACAGGTAAAATTTGTCTGAAGTCTCCGCCAAAGAGGAAAATTTGTCTAGATTCACAAGTCATCAGAATTTGGTTATCTTCACTCGAAAGAATAGTCACAATCAATTCGTCGCCAGGAGTATCGTATATAAGCTATGATCTTCATTTAACATCTATATCAACCAACGTCCATAAATAAATCTCTTCTTCAAATATCTATAACGAACAATCTGTACACGGGAGATGGCCTATTTGTATATAATTTTATTTTTAGTGTTTATAAAGAATGTTTAAGCAGATACATGGGCTTTATCTTTTTAATGATAACAAGAACAGTGCATGTAAAATTGTAATATTGAATTTAATTTTATCCTTTTTTCGTTTTTATTATTCGACTGTTATTTTAACTTAAACTTTCTTTTTTCTTCATTATATTTTCTTATTGAAAAGAGGAAGATGAAACCTGGGCCAGTCCAAGCCTGACAGCCTCTGACCATCGACGATGGAAAACAGGAAAACAAAGTAGCCTATTTTTTTGTTTTTAGGGAGTAAAGATCAAATATTTATTTGCGATTCCAATCTTAACATCGTAAGTTATTTCTTGATGGATTCAAACACGAAGTGTAGAATGGATTTTGAACAACATCTTAGTTATCAATATTTTTTTATAAAACGTTTAAATACTTTATAAAAAATCATACAGTTGTGGTGAGTTGTTACCTGAGAACGAATACAAGGAATTGGCGATGGTAATTTGGATTCACCGAACACCTAAAAATTCAACATTGCTGAGTTGTATTCATCGAGAACGTTTTGGTAAGTGATTATTAAAGATGTCCTTTAATGCATCGCAAAGAAGAAATCGCGCGGAGTGAGATCCGGAAACCTTGTAGACCACACATTGAATTCATTCATTCCTTGGTAAGTGATTAAAATTCACCCTGTATTAGTAGTTTTTTTTTTTTTTTAAATATAACTTTTATTTTTTTTACTTTTATCACATCAGAAAAAAATAAAGTAATATTCGCTTACTAGTTGACCCGTGCGAATAATTCGCAACAAAAAAAACCACCTTTGAGAAATAATAAACAAATCCAACAACTGTCGTGCATGTTAGTTAAACACATTGTCAATAGATGGCGTCTTCTACCAATCAATTTTGTAAAAAGGTTGACCCGTGCGAATAATTCACATGGTATCTTGATCAGTCACCGAATGGTAATGTGGAAATAAATAAATGAACAGATTGTCAATAAATTTTTATAAAAAGATTTTTAAAATAAAGTTTTTTAATGAAAACATTAATTTTAAACAATTTGTTTATTTTTCGTCATTAGCTGTGAACGTAATCTTCAAAATCATTGATATCTCAATCATTGATTTTGATGAAGTATTAAGGGAAATAAAAAAAATACACCTTTGAGAAATAATATATGAGAAGTTGACAAATATTTATGTTTTTTATTGTAATAAATCGTTTATTTTTATTAAAATATAAATCTTTGTTTGTTTTTTATCTTTCTTATTAAATAAACGATGAAATATCATTTTTAAAGTGCATTTTTAATTCAAAAAAGGATATATTTGAAGTTTACGACGCTATAACATTATTTGAAATGTTGTTTCGCTTTCGAAAGATAAGTCGCTGCTGCTAAAGCATGTTTACATGTTTATAAAAAGGTTTTTAAAATAAAGTTTTTTAACAAAAAAATTTGTTAAACAATTTGTTTATTTTTCGTCATTAGCGGGGAACATAATCTTCAAAATGATGTCTCAATCATTGATTTTGATGAAGTATTAAGGTAATTATGGCGTACCGACACAAAAACACCTTTGAAAAATAATATATAGAGATAAGCATATTTTCTTATTTCTTTGTTGCATTTCAGGTTTAGAATAAAGAAAATATACTATTTAACTGAACCAGAAAAGATCAACAAGTGAAAGAGAAATCAACTAATAAATAAATTGAACCAAAGTTGTTGTTGTGGTTTTGTTTTTTCATTCATAAATAGGTCAACCTTGAACGATGTTTCTTCAAAGATAGTTTTATGACTTTGGCCCTTTTCGAACCAACACAGAATTAAATAGAACGCGATGTTTAATCCATAGAACGAATTTAAACATCTACGATAAAACTTTGCAAATAAAAAGAAAAGAAAAACTTCAAATAAATGAATGAAGAAAAACATTAAATATTTCAATAGAGAAGGTTCTGGAATGAAAAGAGAATTTATTTCAATGCTAATTAGAACCCAAAAGCAGGGCCTCTCACATTAAAAGAACCACAGAAATGAAAGGAAAATTTCCATTAAGATAAAACATGAAACTTATCAAACAACTCTTTTGGGTAACAAATTTATGAAGGATAAACTGGGGAGAAGTAACACGTATTTTGTAATTTGTTAATTAAGATTAGGCTCACGATTTTTATTGTGTTTCGCACTTAAGTAGCATGCAACTTGTATCTTCTTCTTCGTAATAAAAAAACAAAATCTCAATAATTCTTTAGCGAATCTAAAAATTTACTGAAATTAAAAAGTTTACTTTATTCTCATGTACTAAAGACATGAACTCATTTAAAAAGGAAAATGCAAAGGAAAATGCCTCCTCCGGCTACATATCTGAATGAAAATTACGTTAAATTCATAATGCAATCTTTTATAATCTATGAATTTTGTAATTTGATGAGCATTAAGTTTAGTTTTCATCAAGTCAGTCTCGTTATTAAGATGGGGGAAGGACGAGATGAGGGACTTGAACCTCTGAAGAATCTTTTGGTTTGCGATTGGAGGATTAGGAACGATTTAACTATGATATTTGAGGTCTTGTGGGTAATTGTATATAAATTAGCGCATGAAGATTTCCATAGAAACGCATTGGAGTCTAAACATTTTTTTTATCCTAAAGAAATGGCCAACA
>JAFIDM010012231.1:27808777-27820288 GCA_023159025.1 Thereuonema tuberculata
ATAAATAACTTAATAATAATAAAATAAAACAAAAAAATGTAAGAGCTGAAATCGAGTCAAACAATAAATTATAGTAACAAAAATTAAACTGTCTAAACAATTTAAACTTAAAATACAAGAAAAATAAAGGAAAGTAACTAAATCAACAAAATATACATAATATTGAAAGCTTTGGTTGCACAAAATTTAATTAACATTGACTTCATGTTTGTTTTCTTTGGTTTTCATTTCCTTTTGATTCATTTCTTTTCTTTTAATTAACGTTTTAATTTTACGGAATCAATTGATTAAATGTCCTTTCACTTTCTCCTATTTAACTTTTTAATTTTCAACAATATTATTATTATTTAAAGTTTGACCTACTTTATTTGGTTTTACTTTCGTTTGGTTGTCGATTTTGTCATAATTTTTCTTGTTCGCGATTTTAATTTTGAATTATTTTTAGTCATAAATGTCATGTAAATTTGTCGAACATTAATAAAAAAGCTGCATAAAATTTCTTAATTTAATTTTTTTTATTTGTATGAATTTTAGCAAATTTTAAAATTTTACTTTCAGATAGGAGTTGAAAGAGCAAAATTTTATTTCTACGATCAATATATACCATTTAATCGAATGAATAAAATTTGGTACTTTGTTGTTTTTTTTTAAAATAATTTTTTTAAAAAAGTTACCTACATTTATTATACTGAAATTTTGGGAAGATTTGATTACATGTAAATAAATTATTCGAAAATCAAGTTGAATATGAAAACTATGTAGATATGTTACTGTGGTTATAAGAAAAAAAAAATTACAATGTTCAAGACAACAACATATAATTTCAATAATTTCGGCTATTGTGTCTTTTAAACTTTAAATTATTTGGTTTTTTTGTGAAACTTCTCAACCTCTTCAGGTAAAACAAAAATAAAATTTGCCAACTTAAAATAATTTGAAAAAACTTAGAAAGTACGAAGTGATGTGTCAAAGATGTCCTAAATTTCGATTGAAGAGACGTTTGGTGACAAGCTTTACAGCTCCATTTTAAACGAAGATAATAGATCATTACGTCCTTTGTTTAATCAAAAGGTCAAGGCATTGAATCCTAAGTTATTATAATTTCTATTTTTAGCATTTACTCTTTTGAGATCACACATGATCTCCCAAAAAATATATCACCTGTATGTGATTTAATGTGATAATTAATTTCCACTCTATCCAGATTGTTATTACTATTACCATTTTTGAAATCACTAGTGGTGCCGCGTCAACAAATTTAATAAACTAAAAAAAATTGAATACTCTGTAGTAGTTTTATCTACTATTCATAAAGATATTATTTCACTTCATTAGTTTACTTAAGATCTGCTGTGTTGAACATTAAAAAGTTTCTTAAAAATACCGTAAACACATATTTTTGAAACTTGCATGCGCAAAAGCGTTGAAGGCTCTCGTGTAGGTAACTTTTTTAAAAATTATTAAAAAAACAACAACAAATCATATGAAATTATATTGAATTAAGTGTTATATATTATTCGTAGAAATAAAATTTTGCTCTTTCAACCATAGGCGGATCCAGGGGGGGGGGGCTAATGGGGGCTATAGCCCCTCCCTTTAGCTGTGAATATAGATTGGATAAAATATGTTATCCAAAGGCTGCTGCCTGATAGACATTAATATTGCCATGATGACGATTTCAATTGCTAATAAAAAGCTGGCGTTTAACGTGCATTTCAGACACACAGGTATAGTCAGCTCTTCAGAAAAGTTAGCCCCCCCCTTTGAAAAATCCTGGATCCGCCCGTGCTTTCAACTCCTATCTGACAGTAAAATTTTAAAATTTGCTAAAAATCTTAAAAATAAAAAAAATTAAATTAAGAAATTTTATGCAGCTTTTTTATTAATGTTCGACATACTTTACATGACATTTATGACTGAAAAACTAAAAATAATACAAAATTAAAATTGCGAACAATAAAAATAATGACAAAATCGACAACCAACGAAATTAAAACCAAATAAAGTAGGTCAAACTATAAATAATAATATTATTGTTGAAAACTAAAAGTTAAATAGGAGAAAGTGAATGGACAATTAATCAATTGATTCACACGAAAATTAAAACGTTAATTAAAAGAACAGAAATGAATCAAAAGGAAATGAAAAATAAAAAACAAAAACAAAGTCAATGTTAATTAAATTTTGTGCAACCAAAGCTTTCAATATTACATATATTTTGCTGATTTAGTTACTTTGCTTTATTTTTCTTTTAAGTTTAAATTGTTTAGACAGTTTAATTTTTGTTACTATTATTTATTGTTTAACTCGATTTTTGCTCCTAATTTTTTTTGTTTTACTTTTTATTTTATTATTATTGAGTGAATTATTATTTGTTGAATCACTGGGAGCCTAAACCTCCTTCGCACCCAATGTAGCCGTTCAGCTTTTTTCATTTTATTAATTAGGATTGAATTTTTTATTTCTATTTTTTATTTTCGCATTAATACTTGTAATCAGGGGCGTATATAAGGGGGGGGGCCGAGGCCCCCCCCCCGAAATAATGAAGATATGTTCTCATAACGTTTTTTTTGGTTGAACAGATAGGTTTTCATTGTTTTTTTTGGGTCCCCCCCCCGAAAATATATTCTATATACGCCACTGCTTGTAATGTTAGATATTTCAAATATTAATATTCTTGTTTTGATTTATATAAAAAACTTTAACCATTGGTAATATTTTTGTTTGTTTGTTTTTTTTTATTTTGTCTGAATTCTCCCAATAACCCGAAATCAATGCTGCTGCTCTTATTTATCGTAAAGTTCAGATGAACATTGATTGAGAGGCTTCCCTGCAATTCTTGTGTCGATTTTGAAGTTTCAAAAATATGTGTTTACAGTATTTTTAAGGAACTTTTTAATGTTCAACACAGCAGGTCTTAAGTAAACTAATGAAGTGAAGTAATATCTTTATGAATACTAGATAAAACTACTATAGAGTATTCAATTTTTTTATAGTTTAATAAATTTGTTGACGCGGCACCACTAGTGATTTCAAAAATGGTAATAGTAATAACATTCGGGATAGAGTGGGAATTACTTCTCACATAAGATCACATTCAGGTGATATATTATTTGGAAGATCAGGTGTGATCTTAAAAAAGTAAATTCTAAAAATAGAAATTATAATAACTTTTGATTCATCCAAACCAAGGCCGTAATGATCTATTATCTTCGTTTAAAATGGCGCTGTCAAGCTTGTCACCAAAGGTCTTTTCAATCAAAATAAGAATATTAATATGAAAAATATCTAACATTACAAGTACTAATGCGAAAAAAAAAAATAGAAATAACAAATTCAATCCTAATTATTAAAATGAAAAAAGCTGAACGGCTACATGGTATGAAGGTCATTGGGTGCGAAGGAGGTTTAGCCTTCCAGTGATTCAACAAATAATAATTCACTCAATAATAATAAAATAAAGAGTAAAACAAAAAAATGTAAGAGCTAAAATCGAGTCAAACAATAAATAATAGTAACAAAAATTAACTGTCTAAACAATTTAAACTTAAAATAAAATAAAAATAAAGTAAAATAACTACATCAACAAAATATATGTAATATTGAAAGCTTTGGTTTCGCGGAATGTAATTAACATTGACTTTGTTTTTTTTTTTGTTTTTTCATTTCCTTTTTATTCATTCCTGTTCTTTTAATTAATGTTTTAATTTATGTGTGAATCAATTGATTAAATTTCCATTCACTTTCTCCTATTTAACTTTTTAGTTTGCATTAACTCACATTTGCATGAGGGCCCAAAATTTCTAGCTATGCCACTGGCTGAGAGCACTGAAATCGCTTAGTTCCATTTCATTCAACTTTATAATAGTATTAGAAGAAGTTTATGCAATTTTTTTAAAATAACAATAACCTCTTTTTGATTTTTTTGACCCCCCCCCCCAAATATCAATGGCACATTCTGTGCCGTGACCCTCCGGCGGGGGCACCTGTGATTATGTCGATGTAAAGAATCATGTCTCAAATATGAATACAAATTAACTTGAATCTTTGAAATGCTACCTGGTCTTTTATATACAGGCTAATGAAGTACTATAACTAAAGCTTTTCTTGTATGTTAATATTGCTATATGTTAATATGTTATATATAAATATCGTTATAATGATCATTTTTTTCTTCTGTACCTATCAAATATTTGCCAACTGGCTTTCCAAGTTTTTGCTGGACACAACAGGTTCTTGAACAATATGGAATCTGTGTAATAAAAAATCATAGAATTGCTAAGGCTATTTTAATTTTAGAAACTCCTTTCTATATCGAAATCTTCAGCAGTGACAACAGGAATGAATGGCAGCTGTACGCTTATTAATAAAAATAAAAGGCCAGTTATTTATAGTCCAGTAAATGACTGGACTTAGCTGATTAACAAATGATCACTGGTTAAAATCCATTCACTGACAAGAATTCAGATGTTGATCACAACTAAGATAGTAAAATTCATTTTTTGAAAATACCATGGTAACTCAAAGAATTACGGAAGCAATAGAAATCCACTTTAAAAATGATACATATAATTCATTATCAAGCTTTGGCCATGGTCTCAAGTGATTAAGCACATTAAAAAAAAAAAATGCACACAGAGTGATTCTAAATTCATACGACAAACTTTAAGGGGTAGTAGAGCATACCAAAACAAGCATTTTTTGTCAAACAATCCGCAACTGGTGGTCAATGCTTGTTTTGGTATGCTCTACTAACTCTTAAAGTTTTGTCCTATGAATTTAGAATCACCCTGCATTTATTAATCTATATAGTTGACAGCTAGCCCCTTTTTCCTGTGATTGCTGCCCTTCCCCAACAGCTCTGCTACTGAATCTATATATTTAATAGTAATAAATAGATATGCTTTTTTTTCCCCCTCATGTTTTTAAACATTCTGTAACAATTGGACTAGTGTCTAGAAGCATGTCATTGAGTGCATTCTAACTTAATAATGTATTTTTTTTTATTAAAAAATTATAAGTGGTGGTTGAGGGGTTTGGTTCCAACTTCACAGTTGCCAAACCCCTCTCCCATCACCTCCTCACTGAATCTTTTTACATAATTCAACTTAATGTCTACAGCCCCAAAGCAGAATATCGAGCGACTGGGCGACAATGTCGCAGAACAAAAGTGAGGGCTGCAGAAAGATATCGTATACAACAGGGGTCGTTTGTTTTTTTTGTTTTTTTTTTGGTTGTCAATTCGGAGATTCCGGTTTTTTTTTGTTTTTTTTTTGGGTTGTCGATTTGAAGGCTCTTTTTTTTTTTCTGCACCTGCAGAAAGTTTTTCGTCTTAGCATCAATCGTCGCAGAAAGCTAAAAAACATTCTGCTTTCGGGGTCTACAGTATAGTCATTGGTCGACAAGATGCCCATCACTACTGCCAAGTCACCCAACATCATCAACACATGTTTTCCTTAAATTAAGCAGAGAACTGTATAAATTGTTCTGAATAGGAGCCAGTTTGTAGATGGCCTCAAATTAAATTAAAACTTAAAAAGTAGATTGCATTTTCATTAGTTTTAAGTGGATTGGAGATCAAAGAGCCGGGATTCAATTCTGCTGTGGGGACAAGCTTTGTTTTTTTCCTTTTTTTTAAAAAATTTCATTTCTTTCTTTTCTTTTTTTCCTGTTTTGTTTTTCTCCTTCTTTCTGTAAGTATATGTTGTTGTTTTTTTCCAGTTATTTTATAAATATTAGGCAGAAAAGTAATATACAATTAAAAAAAATAATATTCTCAATAATATTTTCTTTATTATATATATACTTTGTGATAAAAAAAAACCTACCCGAAACCATAGTCGACTTTGCCTGTGACATTAGTATAGGCTGGGTCCACCTTTCACCTTTCTCACAGCCATGATCCTGTTGGGGAAACTTTCCATCAGCTCCTTGAACATCTCTGAAGGAATGGCAGTCTCTAATTCATCCTATAGGTGTTCGATGGTTCAGTTCGTTTCAGTGCTTTATTTATTATGTATAAAGCACATATATAATTTTTTTTCTAAATTACTAAATTAGTTACTAATTGAAGAAAATTTAATTAAAAGAATTAAAGAAGGGATGACCATTAAATGTTATCAATGTAAATATCTCAATTGGTGGAATTTATAAAACTTGATTATCATAAAAAAAACATCAAGAAGAAAAGTGCATTAGTACAAAGAAAAACGATAAGATTAAAAAAAAAAAAAAGAAGTTTAGGTAGTTGTAGTATAGTAAAATAAGATGTAAAATACTGAGATGCATGTTTTTTATAACCTGTAGTTTTAAGAAACTCCCTTCCTCCACATCTATTGTGTTCTATATGCTTCCTGTGATTCCGAACGATGGCCCTGCAACATAGTTTCCACTGCAGGAGACTTCTGTTCAGTTGTTCTTGTAGAATATTGGACCAATGTCACAGCAAACTTTACA
Organism: Thereuonema tuberculata; assembly: GCA_023159025.1. Classification (NCBI taxonomy): domain Eukaryota; kingdom Metazoa; phylum Arthropoda; class Chilopoda; order Scutigeromorpha; family Scutigeridae; genus Thereuonema; species Thereuonema tuberculata. Next base: position 27,815,234 of record JAFIDM010012231.1, read on the forward strand.
TAGGCCTTCCACAGATCAAGGATGACGATTACTGATGCCCCGTTTCAGTAGTCCAAATCCGCAGAAGCCCGTAATGGATGCATCAGGGGATTTAACCGATCCCTTGTTAAGTTGAAGTAAAGGGGATCACCTTCCCGATAGTATTCTAATAATGAATGGGCAAGTATGGCTGGTCACCATTATCCATATGGATGTGCACTTTCATGTTGCTTGTTGCCTTAAAGATGAGGAATATCAATGTTGAAAATAGGGTTCGTCACATTCTCCTGAAAGTATGTTACATAAGCTTTGCATTGCTAGCCATGAGAGTAATAACTCGATGCATGAAGAGCTTGCCACGTGAGCAATAACCGGCCACTACCATGAACTTTTTGGAGAACTTTTCTCTACATTGCTTGATGAAATCTGATTGTCCTTTTGAGTCCCTTTGGCCGTGAAAAGCTTTTGGATTGTTGGTGTCATCAAGGTTTACTCATGCCTCATTGAAGGACACAACCCACTTCCATTTGTCGCAGACCAGGTACCTCTCTTAATGCTTATGACAGTTCGTGAAGCATTCACGGATGTTAATCGGGCTAAGCTGGTGTCCACAGGCTTTATGATGGCATTCCATATGCAGATTTCTCTGATGTTGCATTGGCAGATTTTCTTTTGTTTGCCACATACATCTGATTGTCTCTGGGAACCGTGATGTTTGGGCACAGTTTCGTTGATGTTTTATAGGACATCCATGGTCAAAAGGCTGGTGATTCCTCACTTTATGTAACATTTTCCCCACATTGCTGGCTGAAATGGCCAAGCCATTCAGGACATCCATGGTCAAAAGGCTGATCATGGTTTTATAGGACATCCATGGTCAAAAGGCTGGCAATTCCTCACTTTATGTAGCACTTTCCCCACATTGCTGGCTGAAATGGCCAAGCCATTCTCTTTACACTTCTCTTTACATGGGCGTGGCTCGTTGGTGCAGGGGCAAAGATGGTGTCATCGTCTGGTTTCAGAGTCGTTAATGGTTGTGAATTGGCTACGGCTGTACAGGTGTTTCTGCTTGCTGGGGCTTGTGCTCCTTGTTGGACAGGTGAGCACTTCGTCTGCACTTCAGCCGTGTCATGTGGGCTACCTCCGACTGTTGGGGGCGAGTTGTCGGCTGCAAATGGTGGATCTCGTAGGTGACAGGAGACAATTGACGGACAATGGCACATGGGCCTCACCAGCGATGGAGCAATTTTTCGGCGAGGCCTACTGAGCAAGTCGGCTGAAGAGAAGGACGAGGTCTCCAGGACTGTACGTCACCTCACGATGATGGAGGTCGTAGCGTAGTTTGGACTCCTGTTGTGCATCCACCATAAACTGTTTGGCTATGGTGTTCGCATCATCTAATCGGCGTTGTAGGGTGGCTAGTCAGTGGAGATCTCCGGGGCTTGGGCTAGGAGGGTGTCTAGTGTGCTTTGTGGGTGTCGATCATGGACCAGGAAGAAGGGTGTGAAGGATGTAGCTTCATTCACAGCTGTGTTGAAGGCGAGAGTGACGAGGTTATTGTCAGAGTCCGGCATAGTAGGTCCGTGATTCGGCAGGTCTTCGACACCAATGATGTATGGTCGAAATGACAGATACTAATGTCGGGGTTTAGTCTAAGGCGCGCACACTTTATTTACAATTATTTACAGGTTTATATACATATTGGACTGGATTCCGGGAATCAAAATAGAGCTTTCTTTCTGGTCCGTCAGTGGCTCCCTCGAAGCTTTCTGTGCGATCTGTCACTTGGAAAGAGAGCTCGTACGTAGTCAATTGGTCTCCCAATTCAGCCAATCACAGGGCAGTTTGACTGACCAATCGGGAAGGCTTTTCGACTTTGCATCAATAAGTATAGTTAATTCATCTAAAATTCTCATTTAGTTGATTTTCTACCTATTCAGCTTGAGGAACATACGGCCTGCCACATGCTACAGCAGTAATCCAGGGTTGCACAACCATCTTCAACACATCGGTGTAAGCAACTGCGTTGACTCTGGCACCTTGATGAAAGAAATGTGAAGGCATCATGTCACCCTCACTGCTCACGACACCCAGAAACATCATGGAGGTGGGAAACGTTGGTGTGCATGAAGGTCGGAACCTTCCCGGGTATTTTACACAGCCACCGATCATTTCTGCGGTTCACCTTCTGGTCCTGGACGAAGTTTTTCTCATCTGAGAAGAACCGTAGCATTCCTGGCTGCTCCGGATGTTTCAGCTTGTTCAAGAGGTGCTTGGCTCGGATCGCTCTGTTCTCCCGGGTTCTTGCGGACATGAACTGGCCTCTCCTCATCAGACTTATAATGAAGGTCTTCATGAACCACACGTCGGATGGTGGCCTCATCAAACTGCATCTCCGTGCCGAGTGCCCTCATGGATTTCCCTGGTTCAGCTTCGACAGTAGCTTGGACGGAAGCGATGAATTCGGGCATCCTGGTCCTGACCGAGCGCCGACAATGTCGTTTCCGGGGGAAACTGTTTCCACATCACCATTGGCGGCCCCAGCTCTCTCCGAACGTTGAAGACGAATGACCGGGCGACTTTCAGGAAGGCAGCAATTTCGGTCCTGCAGCCAAGGAGACGATGACTGCATGCCTCTTCATTTCCTGGGTTAGCCTAGGTTCTGCCGTGTTTACCTACAAAACAAAGTGATGTGTTATGATGACGTTCAGGATACTGTGTCACTTAAAATGGGTGTTCTCAAATACCTGCCGTACCCTGTATTTTCAAATAATTGGTTTTCCACATTTCACTGTAGACCCCCTGTTCTCAGCCAATATTAGTTGTACACAATAGATTCTTCTACTTTTTTTTCTGATTAGACATAAATAAATGATTCAGTGGGAATAGCTACTGCATTTACTATGGTTTCATTATAAAAGACTTGAAATAAAAAAAAAAAATAATTTAAAAAAAAGAAAAAGAACCATATAATGGGCTGTTTTGAGCAAAATCTGCAATTTCTATAAAATCAAGTATATCAGTTACAAAACACTGGAGCCTGTAGTACAAATTCTGCTCACTTTTTAGAAATGGCACCAAAAAAATACATAATCATTCACAGTTATCCATTTAATAAAATCATGTCTACCGGTGTAATTGGGAACCGTCACTAACTTTGTACTGGTACCACACTACAATATTGCAGGAGGGTGAAGGAGCAGCTTTTATGTTTATATCAGAAAATATATTTTTTTAACAGAACCACTCTTTACAAAGACTGTTAAAAACTTGCTAAAACTATGAACAAATGTCGCAGACTCTTGTACTTTTGTTTTAACTAGTTAAAGAAGTGATTGAGTATTGATTTGTTTTCTTGTCTCCCTCCGAAAGATATAGGGCATTTTATTTTCACTTAAGTTTACAAATTAATAAATGAATGATAAACATATGCAAAGGCACAAGCAATCTTTCTGATGAAAGTTATTATTAATAAGAAAGAAAAGAATAGTCATTATGCACTGATTTATAGTAGAAAATCTTTTTACATTTAAAAAAATAAATTTTGATAGATGTGATAGTCTTTCACATTTATTACTTTAATTGAGTGCTAAATTTTGAATAGAAACATAATAGTAATACTAGGTTTGTTGTTTCATTAACACTAATGTTGTTCTTTATGTGAACTTAGTGTGAAGATCTTGAAATTGAATTTGATGGGAAATTAAATTACTGGGATCTTCACTATTACATGGCTATGTTGGAAGAGAAGCTGTGTGATGTTGATCAGGATAAATTAAAGGAATATTTTCCAATTGAAGCTGTAATAAATGGCATGTTGCATATGTTTCAGGTAATTGATTGTTTCAACTGTTTGACTTAAATTAGTTACTTTTTGTTCCATTTCTTTTTTAATACTAGTGTTTGTTAAGATATAATTTTAATTAATTAAGATATAATTTGTATGACTCAACGTTAGGAATTAAATACTATACAGTGAAAACTCGATTAACTGTCACCGTCAAGACCAGGACTGTGATGGTTAAGCAAATAGTCGGATAACAGAAATTTCACAATAAACTTGTATAGTATCGAAATTTCAATGCTGGTTTGGGACGAAAGGCAAATAAATAAATAAATTAATACAAAGAAAAATGTAGTGGTAACAAATAGATATCGTCAAACACCAAACAAATAATAATAATAATAGAAACATAAAACAGTACTAGATAATAAGGTTTATATGTTAAAGCTGTAATCAGTCATCTTCTTCTGTTTCTTCGAGGCTCGAGCTTTTTTCGCAGCAATGTCCCATATTTTACGGAGAAATAGGTTTTGCAAATGATGACGGATGATGAGAGAGTGACAGTTAATCGAGTTTTCACTGCAATTGAATATATTATTGGTGTGAAGTGAGTGTAAATCATTTAAACCCAACTCTTACGGAAACTTGGTTGTCACATTATTTCTCCTAAATGGCTCATCATTTTGGAGAATTATAACTTCATGTAAAATGTAAATCTTTGTGGACCTGATAGCTCAACTGTTATAGATACTTGTCTTTGTTGGAGAAAGTGGGTGTAATACCATTGGAAAGGAGGGGATCAGGAAATTATCCTCCAATTGTTTCCTCTCAAGACAAGCCTTATAGTACAGATAGCCCCTGTCAAATGAGGAACCTATCATCTTACAATAAGTGTAATGCTGTTATCATTGATTCATTGAACAGTTAATTCATTGAAATTTTAACTTGAATAGTTATTGAAATTTCTTAGTTTCTGTTACATATCGATAAATGTTGGTAAGTTTTGGATATACTTCTATTGTTTTATTGTGAATCTACAACAAATTTAATAAAACTCTCATTTTATAACAATTGCTATTAATAAGCAAAATCTAATGGCAAATCTAAAAATGGATTTTTTTTCCTAAATAAGAAGAAAATTATTGTACATAATTTGCTTATCTGTCTTTGTAATGTTGTTAAACATATTAAAGAATAATATCGAAACTCGAAAGAATCAGAGACTCAGATAATATATAATATAATATATAATATAATATAATATAATATAATATAATATAATATAATATAAT
>JAFIDM010012231.1:27820298-27833582 GCA_023159025.1 Thereuonema tuberculata
ATATAATATAATATAATATAATATAATATAATATAATATAATATAATATAATATAATGCTTGGTAGCACTAATCAAAACGAATTGTAAAGATAGCCTTAAATTATAATCCTTAAGAATTGAGATCAGGAGAAAGACTGAAGAAAAATGACCATATAAACTTAAAAGGAGTTGGAGCAGATACATTGAAGCCTGTTCTCGGACTTCTGCAGGAATAAAAAACAGAGGCTGAATGTTTGAGTTTTAAATCTGTAATGGTTTTTGTGAAAGACAGATGTAGTTTGTGTTTGAATACATTCTTTTCTTTTTCTTCTTGAATTTACCAGATTGCCACAAATGCATATTCATAAGAACTAACTTTGCTGGTCATTTTTCACTAAGATCAAACAACATTCTGTGAGATCTTTTCTAATTGACTGAGCTATGTTGTAATGCTTATAAACCAAAACATGGGATTGAATTAAACTAATACTTTCTTTAGCTCATACATATAAATTTAGATCCATTGCTGTTAAGATCATTTGCTTTAATTCCACTGACTGTGGCTCCCTTTATCAACCATATTGATACAGAAAGGGAAACATACAGTTGAGGAACAAAATTTTATTATCCACTCTTTATCTGTTGTCAGTTGATCCTCCTTGTGTTGCTGTAATTCTACTATTTATTCATCACATCTAATAAATTTTCTTTTAAAACTCACAGTGATGCACTGATGGAGTATACAGTCTTTTTGAGATGTGTTTTGACCTCAAAGATTTTCCAGATTAATGTAAACCAACAATTTATTCTCATTGGATTACAATTCCCTGTAGTAGTGATATGCATGCAAGAACCAGTTTTTATTTCTGCCCATCCTGAATTTTGCAAATTATACCAGTATATATTTTAGACTAATCAGCACATGGCCAAGAGAGTGTCAAATAATAATAATAATAATAATATTAGTAATAATATTAATAATAATAAAGCAGAGAAGATCAGTAAATACACTGACATAGCACACTAGCTCCAGAAACAGTGGAAGCAGGACCGAGTACATGTTGTACCCATCGTCCTGTCCGTCACTGGTCTGGTACCTCACACATTGCACCCAGTCTCACCACACTAGGACTTCACAAAAACACTTATGCACAACTGCAGAAGGCTGTGGTACTCAACACAACACACACAGTTAGGAAATTTATGGACACAACCACACATCCCTAATCATTCTCGCACACATCTTTACACTTAGCAATATGTGCTTTGGTCCTTGACCCGCCATGTTGTTTTTGCTGGGGAAACCCAAGGTTAGAATCTTTTACATAATCATAATAATAATAATAATAATAGTAATAATAATAATAATAATAATAATTTGGTATTATGTGGTAGCCTACTTTTGTTAATAGGTAGTTTTTTTCTTAATTTTCTTTATTGCCAAAATTTTCTAATTCGTACATTTCAGAACTTGCTTGGATTGAAGTTTACAAAAATTACTACTTCTGGGGTTTGGCATCGAGATGTCCAAATGGTAAGTGAATTTGTATTTATTTCTATATTTATTTTTTAATTAATGTATTGTATAAAAAAAATAGAATTCATAGCATAGCATAACTCATTTCCTGGCATATGTTTTAGTTCAAAATTGAATTAAAAAAAAAAGCTATTTTATAAGATGATTAATTTTGAGAATGATTATAACTAACGAAAACAAATTGGTAATAAAGAATTTGAAACAAAGTGGAATACCATTAGATTCAATTTCAGCTTAAATATCAGTTTTCAATTTTTTTTTAATACTAATGTCTGTCTTATATGACAACATATATATGTTTTCAGAATCCATAATAAGCATGGTAAAAACATTTCCATAACTTCTAATATTGTTGGAGAAAAAGTAATACATCAAAATTTCTATAGACAGCAAGCAGAGATGTATTACTGTGCTTAATTTTCATAGAAATGAAATCAGTGGGAAAAATTAAATTTGAGACCTATATGAAATTCTTTTTTTATTTATTTTTTTATCTGGCAATGCTGGAGATATATGTAGTCAAAAAACCAAAATTATTAATTAAAAAAAAAATAAAATCATCAGATCTCGAATTTGCTTTTCTATAAATAAATTAACTTATTCCAATTCAGGCTGTATCATTCTAGCATTTTCCTTATATTAATACATCTTATATTTTCTAAATTATACATATTTGAGTGAAGTGCCAGTAGGTTAAGGCTCTAATGAACATTCTTCAGGATTAGTTCTGTTGCTGAGACATTGGGAATTTTTCTTATGAGCCATTATTTTTGGATTTTATAGCAAGAGCAGAATATTTGGATAATTTATTGTGGTAATTTGATGATATATGAGGCGTGTTTTTTAAGTAAGTACCGTTTTGCAATAAAACCAAAACTAGTAAAGATAGTGTCAAAATTTTTTTAATATTTTATTCCTGAAACATTAAGCTATTTTTCAACATTATTTCCTTGTTTGTTTAAACACGTATCACAGCATTATATCAGTTTTTGTATATCGATGTCATAGCAATCACCCGCCGGTGAAGACAACCAGGATTCAACCGCTGTTTTCCCTTCTTCATCTGTTTCCAACCGTTTACCGCCAAGAAACTCTTTCCGGAAGCACATTTGTGGAACTTCCAGTGACAAAATGGAAATCCTGCATCGCCTGTCTGCAGGAATTTTGATATCAACTGCGCTTATCAAATCATCTGTGATTACAGAAGGTCGCCCCGACCTTGTTTCATCATGAACATTGCTACACCATCTTTGAACAAATCTCGCCCTTTTACGCAATTTGCTGGCTCTCATTTCATTAGGGCCCATACACAGGAAGAGTTTCTCGGTGGTAAACGGTTGGAAACAGACAAAGAAGGGAAAACAGCGGTTGAATCCTGGTTGTCTTCACCGGCGGTTGATTGCTATGACATCGGTATACAAAAACTGATACAACGCTGTGATACGTGTTTAAACAAACAAGAAAATTATGTTGAAAAATAGCTTAATGTTTCAGGAATAAAATATAAAAAAAATTTTGACACTATCTTTAATAGTTTGGTTTTATTGCAAAACGATACTTACTTAAAAAACATGCCTCGTATTATTATTGCATCAATCGTAAATGCTGTTTTCAATGTGATGTCTGATTTATTGTGTACAATTGTCTTGTTCATGAAAATAGATCTGTCCCAGTATAATTTGTAGTTGTTATTTTCTAGTACAGTTTCTGGTTTATATTTGTAATATGGAAGAGGCTGCATATTAAGGAAATTCTGCTTTAGACCAAGTTGCTCATGGAGGATTTTGCAAACTTGGTCATGCTGCCCCTTATAGTTTATTTGGGCCAAGATTTTGCAGGATGATATTACATGCTGAATTGTTTCAGGGACATTATACCATTGTCAGTAATCATCTAAAATTGATGTTAATGTGGGATCCTTAATTATATGTCTTTGATAATTTCGAGTGTTAATTATTTGGTCTTGTATGGCTTTATACAAGACTTTATACAAGACTTTATACAAGAATAATATTTTGTTCTGGGTGGAGATCTGAATTAGTGAGTCAAAAATTTGATGAAATTTTATCAATGTGATTAGCTTGTAGTTCATTATAGTGTTTTCCATGTAATGGATTTTGTGTCCAGTCTTTGTATTTATCAATATCTTGTACAGACTATGAGTATGTGGGTTTTCAGGTTGAGCAGTGATGGCTTATTATCTGCAAGTATAATTGATTCACATAATGCTGATTGTTCTTGTTTGCTGTAAAAATACCATAAAAATTGAATATGTTTCTGATGCCTATTATTCTTCACCACCATCCTCTCTTGTACTATGAGTCTCTCAGTGCATGCTAAAGGGAGATGCTTTCTGCAATGTGAATTGATGTCTGATTCCTCTTTCGAGGTCCTGAATGTTAATTGGAGTCCAATGCTAACTAAGGATGGGAGTGTCATATGTCTATTGATTGTATTTTTTTCCTGTGAGATGTGTTTTGAAGATAGATGGATTATGAAGAGTTGCTAATTGAATAGCTTCTTAGAAGAGATTTGGTCTCTTTGAGGATGATTCGTGTCGATTGCCAGTATCTGAGGTATTTGAGATGTCTTCTTCTTGCATGACAGCAACAGTTTCTCCAGATTTGAGAGGAAATTTATCTGCTTTTTGCTTCCCTTTGGTGATGGCTTGTGTTTTGCATTTATCAATTCCAAATTCTGGAAAAAGGTCTCAAGAAAAGCATTTGGAGATATAATAGGAATGCTGTTAGGGTTTCCTTGTGAAGAGGGAAGCATTTTAATATATACTATTTAGAGGTGTGTTCATTGAGAATATCAGTTTTAATTTACTCATAGCCAAGGAATTGAGCTTAAGTGAGAGGAGATTCTTTTATGAAGTCTTCTCACACAGCAGAGTTGTCTTGTTAAAGGTTAGTTTTGTATATCATAATGATATTGAAGATGGTGTCTTTTGTAGCTAATGCATAGTATATAACAATGTGGTATCATCAAATGAATGGGATGTATCTGATTAGGAGATCTGATATTTGAATAAGTAGCTGTTATTAGCATGTGACTTTGCGTGTCCTCATGACAAACTGAAGATACTTTGTCCTGCAATTTCTTGTTTGAATTCTGCTAGGGTACTTTGTATGAGGGTCAGTCAATAAGTAATGCCTCCTATTTGTTTTCTCCTTTTACTTGTCAAGAAATTCAAATGCAAATTACATAGCACAACATTGACGATTAATTTCGTCACTTTTCAATATAATCTCCGTCCATTTCCACAGTTTTGGCCCACCTTTTAACAAGGGCATGTATTCCAGCATGGTAAAAGGCATGGTCTTGCTTCCTAAGCCATTGATGCACGAACGTTTTCACGGCCTCCTCATCTTCAAAGTGAATCCCATGATGAGCTTCCTTTAGCAGCCCGAAAAGATGGAAGTCTGATGGTGCTAGGTCAGAGCTGTGTGGGGATGAGGCAAGACTTCTCATCCAATTTTCCCAATCTCTTCAGTGATCTGAGGACTGGTGTGCGGTCTTGCATTGTAATGCAAAAGAAGAACATCCGCCATAGCTTTTGTTGGGCTAACTCGCTGAAGACGTGCTTTAAGCTTTTTGAGGGTTGTGACGTATTGGACAGAATATATTCTGCATCCCTGCTCCAAAACATCAACCATAATCACACCTTCTGCATCCCAGAACACTATCGCCATAACTTTCCCTGCTGATCACCCCAGTTTTGAATTTTTTCTTCCTCGGTGAGTTTGTGTGATGCCATTCCGTTGACTGCCTCTTTGATTCAGGTTCAAACAAATGAACCCACATTTCGTCTCCAGTAAAATTTTTTCCAAAAACTCCTCTCCCTCCAAATGGAAGTGCTGCAAGTGTTCAGAGGCTATTGTTTTTCTTGTCTCTACATTCTGGTTGGTTATCATTCTTGGTACCCACCGGGAACAAACTTTTTTGTATCCCAGTTGTCGAATAATCGTCATCACACTGCCTTTGCTGAGGGAGAGAATGTTACACAATTCATCTGTTGTCACCCGGAGGTCGCCACAAACAATGTCATCAACTCGCTGAATGTTACGTGGAGTCACTGCAGTCACTGGCCTGCCGCTCCGCTTTTCATCAGCCTACGGTATTTGCCTTTCAGCTTCGTTACAGCGACAAACCCATCGTCTAACAGTGCTGACATCCACTGTTGCATCACTGTACACATTTTTCAGCCTTTCACGAATGCTAATGGGCGTTTCACCTTCTGCATTCAAGAATTCAATCACAGAACGCTGTCGAATACGAACATCAATGTCAGCCATTTTGCAAGCGGATGCAGTGCTGCCACCTGTTAACACAGGAAATTGCTACTGCAGTGGATTGGAGAAGATTTGAGGAATTGTGCCAAATTCAAATTTTTCACTTAACTAACTTATTTCAGGAGAAAAAAAAAAATAGGAGGCATTACTTATTGACTGACCCTCGTAGTAGTAGATTATGAGTTGTTATTGTGAGTCTTTGGCCACTGTTTTGTGATAATGATATTTCAGGAACACTTCAGTACTTTCAGTGCGTAACTGTTATCTGTAGTTTGTAAGATTTGTTTCAAGATCAGTTATATGATAGTAGACTTCCATTACAGTGATATTCATTTTACTGGTCCATTTATTGGACTGTTATGGCTTGCCTACTTTTGTGGTCTCCCATGAAGAAATACTTGGAGCAGGTTGAGAAATAGCATTGGTTTGGGTGCAGACTGTAGCTTACTTACAACGACATCCCCTGCCTATCTCATGTGCAAGTGAGTTTTTATCCTGCTCTACCCATCATGCAGTATTTGTCTTCATCCATAAAAGAGAGCTCCTTGAAGTTGCCTTTTACAATGAGACGAGATTACTCTGGTAGTATTCTGGAAGAGTTTATTATTATTCATATTATATAAAAGTTTCAAACCATGGGTTTCCCCAGCAAAGACAATATGGACCAAAGCACATACTGCCAAGTGTAAAAGTGTGGAAAAATGGTTAGGGATGTGTAGTTCTGTCCATAAATTTCCTAACTATGCATGTTGTGTTGAGTATCACAGCCTTCAGGAGTTGTGCGTAAGTGTTTTTGTGAAGTCCTAGTGTGCTGAGGCTGCGGTGCAATGTGTGAGGTACCAGACCAGTGGCGGACAGAACGATAGGTACAACACGTACTCGGTCCTGCCTGCACTGCTTCTGGAGCTCGTGTGCTAGATCAGTGTACTTACTGATCTTGTCTGCGTGAATTTTCTGCAGACAGGCACTGCAATATCAATGAGATAGGTCTGTTTGTTGACCTTATCAACAAGTGTGATGTCAGGCCTGTTGTGATGTAAGGGTTTGTCTTTGTGAATGGGGCGGTCTCAATACAGCTTATATGAGGGTGGCACTAATACGCTTTGCGGTATGTACTTGTAGTACTGGACCATGTTCTTAATAAGTGAGTGTTTGTGTGCTAGCTGTTGATGAAGGATCGACTCTACCTGATTGTGTCGATGGAGGTTGTCTGTTTGAGAGAGAAGGGGACAGCCTGATATTATGTGGTCAATCGTCTCATGTGTAATGTGGCATTTCCTGCATGTGTCGTTTTGCATGTTTGCATCGTGTAGGATATCTTTCTTGTAGTTGGGGATGACTTTGTCCTGTACCGCGATCATGAATCCTTCGGTCTCCCCAAACAGCTTGCCACTCGTCAGCCATCTATTCAACACTTCCATGTCGACATGAGGCTGGCTGAGGTCGTGGTGATGTCTGCCATGGAGTTCCTTATGAGCCCATGATTCACGCAGCTGCTGAGTATGGCTGTTAGGGGTGGTGAGTGATGGAGAAGGGTTTTCGAGGTCCAGGGTGTGAGGTGTGTGTCAGCCTTGACAATGGTTGAGTGTAGTGAGGAGTGTTGTGCTCTTTGGTGGATGTGTTTCCTAAGTGTGTGCACTTGTTTTTCATTTAGGGTGATGAGGTTGACGAGTCCTCGGCCTCCCTCCTTGCGGGGAAGAGTCATCCTTTCTGTAGCGGATTATGGATGGTGCATGTTGTGTTTCGTGAATGTAGCGTATTTTGTGCATTGTAGTGCTTCGAGTTCAGTGTTTGTCCATGGAATTATGCCGAACGAATATGTTATTATTGTTATTATTATTATTATTATTATTATTATAACCACCCAATTTTTAAAGCTTATTAACGTAGTTTGTGTATCAGTTTCAGGTTGATGATGCCACAACTGAAGAACTGCAAGGATATTTTTTCTTAGATCTTTATAAAAGACAAGGGAAGTCTGATCTGATAAATGTCTTTGTATTACAAGTAATTTACTTTACTTTTTTTTTTTTTCTCCCAAAATTTAAGTTATTTCTCATGCATCAAAAATGATAGAATCTATTTAGATTAAGAAGAATGTGTTAGTTAAATGAAGCTGTACAAATGTAAGTTATTTAAAAATAGCTTGAAAAATAAGATCAAGATGACTTGATCCATAAGAGTAATATATAATGAGTGATGAAAAAAAAGTAGTAAAATAGCTGAAGTACGATATGAGTAAACTCAATTGCTTTTCTTCTCTTATCTTGTCTAATTTTTCAATGTGAGTCTTTAAATAATCTATAATTAAAGATTTCCATATATATTATTTTCAGCCAGGATGCTTAGATTCCGAAGGTAATTGGCAGGTGGCAATTTCAGCTTTAGTTGCAAATTTTACAGATCCTTCTGAGAAGAGTGCCTCCCTATTGGAGCACAAAGAGGTAAAAATCACTAAAATTTATTGTTAGAAAAATCTCTGTAATTATATTATTTAATATAGACCAGAGGATCTCATGGAATGTGTGTGTCAGCTACATTTCTATGAATGTTGTGTAAAAAAGATGTTTTCACCTTGTTGAAATCTGTGGTGATTTGCCAAGAGGAGTTAAATCCTTTTCCAGAAAAACATTTCTGGGAAAATGAAAAGTAAAATTCAGAGCTGTTTAATAAATAAAACCTTGCAATCTGTAAGAAGGTGTCTTTATGGTTAGCTAGGCTCAGAATCTAACTTCCAAGTTAAATTTGCTTCCGAGTCTAAAATGGACTGATTGAACATGTTATCTCAAAATGGCCCCTTTTGTCAAATCACCACAGAAATATTGGCATTAATTGTGGAGTCTCTGCTGCCAAAGCCCTCTCTCCCCACAATAAACTATCCCACCAACTCCTAGCTGAATCTTTCTACATAATCAAGCTTAAGGCTACACAATCCTATCGCCAGCGAGCAAAACGCCCATCACTATTGCTAAACCTCTCTAACCCCTTCACTTCCCTCTTTCTCACTATGTATCCTCATCTCGTATCACCCTAAATGTTTTGTGATGCCTTATATGTTTGTGCCGTCCGCTCAGTATTCCTATAGACTTATTACCATCTTTTTTATTCTCCTTTTATCCTGTTTCCAATTAAGTGCATTTTATTTATTTTCAACTTTGAAGTAGCAGAAATTAAATGGTGATTAGCAGATTTCAATGCTGTTTTTTTTTAATTAAAAAAATTTCCAATCTTTGCTTTAAAGAGTAGATTTTACATAAGTATTTAGACATCACATATTACATGCTAAAGAAAAGAATCTTATTAAGGCTAGATTCAAATTTGATAAAAGAACAGGAATAAAATACAAACCATGCCTTGTAATACATAATTGCCAGCTAGTTTTACTAAAAGTGTAATTATGGCTGAAAAGCATAAACAACTAATGTATTATATAGAATAGTGAAGACACATACTAGCAATCAATGCTTCAATCTTCCGTACGGAGACATGTTTTACTATTATGAATGTTTTTGATTTGAACAGAGATGATTAATGTTACACTTTTCAAATTATCAGGAGCATTATGAAATATGGCTCTTAAACATCGTTCATATATTTTACTAGAATTATGGATCAACTTTGCAAGAATAAATGAATGAATAAATAAATAAATTAATTAATTAATTAAGCAGATTTACTATTTGAATGCATTGAATTACAAATGACATATCATTGTTAACCATCATAATGCCACTGCTACAATTTATATTTTAATGAAGTTGATCTAAAACTTATCAAAAATTTCTTAATTGATTTAATGATGAATGTTTTTGTTTGATATTATTGAAATGAAGCTCTTTATCTGGTTCATGGTGATAAATATTCTTACAATGTTCGAAGTAAATACTTTTGAAGCATTTCATCTGATCCGTCTGCCATTTCATGATTTCGCACAAATTAATTACTTGAGTAAATTATTTGATGAATTGATTGTTTCTGAGTTGTACAGAAATTATTAATATTTATTGGAAATTAATATTATTATTAAATCATCTTGAAGAATAGTTATTTCCATTCTTTCATTTTGAAGTTCCGTGGTCATAGTTATTCTTCATTATCATAGCTATCATTTTGATGTAAGTTTTTGATGTAATGTTTCCTCGGTGTTTAGTTTGGCATGAAAATGAGCAAATCCTTCTGAATGGTTTATTGGTTTGTTTGTTTTTTGCCCTCATTGATAAAAAGTATTCAGTACAAATTTGGACCTATATTGTGTTTTGTTATTTTTTTATTATCAGGTTGAAGCTTTAGTTCATGAATTTGGCCATGTCATGCACCACTTGTGTTCAAAAGCTGATTACGCCGTGTTTAGTGCAAAACCAGAGCATGATTTTATGGAAGCACCATCTCAGCTGTTTGAGAATTTAGTTTGGGAGCCTGAATCCTTGAAGCTTCTATCCAGTCATTATGAAACGCAACAACCCTTGCCTACGGATATTATCAATAAGTTAAAAGAAACACGGAAGATTGACGCAGGATTTTATTATTTACGGCTGATTATGTGGGCTTTGTTTGACCAGCATGTTCATCAAAATGGAAAGGTAAAATAAACTTCTTATAATAAAATATAATTTTTAAATTAATTAAATGATATTAAGAGTTTGTTAAGTTTAGTTATTAAATATTTTGAAAATGTGAATAATTAGAGTTTAAAAAAAAAGGGAAAAAAAGTGAAATTCCTTCTTCCTGAAATGAAATTTTTCTTCCTGAAAAAGAGCTGGAAATGATGTTATCTTTCCATATTTTACTGGAAAATTGCAGAATTTATCTCAATTCTGACTCCTTTTCAATGTTGACTGTTATTGGATGAGTCACAATGTTCTGCTTATGTTGTCCATATAACAAAAGATGCTTCTATCACATAAGATCCAAGCAACAAGTTTTCTCAATGACAGTGATCTTCTTTTGAAGATATAATGGCAATTTAACATCATAGTATTCATGATTATAGTTTGCTTCAAACCCATATTAAATCTGCGAGCTCAGTGAAGTCTCCTAGCTTATCTCATTGAAACACTTTTTTTTTTTTTAATTCATTTCTTTCTTTCTGTGGTTGAAAGAAATTTAAAATATTCTTATGACCAGTCACAATATTTTTTATAGGAAATGTCAATCAGAATATTCAAAAATTATTGAATTCATCTGCATTTCAGTGAAATAATTAGCATTATAATTAATATTAGATATGACAGCATGCTATAATAAGATAGCCCTGATAATGGTTCTCAACTGTCACAGTGCTCACCCCTTCACCTGTCTGCACAATAATTCTGTTAGGTTACATGTCCCAAAGATAGAATTTCTTGTTCATTTTCACCATAGTTGAAATTTACAACGTGATAAATCACCAACATTGAATTACCATCAAAGGTATTTTTGAATAATTGAGCATTCATCACTGCTTTCTATTGGTCTTGTATTTGCATTCAGCCTGAGCTCTGTATTTTGCTCCCAGAATTACTTACCTTATCCTTGAAATCAGTCATTCTGCAATTTTGTATGTTTCACTCATAGTTTTGATAATGGTATTATTCCTTTTTTCTCCACCGTGCCAATATATTTCATTGTCCTCTGATGCAGAGTATTCCTACTTTTGTAACTAAACATTGGCTTCTACTGCTCTTTGGTCAGTAAGTAGATGTACATTTTTTATATGACCTTACTATGCAATCATTTAATACTTACTGCTATCAACTGGCTTTATCTACACATTTATATACGGAAATTATTTTCACTGATTCTTTTTGAGTTTTTTGAATCTATTACAAATACTAAGCCTATTTACTCTCCATTTCTAACCATCTCCATGATGAACGGCACTTTTGTTAATATCTACACTATGATTCACGTGACTTTAAGATCTGATCTGCTTTCCAGTGATTGCTCCATCACATCTACAAATTACATTCAGCCATTTCTTGATTCAACATGAGACTTTTAAGATTCCATTCTTGTGTAGATATATTTTCATGAACTTTTCAAAGTTCCACAATTAAAATAATCATTTTTAATTTTCCTATCCAGAAGTAAAGGCATCTCTGAAGTTTTTGGTGTGTTTGACATTTTTGGACTTCTACGTTTCTTTCTACCTGGTAATATCTTATTCCATCAATTTGAAGTTTGCCCTCAAACCTGTCCACCCATCTCATGCAAACTGCCTTTTGATTATCGTGTTTTATTTCAGTAATTATTTATGCACTTCCTTCTTTCATCTTCTCCGATTCCAGTTCAGATAATTCAAGTTTCATTGCTACACTAGACTTCTCGGAACACGGCAATAACATAACTTTTTAAATTCCCAATTTTAAATTGATACAGACTACAAAAATGATGATTTCCCTTCAAACTAACTTTTTATTAATTACTGTATTTCTGTAACTTCTAAAAAAATCTTTGATAAATTTGTTTTTTGTTCTTAGTGTTGTATTCTCCCTTACAATTCATAATTCTAATATTATAGGTTACTTTTGTATTATTTTTAATTCATTATGCTTGTTTATTTGTTTTATTTAAAACTGAGTTACTGTGTGTTGTATTTGTTAAGTTTGTATTTGTCTACATTTGCTAATTTGCCTCTTTCATGAAAACAAGACTGTGTGTACAGGTCATAGTATCTAATGCCAGATATTTGACCTCTGATGACACTGTTAACCAGAAAGTGGTCCTTTCTGTGGTCTTAGAGTGAATTTTTGCATTTACATTATTTGCACTCATTGTAGAACAAGCTATTGTAAACAAACCCATTTATAATTGTATTAATTAAAAGAAACATTTCGGAAGTAGACAAAGTCATTTTCTTTGTTGTGTATTTTGCCTTTTAATGAATTCCTAAAGTTAACATTAAATTCAGTCTTATATTTGAATACTGTCTAATTTTAGATTGATATACAGGAATACTTCAATGAATTATGTGAAGAAATATTAGGAATCCCACCTGCAAATTCAACAAATATGGCGGCTTCTTTTATTTATTTAATTGATGGCTACGATGCACTGTATTATAGTTATTTGGTAAGTATTATTTCAGTAGTTATTAAAAATTCATCATATTGTTAATAGTCCTTAACATCTGAGTATTCATCGTATCCTAGCAAATTCTGAAAATTATTGCAGTATTTCCTTGCTAAGAATAATGTGATGTTCCTTTGTTCATTTTAATCTCTATCTGTTTCATACCTTTTCTAAATGTATTCAATTTTGATGGTAGGAAAGAAATGAAAATTCCTACCATCATTTGGCTGCTCTTATTTCATATTTGGTTGAAAAGATTGCTGAAGATTAGCTTACAAAACCTTTATTTTACCTTTCTGCATCGTGCCGTCTGATGGCATTTCAGTACATCCTTTTGATCTTTATCTTGAAATTTTTGTTACGATATAGTAAGATTTTTTTTAAGAAAAAAATACAGATTCATGACTGGATATAGTTTATAA
>JAFIDM010012231.1:27839181-27856104 GCA_023159025.1 Thereuonema tuberculata
CAGATTTAATAAGAAAATAATGAAACATTATTGAGAATGAAACATTAAAACTGACGTTTTACCACAATCTGTCGATGAATCTTGGTCGCTCCTTCAAAAACAATTGCAAGTTATGGTTAACCAATGCCTTCCACCGTTTGTACCTCAGTTAAATGACTGGATCTCACTTGACACTATCCAGCTTTCCCAACAAAGAAAGTTAGCTCTTGCAAATGATAATCATCCCTTGGCTGCTCAACTTGCCCGTGATGTTAAAAGAAGTGCTAGACAGAATAAAGAGACCTTTTTTAATCGGTTAGCCACAGAAATGGAAACAGCTCAACATCACGGTGATTACAAAAAATTCTTCAGATTGGTCAAGGTTACTGCTGGGAATTGTTCATCCCCAGTCAGCCAATGTATCACGGATAAAAACGGCCACATGATTACTGATGTTGAAGCTAGACTGGCTAGGTGGCGTGAGTATTTTGAAGAGCTGTTAAACCGTCCTCAGCCTGCTGCTCCCGTCACAGGAAATGCTAATGCTCCTATTCATCAACTTTATGACATCAGCGATTTGCCACCATCCAAGTTTGAAATTGCGGCAGTCATTCAAAAACTGAAAAATTGCAAGGCCCCTGGTGATGACTGTCTCAGCGCTGAAATTTTTAAAGATGGTGGTGTCCATGTGATCAGTGCTTTGGAATGTGTTTTTGGTCTAATTTGGGAGGAAGAACAAATTCCAAGGGATTGGGAAACTGCTTTGCTTCTTCCCTTATATAAAAAAGGTGTTAAAACTGAATGCAAGAATACAGAGGAATTTCACTGATTAACTTGGCGTATAAGATTCTTGAGGCCATAATACTGAATCGCATTAAAGATGGACGCCAACAAAGAACCCGTGAGAACCAGGCGGGTTTTCGGTCAGGAAGGGGGTGTACTGACCAAATTAGTGCCCTAAGACATCTACTTGAACTGCATCACGAGTTCAGGCAACCTACCTTCGTTGCCTTTCTTGACTTACTGCTGCCTTTGATAGCATACATAGGGAAGGTCTGTGGAAGCTGCTGCATCAGGACAGAATCCCTAACAAGCTGTATGGCGTAATAACTGCTCTTTATCGTCATACTTTCTGCAAAGTAAAAGCCTATAATGAAGAAAGTGACACTTTTATTTTGAACTCTGGAGTCAGGCAGTGTGGTATCTTGTTACCAACTTTATTCAACATCGGAATTGATGCCATTTTGTCGAAAGTGCTTGATAATCATCCGGGAGGCGTCATTATCTACCCTAATAACTATATTATGACTGACCTGACTTTCGCCGATGACATTGCCCTGATCGCAGATTCATTGGATTCACTGCAAGGTATGGTGGATAGAGTCGCAAAAGAAGCTGCTAGTCTGGGCTTAGTCCTTAGTAGCAATAAATCCAAGCTTTTCATGTGCTGCAACCAAGTTGATGACCGAACCATCCTCATTCAAAATGAGCCAATTGAAACTGTTGACCACTTCACCTACCTTGGCAGCAACATTACGGGCAATGGGCAGAAATAAGTGCTAGAATTCAAAAGGCAACTATTGCCTGGTGCTCGCTCAAGAAACTTTGGGCTAGGAAAAACATTCACCTGAACACTAAAATCCACATTTACAAAGCTGTTATCTTACCAACATTATTATACGGTTGTGAAACCTGGCCTATAAAAGTTGCTCACCAACAAAGTCTGGACTTATTCCACAATCGATGTTTGCGTAGACTCGCCAACATCAAATACTCTGAAAAATTTTCTAATGCTGAAATTCGCCGTACATGTGATTTCAATGAAAATGTATCTACCATTGTTGAACTCAGACGATGGCACTGGCTGGCCCATATTTTGAGAATGCCAGCATTTCGTATCGCAAAAATCTCCCTGCTTGCAGAGCCAGGTCCGGCCTGGAAGCGGCCAAAAGGAGGTGTTCGTCTAACAACTCTACGTTACTTCAAGCGAAAAGCCGAAAATTTAATCATGCGCCCATTCAACCTTATCCGTAAGACATTCAATTGCGAGTGGCTGCATCACCTGACAACCCTTGCCAAGAACCGAAGACAATGGCATCGGATTTCCATGGAAGAATTGAAAACCTGTAGCAGTTTTCAAAACTTGTAACTTTTTTATTTTCTTATTAAATCTGTTTCTAATGCTTTGTGCAAACATTCACTTTGTATTTGATATGTAAATTGTTTAATCACTGCACTGTCATTCAATCAGTCCTTGAAAATAACAATTATATTAAAAGAGGAATTTGAGTGACTTACAAAACACACACACACCATCTTCATAAGTTTGTAAAAACAATTGGGGGAAAAAAAAAAAAAAGCTTTTTTACAAACCCAATCTATGATTTGAAGAGATTAAGTAAGCACCATTATTATCCCAATCACTTCTACAAAACAGAATTGTATTAGAAATTTTTATAATATTGTAATTTTTCTTATAGGATGCTATTGATATGCTGACGAATTTTCTTGGAAGAGAACCTACACAAGAATCATTTTTTATTTCAAAAGGATTAGGCCAACCTTATGAAGATGAAGAAGAAACAGAAGAAAAACTAATATAAAAATTTAACGGAGCATGAGTCATCTCCAGCAAATAAACTTTTTTAAAACAATTCTTTATTTATTTTTTTAAGTTAGCGTTTTCTAGTAAGTGAAAAAATATTAGCGATTTCTTCAGATTTTGCAAAATTGAGTGTTTAATAAAAATCATTTTAGATTTTACAAAATGATAAAACATTGCTAAACAGAACTAAACAAAATATTTCATAACATGGATTGTTTGGTTGATTGAAATTGATTAATCCCAGTCTAAGCCCTCTGGGATAATTAACAGAGAAATGTAAGTTGAAAGGAAAGGTAATGAATTTTATGCTTCCCTTAGATGCAGGAGGAAAGCCTCCATGGCTCCTGAACATTTCACTAGAAATGTGTTTGCTGTGTCCTAGAAAAGGAGGACCTAGCTGTTCAGAATTCCTGCTTATTTTTCATCTTGTTGGTATTTGCAATACAGTGCTTTGACCTCTATTTCTGGAAAATAAAGAGATCTTAGTTTGTGGTCTCTGAGATCAAACAGCTGATCACCTCCTGGTTCTTTGGCAGTATATTGATGTGTGGTCAAAATGACAGAGACTAATGTCCGTCACTCGGCGAGAGCTAGCGGCGAAGGTTTCTATGCGGTCCGTCTTACTTGGGGAGAGAGCTGGACGCAGCTGATTGGTCCCCCGATTCAGCCAATCAAAGGACGGATTAATTGGCCAATCGGAGGACTTTTCAACCTCCCATCAGTATTGTGGCTAGGATCAACCAAGTAGTCAGGGAGGGAATGGGGTTACCTTCATCTCGTATCTCCTCTTTCTGTTCAGGAATAGTTATTGTCTAACACGTTGTCTTGAAGGTACTTTTGACAGTTATGATATCCTCTGGTTCTGCTCTATTGTGGTGGGGAGCATACATTCTGAATTTCTCCTTCTTCCTTATTCATACTTTAACTTCTTCTGAATGCTAAATCAACTTCAAACTATCCACTACATCCATTTTTGTTAGTTGACTGGAAGTGAGAGAAAAATATCTCCTTTCTTGATAACCAAAACTTCACAAGTTGTCCTAAAAGTAGGTTTGGTAATGGAGATCCCATTGTAGTTGTAGTCTTATGAGTAATATTGAGCTGAAATGCCCCCACCCCCACCCACCCAGAAAAAAACTTGGTGAAGAAAAATTAAATATTATGCTAATTTCATTAGTAATTTGACATTTGGGTAAGTTCGATTTTTGTGCTTTTCTTTCTTCAGTCTGTTTCAACCTTTACATTTTACTTTTCTTACTTTAATTTTCACCCCTCTTGATGTTTCTTGATGTACAGATTATGAGGGTGAAAGTTTTCTAATTTTACACCAGAGGAATAAACTTGGTCTTTAGTATTTACAATTAACAGTTTATGAGGAATATTTGAGCAACAATGCATTTTACAGATAGCATGAAGTAATGCGTATTTTAATAATAGTAAAAATAATAATTATGCCTATTTTTTTTAAACGGATGTTTCACACCATATCAATAACTGGAACAGTTTGCATTATTACACAAGAGAATTAAATATTCAAATCCATTACAAATGATCAATTTTCATCTTTACTGAAGATAGAACAAAATAACAATTCCAAAGTAGCAATTTTTAAACTGGTTGTTTAAACTTTTTAGTGTAAAAGTGACATTAACTGTAATGCACCACATTTTTGAAATATCCTGAGAATATTACATGGATTTGAATATAGTTAATACCGAATCATTTCATGTAGGTCAATGAACAGCATTGGCTTATCTAAAGCAATTACTTGAAAGTGGGAACTTGACCTTATCAAAATATCTTGTAAATTGCCGTCATAATGCCAAATTTCAGTCTTCTTTTGGCCTTTACTATATGTTCTATAAATTGAAAATGATGACTTGATTACAATGAAATCAACAGTTTCGATGGCTAATTTAATTTTTGTGCAGTTTTAAGTTTTTAATCTAAGTATTATCAGTCTTTGTTTCCAAACTCCAGGGCACGTGATAAATTTCATTCCTTAACTACATATGATTGAATCTTTTGAAAGAAACCTCAGCATGATTTACACTTGAATAACAGTATTTCACCAATTACAAACCTCTTGAAAAATTTGTTTAATCTGATTAAGGTGAATTTAACGTTTATTTTAACTTCTTTCATTGAATAAATTTAGAATGTAATTGTAATTTGGTTGCTTAGATTCTTGAATTAGTCTACATTTATAATATTTGGCTTTATATGAGGTAAATGTTTACAATAGATATATTCTAAGATGTAACAGTATAACAATTGTGATCTGCATTAATATGATTATTGAAGGCAATTGTCATTTTTGGCTTAAAATTTACTAATTCATATTCAGATTTATAATTATGGCAATACTTATGCAATTAAATGAAGAAAATTCAGTACATTCTAGGTTGAATTCATATGAAGTACATAGTAAACAAGATTTGGCAAGCTGGAAAATTTGGGGAACTAAAGTAACATACCATGAAGGAGAAAAGTTAAGAGGCAATGGACTCAAATAATAAGATGCAGAAATAACACGGGATTTAATATTTTTTTTGTAACCAAAATACTTAAATATTGACAGTATAACGTAACACTGTTGTTAATTTATATGTGAAATTGTTGTGTTTGGTGTCAATGGGCTTTATGGCCTAATGTTAAAAAGTAAAGTAATAGTCACTATGTCCGAAAATATGGTACACATTTTAAAAACCAAACCCTGGAGAAGCCTAGATCCCACCTCATTTAAAATAATTTTGTATTTGAATTTTATGAATAAATACTGTCAATACACTTAACCTACTTAACTGAAATTGCAATTTCTTATATATGTTTACCATATATTCGGATATAAATAATTGTAAAATATATACTATATTTTTGGACGGTGGACATATTAGTTTTGAATTCAGATTTTAACACCATGAACTTAACTAAGCAATAATGAAATAATCCCCCCCCCCCCCCACAACAGCTTTAAAGATTACATTAACAATTACTGAGTAAAAATTGTTTGAAAATAACACGGGTCAATATTTCATGTTGTATTTTACCCTGTACTAAACAGCATAAGTTTTTATCAGCAAGATTATAGCAGCAATTAAAGGAAAATCCCAAAATAACCCTTGAGGCAGAAGTCCTGATGTAATTCCAGGGAAGTGATTAATTTTATTATTTTGAATTAAATATGGTCAGGATTAATGAAAACTACATGGTTCAAATTCCTTTGCACGTTTGTTGTCAAATATATATATCTGAGTTTCACAAAGTTCACACACCAATATTGTGGTGTGAAAAATACATAAAATTTCTGGATTGGATGGAATTAGGTTTTAAAGATGTGGTTAAATAGAAATATTTCAAACATAAAATCTGGTGATGTAAGTTCTCTTACTTATAGATTCTACAACGAATAATAATGATCGTCTTAATATGTTTCAAATTTTGTTCTGCAGAATATTTCTACAATAGAGAGTATATTTTTACTTGTTGAAATTCTTGTGAACTCTAGTGTCTAGGATAATGAAGCTATGAACAGATGTAAGGCATTCAAAAAAGTAATTAAAAAATAATATTTTATTTGCAAATTTTTATTACAGAACAAAGGAAGTAGAATAAAGAATTGCCCCCCCCCCCATGTTGTTGTGTAGTAAAGAGAGATCCGTTAGCCAGAAAATTAGCTTTCTGTTGCCCCTCCCCCACCAACGAGGAGGTGGATCTTGGGGGAGAAAAATTTTGTGTTAAGAATAAAAGCAATAGGCAAGTTCTACCAACTGTAGAATTTTAAAAATTCTGTAAATGCCTGCGAATGTTATCAAAACTAAAATGACAATTCAGTGAATTGAACTGTTAGAGATTTTTGAAATTCTTTTAATATTAGATCATTTACATAACTTTATAGCAGTTAATCTTTCGGTAAATTGCTAAAAACAGAACTTCCCTCCCAAAAAATTAAAAAAAAATCATAATATTTACATCATACAAAGTATTGAACATGAAATTTAATAAATAAATAAATAAATAGCAAACTTATCTATGTACAAATTAGGAAAATTATCTATATACAAATTCCTAAAATTTTCTGTATAAAATTCATTATGTACAAATATACAAAACTCTTCAAAAAAAAATAATGTTTAAAATAAATAAAAATCATGGGAACATTGTTAAAGTGCTCGATTCAAAACATAAAATTAAATTACTCCTCATCTTTGATCAAGAGTACTGTTTAAATATTTTCATTTAAACACAAACAAAGTGTGAAAGCAATAGCAAACAAACCACAGTCCTTATTACCACTTTGTTTTGCACAAGGAAGAAAAGTAAGTACAGACCGATTCGAAAACATACAAGAAACTTTGCTCATCATATCAGGAACTGGAATTGAAAACAAGGAATCGTAAACCTTCAGCTCATCTGGACGACAACCAATTGTAGACACAGTCAACCAATGCCCCTGTGATGGACTTAAGTTTATATGAAGGATTTGCACAATATTATCAGACGAAGGATAACAATGACCTGGACTACCTGCTAAAGTGGAGACACCACACACTTCTGGGAACTGTTTTGAGAGCAAAGTCTGTGCATGATCAAGATGTAAATCATTCAATTCTTGGCCATTTTGAAGATCAAGCTTATCTTGAAATTTTAGAAAATTTGAAACCCAGTTAGAATTGACAGAAGGATTTTGAATCCTTAGTTTCGACTTTTTCCCAGAACTTTTCGTATCACCTGAGAGACAGGATATTTTTTTTCGACTTACCACAGTGGCCGAGTATTTTTTTTTTTTGCAGTCAACTATAAATGATCTTACATTTTATTAACTTTCTTTAACATTTATTTTAAACTTTCAGTGTTTTAATATAAACCATTATGTCACATTATGAAATATTAATTTGCAATGCATGCATAAAATTACTATTTTTTATAACTTAAATCCTTGAATTATTTTTAAGCTTTAGGCAAAAATAATCAACCTAATCCATGGGCAAAATATGTAATATAGTACATCAATCTAGCAACGAAAATACACTCTTACGCCTGTAATGTCCATTTGTTTGATCTGTTTCTTTGTTGCACAATTTATCGTCTTTAGTACGTACTTAGCACAACAATGAGACACGTAGACAGTGTGCAAAAATTATCCCTCAGCACTTTGGTTTGATTTACCGAGAAGATCTTATCCTTTATAGTTTCAATCATTTCATGCATTGAAATTAGCAGAGCTTACAATTTTTATTTTTTATTTTAATAATAATAACAAATTTACACATTCAGTCCTACGAGATACCACTAATGGTGGATCTGTATGTACGTGCTGTAGAACATATATAAACAAATTAAATATAATTAAACAAAAGTTTCTAGTACTTTTTTAAAGTATGGTACTGAGAAAAACATTTTTCTCTATGAAGCGGAACCATACAAAACTTGCACAGCGTGGTGGAATATTGATATCATTATGATGAACCAATTCATTCACATGAACAGAATCACCTTCCTCGTCAGTGTCGGAATCACTTGAAAGCACAGCCACCTTACGTTTCTTTACAGGTCTAATAATGTCATTGACACTAGAATCGCCCTCAAAAGCATCACAACATTCATTCACACAGTCATCGGCATCTTCATTCTCACTAGGAACATCTGAAAAATTATTGTCAAAAACTTCCATAAGTATTTCACTTTCGTTTTCTGAAAGAATTTCTAAAAACATGAGGAATTTGACAACGGAAATAGTGACTACTAGAACGCAATCAGAAACGGTGAATTAAAAAAAATAAAAATAAAAATATTGACTATTATTTATAAAAATTTATTAAGAAAAAATTATTTATAAAATAATTAAGAATAACATTTATAATGTCAATAGGGAATAAAATAAACAAAATAATGAAAAAGTGACTAGAAACAATTAGTTAAAAATCTTTCAAATCAATAAATTGAATAATAATTTTGGTGTAAGACTGGAAAACTATATAAAATATAAATTATTCAGTCAAATTAATTAAGAAAAATATAATTCTAAAACACTAAAAGTATTAAAAAGGTTAAAACTTTATTAATCGCTGATGTATTATTTTAGTTTAGTTTTCATTTCCATTATATCAAAGCTTGCAGTTGTAATTCATGCAGTTATTATTATTATTGTCAATCTAATTCTATTTTTAATCTTTTAGTACAAGTGCGAATGCCAGTGGTCTTAATTTGTATACAGGGCGATTATAATTAAAGTTCAACTTTCAACATGCTGTAAAAAAAGAACCACTGCTCAGAATGACCTGAAATTTGAACTGAATATACTCAAAGAAAGGTGAAATGGAATGGCATAAGAAAAAAAAAATAGTTCCAAATATTAGCAATAGATGGCGCTTTAAGTGTCATAACATGCAAAATACAAGACGTGTCATGCGCACAATACAATGCATTTGTTATAAACAGCAGCCTGGCCGCCAAGATCACCTTGTGACCTTAATCGGTAAGGATCACCTTAAATCCTTGTGACTTCTGGCTGTGGGGTTATCTGAAAAATGTTGGGTTTAGTGGTCCGATTGCAAACTACCTGAAAAGAGCCTTGGAAGTCTTCGCACATCCCGCCCACAATGGGCTGGTAGTAAAAGGGTTAAAGGCAGCGTGTAGAAAACACGAGTTATCTCGTAACCCGTCCATAACAGATGGCGTGCAAAACACGAGTAAACCCGTGATCTTTCCACAATGTGTTAATGAAGGAACCTACTGGATTACTCTTTCCTTTTGGCCTCCCCCTTCGTGCTTTCACCACAGGAACAATTAAGCTGGCACTCAAAGCTTTCAGTTCAGAAACCTGGTTTTTAACATCTGGCAATGTGGCAGCGTAATCATGATCTACTACTGTTATATTCACTTTTTCAGAGACATGAAAGGATTCAATAGATTCACACTTCATATCAATTTCAGAATTAAAGTTCTGATCTATGTGAGTATCAACAACAGTCTCCAATAAATGTGACGATGTATTTACACCAATATCAGATTTCATCACATTAGATGAATAATACAAATTCACATTTGTATTAGACTGCCAATTCTGCAGCAACTGTTGTAAGATATTGAATTTCTCCAGAAATTCAGATGACCCACAAGTAGCTAAGAAACTACACATTTTATTTGTTAATACATGAGCAACTCTGTACTTAGTTTCTGAACTGAAAGGTGCAGCTTGATTAGGAATCGAATGGACAAACTGAACATCCTGTCGACCTAAGTCATTTAATTTCAATTGTTTTCTCCACCTTTGGGGAACTAGATCTTCATCAAAGATATCTATTTCACGGAAGTGTCTTGCAGCAAAAATATGGTAACATGGAAGCCCAAATATAGCAAAATAGGAACAACTACATTTCGAATAATTGGATTCGACTAAATATACTTTGTTATTTTCACAAGAAACCTTGCACTCACCATTTTCTAAAATATTTATAGAGTATTTATTTTCTTCACCTTTTCTTAAAGAACTACAAATTTGTTGAAATGCTTCTTGAGAAGCAATAGAAGCAAACTGATCATGAACAGTCTCATTATAATGAAAATACACAGTTAGCTTTTCAGCTAAATATTCCTTGTAAGAGTTCCTAGCTTCATAGTTTCTACAAAAAGCAAATAATTTTCCTAACGCTTCATCGAGATGCATAGTTTTATTAATTTTAATTTTAAGTTTTTGATTATGACTTTCTAGCCGATTATTTGTATCCTTATTGTTGCCTAATGTCCTTAAACACTTACAATAATAAAAGACCCACAATTCCCTACAATTATGCCAATTGGAATTGAAGTAAGTAAGTTAAGAAATGTGAAGGAGCAACTGTTTGCAATTGCTGATAGAGATAGTCATAAGCATAGTGCGAATAAGTTAATTTTCTCAACAATTCCCGTAAGTTATTCTTTTCTAAGTTTGGAAGCAACAATTCTGCTACTTTAGCACAAAATATCTTCAGCACATGAAAGACACACAAAAGAATTACTGCCGAGTGAAGAATTCCCGAATTAGAGAGATTTCCGTCAAACCTTTATCAACAACAACAACTTTCGTATTTCTCGATTGAAAATTACAGTCACAGAAAAGGGAAAATATTTGAGAAAGCAGATCACGTTTCTCATTCTCAACGAAAGCATAAGCTACAGGCAACCCTTGACCATTATTATCTTGAGCAAGGAAGACATATAATGGATATCCTTCAGCATTCAAACAATAAGTACCATCAATTATTAAAACATCATGAAATGTTGAAAATGCCTGCTGCATGAAATGAGTCTGCATGAAAACAAATTCAATCAAACAGTTTGATTTTTCATTACGAGCAACTTTAACATTAACTTGTGGATCATGTTTTGTAAACTCCATGATCTCTTCGATCAGCAGCTCACCCCGTGTCTTACCAGAAGACTCGAAATTCCTTAGTCTACCTTTCAGGTTCTGCATATCCTTAGTAAGAACCTTTTTACAAGAAATTTGCTGCATTTGGTCTGCACAGACACTTGGCACAACTCCAAGATTCATGTATTGAATTGCCTTCTTCTGTAAATCAAGGTCAAGCTTCCTGTTTCCTATATACCATCTACACATTTCTTTCGAGATATTGTGATTGTGTTCAGGGAAAATTGCTGTTACTACATAATTAAAACTTTCTGAAGAAAGATTAATGCGCAATCTCATCTTGCACTCTTTTGGGTTCACTTCTTTTTTACCTGTTACAGCTTTACTCTTGAATTTCCCTGCATGAACACACTGGTATTCAATTTCTGAATATGCAAGATCAGGATTAGAAGAATAGCTATTTCGCCTGTATCTAATGCGAACAGGATGACGATTTTCGGCACACCACTCATCAAAAATGTTCTTAAAGCTAAAACGAAGAGGAAGGGCCATGCCACAGGGAACTTTAGAAGATAGAGAACTGCCAGATTGCAGTTGAGAAGGAAGGGCTGTGCCACTGGGCACTTTAGAAGAAACAGAATACTTACATTTAGGACCAGCAGACTTACAGACCTCAGAATAAAATTATCTTGTAGAATTGTGGACTATCAGCTGAATACAATACTTCATTTACTACTATCAAAAAAGCTATGTGAAAAGCTTTACCTTTAGATTTTGCCCAGATTTATGAGTATGTACAGCACTGTGTTAACTATGATAACATATAGCAGTTGATAACTATGTTGAAAATGTTTAAATGCTAAATTTATTGCATAATTTCTGCATAGTGGTTTTTCAGAGGATAGCATAATGTTTAGATGTGTATGTTTTGTATGTTAAGACAAAACAATTCTGATCATCCTGAGTAATTCTAAACAGTAATACAGCACACCATCACTAATTTCGGCTAGCATAATTCAAATTTCCCGCGTCCTGCACCAACCTGCCGCTACTTGCTACATTACTGGCATGACTGATGATAAGTAAATGTGCTTAGTTGCAAATCTCAGCTCTTCACTTTGGAAGCGGTAGTGATTAACTTTCAAGTCAACAGAATTATCTGTACCATTTATTTCAGCTTTGCTTCATTAAAATTTCATTTGATTTTCAATTAATGTTTATTTTTTAACCAACTTGTACTTATTTACAGAGTATTTTAAACATAGGACAAGGTGGTTAGCTGTTGGGTTAACTAACTAACCACTCTGATCTGGCACCCTACAAGTCCCAATGATGCAGAATTAGTGATGGTGTACTGTATGTAAATGCTGATTTTTACATTTAGATTGAAATACTCCAATAATGTGACCACCTACACAATTAAAACTTTTCATACACTTTAAAAATTAGCAACAAGTTTATGGGACCTTTAATTATGGTTCCCTTCTTCGGTTCTCAGTCCGAAACAAAAAGTAATTACAGGTCTCCAAACTTGTTACTAATTATTAAATTGTATTAAAAAAATTTAAATTCAATTAATTGTGCAGGTAATTGCATTCAATCATATATTTCAGATTTATATGGTAAGACTACATAAATTTACTTGTCTCTCAACTAAAAATAAATTATCAAAGTTTAGCAATCAATATTTTGTTATAAAGCTATAGGTGTTTCAAGAAATGCCATCCAGAGAATAATTTATTTCTTAAATCCAAGACTTATATTTACTTAAAACATAATTTAATTACATTCAGTATGATGTCTTTCCACATTATTTCATTCTTAAAAATATGAGTAGATGGAGAAAAAAAAGATCCTAATAGAACTGAAATTAGCAGAACACGAAAGACTAGATCTACTACTAAAATCATTTAAAAAACTATTATTAATCACATTAATAAAGAATGCAACTATGACTCAGATTACGTTATACACTGTAATTAGACCATAGCTTTCACTAGCAATGCATAAATAATTCACTGATACTTTTGCTTACATATGTATTTTTACGTAATTACAAGAATGATTCCATTTTCAGTTACAACTTAAAGTTAGTTGGTAATGAAACCTGGATAGAACGCATGCTTTCGGGATATTCTGCCACCAGAGAAGATGCTGAAGGTTACAAAAAGGTACTGGGTATCAATTAATATCGAGTACTCTGGACTAATTCATTTGCTTCGATAGTTGTACTATGACAAGCTAAACATTTTCTATTTTTTACCTGAAAATTGAATTACATTCTGTATGATGTTTTTCCACATTATTCCATTCTTAAAATGAGTAGATGGGTGAAAAAGATCCTAATATAACTGAATCAACAGAACACGAAAGATACTATATCTACTATCAAAATCATTTAAAAATTGGTGCCTCAGGACACCTCTATGGATACGAGGCTGATTTTTAACATAAAATTGTAACATTTTGTATGCAAATATTTTTAGAAATCATTTATCTGTATTTTATTCAGTTTAATCGTTAACCCGTTGTTTATTTTTAAACATTCCTTTGTAATTTCCAAATTACTGATGATCTGTTTATTTTTAAATTGTTTTCCGTTAAAATAATTAATTAATTTAAATTCATTATGTTCTTGTCCAATCATTACGTATATTTTTAACGACTCTCCCACAAACACCATTACAATATTAACATCACTTAGAAAAGAAACAAAAACCTTTTATAAGAATTATGAGGAAATAAATTTAATTGCATCAAGCTCCAATAAAACGATGATACATTAGATGGGTTAGATAGCATGCAGGGCATTAGCTATCTCATTATTAGGAATGGAGATTTGTTCCCAAACAATAGCTACCTTTATATGTTTCAGTAATCAGATATAAACTGTTACTATCCAACTGATCAGGAAAATAAAACATATGCTGACTACGACTGTTTAAAGTACAGTCTGCATACAAGCATAAAAACAAAAGAACGTTCAGAGCTTTTGCCTCAATGCGACGAGGCTTCCTCAGTGGATATGATGTGTGTGTGTGTGTGTGTATATATATACACACACACAAACACACAGTTGGACCCTGATTTAACGAACCCCTTATTTACTGAATTTTTCTTTTTCACTGATTAAAATGAAGGCAAACGAATAAGAAACCCCGAATTAAAGAATTATTTCAACAGCCGAAAGAAAAACTTTTTTTTTGTTACTTTGGGTAAACATACTTAATGCAGCAGGATACATAGCGGGAGAGAAGCTGTATTTTCTTCTCTCCATAAAGTCGAAAAAGAACTTTCCGAGTCAGGAAGCAAGGAAATTGTCAAACATTACTCAGTAAATAGCTACTTTAAAATTTCAAATTAACTAGTGCGTAATTATTCGCTGTATTATTAGCTGCCGAATAAAAAGTGTATAATTTCTAATTATGGATATTTTCGTGTAGTTGCTTATTAGGGCTGTACCATAAGGTAAGTGCAGAAATTTTTTATTTTGGACCCCAATATTACGAATAACCCCAGATTTAACGAATAAAATTTTCGGTACCGATGAATTCGTTGAATCGGGGTCGGACTAATATATATATATATATATATATATAAGCCTCATCGCATTGAGGCGAAAGCTCTGGACATTCTTGTGTTTTTAATATTTGTTTTTATGCTGTGTGCAGGCTATATTTAAAAAAAACAAAACTAAACCAATGATACACTAGATTAAATACAATATAATTACCTCACAACCTTTAACATTCAAATGTACACAGTCTTGGCTGAGCAAAGGATGCCAATCACGTTTGTGTTCAATGAAAATCAACTCGTGGTCCCTGCAAAAAGAAAACAAAAGCTGATTAATAAATATTATCCATATTGTGTGTGTAAATATTAATATAAAGGACCAAACACACAAAACAAAATAGATATAAATAAATAATTTCATATTAAATAACATTACATGTTGCAAAGGTTCTATCCTTCGTCGTCAGATGATCTTAAATAAATATATGGAAAAGAGAAACAGGCTCGGAATTGAATTTTAAATATAACAATAATTTAGGATAACAATAAATTTGCAAATGTAACAACAAATAATCACCGTAAATTGTACAGTAGCGCGTTTTAATAGAAACAACAGTATGGTTTAGATTCAATTAACAATTTTTAATTATAACATTAAATATGCAAATGTAACAACAAATAATCACCGTAAATTGTACTGCAGCGCGTTTTTAATGGTAACGTCAGTATTGTAATAGGTTGAGATTTAATTAACAATGATTCGTGGAATTTTCGTAAGTAACAATCTTTCTCAATCCCATAAATGACGGGATTGTTTACCATTATTGTGTGCCCGGAATTTTTGTGATGTAATGCTGTAAATATTGCAGGTTATTCTTCTCTATCGCTGTTTCGTGTTCTTTCATTTAGCTGATTAATAAAGCTAAATTTTCTGTTAAGGCTTTTTAATTCCTCGGCACCGGCCATTCGTTCAGACCAAGGAAGAAAGCAGTTGGCCTTACGGGGAAGGATCCCCG
Organism: Thereuonema tuberculata; assembly: GCA_023159025.1. Classification (NCBI taxonomy): domain Eukaryota; kingdom Metazoa; phylum Arthropoda; class Chilopoda; order Scutigeromorpha; family Scutigeridae; genus Thereuonema; species Thereuonema tuberculata. The sequence goes on from JAFIDM010012231.1 coordinate 27,854,651, forward strand.
AAACCAAAATCCTAAGGAAAGGATTCATTTGGCGCACTTCGGATACAAACTTATCAAATTTCTCCATTATAACATTGGCACTATCTTCGGTGTTGTTAGTGCCAACATGCACCAGGAGAATGTCATAGTCTAAGAGCGATTCACACATACGCTGAAACAAATCTTCAATTCGAATCACTGGAAACGCCTTTACAGTAGCAGTGAATGGAGTCGTCGCGTCGTCCAAATAGCTGTCCACATACTTCCCAATGGAATCTCCTGCAATCAAAATCTTTACTCCTGATTTACACGACTGCTTCCCAATCGTAAATTCGGTAAACTTGATAATGTTCAACAAATAGTTTAACCTATAAAATTCAATCTGAAAACAGAAAGAGACAGAGGTACAAACCACACAGGTGTAGAACCGAATCAAAATGACCGCCCGAATCTCACGTCTTCAACCAAGCGGAAGTCGGGCATCACGTGATCAACAGACGGGAGTTGGCGTCACGTGACAATGGGGGCTGATGTTAGGGTCACGTGACCACCAACCGAAAGTCTTAAAAATACGGATCACGTGGCTAGAAGATAAATTCTTATTTCGGTTCAAGAAAAAATACTATCTTTATACACCCCCAAATTCACTCGAGTGTCTTCCTGTATATCCATTTAGGAATCCAGGTTTAATTGCCATTGGAAAATAGGCTAAATTCATGTCTAATTTCAAACAGTAAATAACTTTTTAATTATGTTGGAGGTTATAAATAACAGTGCTGTATATGAAAAAATAAAATATCAAAAAAAAAAAAAAAATTAAAATCAATATCTTTAAATAAAAAGATTAAAATAATAAGGAAATGTTAATAGACTGTAAAACAACTTTGAAAAGGTGGGCATTCGTCTACATAGGATGAGGATTTTTGATATTATGAATAAAAAAAAATTAATATACTAATTAAATTGTTTTAATGATTTTTAATTTATATTGTAATTTTACATAAACTATTGATGAAAACAGCTTTTCTAAAACATGAAACTAGATGCAAACTAGACACATAAATAAACTCAAAAAACACCTTCCCTATAGATACCGTTGATACCAATATTTCGTTTTAATTTCTTAAAACTTTTTCAAGGTTTTGTTTGATGAACAAAAAATAAAATAACATAAAAAAGGAAAGAGAAATTCTCCTCATTAAAACAATATAAAAATACAACAACTAAAAAACATGAAGAAACAAAGCAAGTGAATAAAAAGTTCATCTGTTTGTCAACAATAGTCACCGTCTAAAGAACACAATTGACACGCACAATTTACGCAAAGGATTCGCACCCCGAGCTGTCATCGAGAAGAGATTCCTTTTGTGCTTTGCGAGTTGCAGGCCAAGGAAATATTGTATTTTCTCGTTTTATTAATTTTTATTTTTGTGTTTGTGTGAAAGAAAACTTATCTTTCAGTATCTTCCATTTCA
>JAFIDM010012231.1:27875560-27923547 GCA_023159025.1 Thereuonema tuberculata
TGTAACGGTACCACGTGATAATTTAGTCCTTCAGGGGTTGTTCGGGTATATTGTTGGGCGCCAACCGAAAAGTCCGTTCGGTGAATTTTCTATGTACCCCCTCCAAAGTCGTTACATGGTATGCCCTGACTAATCCAATCCATTCGGAGCGTGGGGGAGCCACACTTCACGTTCACGCACAAAGAAGCACAACGCATTCACCACATTAATTAAACTTAACCATTTTTATTCGACACTGCGAAATAATAATATGACACAACACTGCAAGAATAATACTTCCGGCGAAGCTATGGCTTATAACTTCTTGAAGCATAAAGTTAAATTACGACGCACTGAAATTTCACTTACGAAGCACTAAATAACTAAATTACGAAGCACAAATTTTCACTTACGAAGCACTAAATAACTAAATTACGAAGCACAAATTTTCACTTACGAAGCACTAAATAACTAAATTACGAAGCACAAATTTTACTTTCGAAGCACTAAATAACTAAATTACGAAGCACAAATTTTCACTTACGAAGCACAAATTTTCACTTACGAAGCACTAAATAACTAAATTACGAAGCACAAATTTTACTTACGAAGCACTAAGTAACTTGTGGAATCCTATTAAATTATGAGGCACAATTTTCACTTACGAAGCACTAAGTAACTTGGGGAATCCTGCACGGGTGTACACGTGCATTGAACACAGAATTTGCAAGCTTTATCTTGCAAACTAATTTCAGTAATGTTTCGCTCAAATAAATTGTAGAAATTGTAGGCTATCCACGGGTTGCCTATTCTAACTAACAATAACTTGATTTAACACACCCTATTTCTAACAAACGCATCGAGAATTTGAGGCGCGGCTGCCAATACATCGTCCGCGGTGGTCGTCGAGGCCGGGTGCATTGTTGCAAAGGTTAAGAGAGCGAAACTGCGGCGAGAGAGAGAGATCTAACTCGAACACCCCGTTTTATAAACTTTAAGAGCGCCGCTGTGTGACGTCACGCGTCGCACAGACCATACGGATAGCAGGATTGCCTATCTGCCCAAATAAGGGAGATTACCTCATTATTACCTCACATGGAGTGATAATGCTAATTAACCAATAGAATTACAATGCTTACAACAATTCCAAATATGGAATGATGGCCACAAGGAAATTCCTAAGAATAGGAAATTTCCAAACTCAAATAAACTCAGCTTAATTAAAGCAAAAAAGAAAATTAATTCCTTATTAAAATCCTTAAATTCAACTAATCTTAAATTACACAACTACTTAAAACACCTAAATTTCTAACACTAAATTGCATTAAATCCTAATAAGTTACATTTAAAAGATTTATCTCCTAAAATCCTAAATTAAAATAAATTAAAGCCTAAACTAAAATAAAAATCACTGACAATAATTAAAACTGTCCCTAACGAAGTCTTTCGCCATTAGCTTTTACAAAATAATTACTTTGAAATTATTTTTCTCAATTGACATTTCTTTTGTCTTTACAATGATAATAATATTAATATTCTAATATTTTAATAGTTATAATAAATCGACATATGAGTATTGTCACAATATATATATATATATATATATATATATATATATATATATATATATACATATATATATACAGTAAAACCCCATTATTACGCTCGTCAAGGGACCATGAACTACAAGCGTAATAAGCGGGTAGCGCTATAGACGGGAAATGATTTATGAGATGGGGAAACATTTAGACACCATTTTACAGGAAAGATTTTCATTCTGCAATAGATATAATGCAAATGTGAGCTTATTTCCTATTAAAAAAATCTTTGATTGTGGTTTGCCGTGTGTGTGTTCTACTGTTATAAATTATGACATTTTCAATGCGGTTCAAGTAACTATTAACATCAATTGATACACCACTAGGAGCAACACTAATATATTTTCGGAGCAGATTTAGTGCACTGCCCACTATTTCACGTGCCTTTTCTTGAATGTTTGGGCCACTTAATGGCACTGATGCATCACGGGACTGATGAATCCATTCAATTAGAATTTCGTCGGCATCATAATATTTTCCACACTTTACTTTTTTACGTTTGCAACCACCCTTCGCTGCATTGAGAACAATAATTTTTTTATTATTGTTCTCAGAGTGGATGAGGGAATTCCTAGAGATTCTGCGAAATCCTTCTGACTTAGTGCAGAATTCTCGTCGTACTTACGGAGAATTTGCAATTTTTCACTTATAGAAAGGGATTTCCGCTTTGACATTTTGCACCAACTTACTGTATCACAGATCCGAACTTCAAAGAGTTCAAAGATTCCCTCCTAGCAGGGAAAGAAAAGAATCTTTACAGTGTTACATTTCTTTTATATACAAAATTTCCGATATAAAAAAAAGCGCTACAAGCGGGATTTGAAGCGTTATAAGAGGGTAAAAGTATACAGAGTTATATAGAAAATTCCAGGGACCGTATGAAAGGAGCGTAAAGAACGGGATAGTGCTATAAGCAGGAGCATAATAACGGGGTTTTACTGTATATACATAAAATGGTATAGGCCAACAGTTGGTCCCAGTCAACTTTTATAACAACTTTTGAGGACTTTTCACCAGTGCCTTGAGGATGATGTGTTAGTTCTCTTCAGTACGGATTGTGGTGTATGACCATTTCACAACATGTTTATTTTAGCAGAACCAGTATTTTCAAATTTATTCTTGATTGTAGTCACTGCTTCATGTTTTGGAGAACAACCAAATTCCTCATCAAATAAACGTCTTGCTGCAGAGATGTTGGCCTTCGCCTTATAAATAAACTTAATGACTGACACTTGTTGCTTTAATGTCAACCAGAACACACCATCCCTCCCTGCCATTGTGAAAAACTGCACAGTCACTAACACGTGCTCAATGTCACAAGGTGCTCTTACTGATGTCATGCCCACTGTTGTACACAGGTGAAGCATTCCGGTGTCCACCTTGTGTTAGGATACTGTAATTCTTGTGGTAACTTATAAACTGCTCTCGAAAATGACTCCCAGAAGAAGTAACCGGGTTGACCAGATCTTACTATATACCCTGTATATATGTGTTACTATTTACTAACAAGTCTCATTCAAACAGCATCTCTGCAAAAACTAGTAAGCTAACACAACAGTAGTTTTATAACATTACTGAAAATGAAGTACAGTAGAGCCCCGATTATCTGCGGAATTGGGTGGCAAGGGCATCACGGATAACAAAAATCGCGGATAACACGAAAAAAGACTAAAAATGAGGTGTAAACATGAAAAAAAAATATTTCAGCATAAAAACTACGTTTTATTATACAAAAAACATAATATGCAAAACTTTTAAAATATGTACAGTACAGCAGAAACCTTTCTGCAGAGCAAGAGCCTGCCACTCATCCACAAATTCCGAGAAGGCCTATAGGATTACAATGCACAATAAACCTGTCAGTAATTTTCGACCTTTGCACTGTAGTACATTGTACTTCCCCTGTTGTTGGCTTGGATTAAAATTGGTTTTTTTGAGGTTCATAGTTAAAAAAAATTTCGCTCGCGGATAATCGGGGCTCTACTGTATTCTGTATTTACTTTTTTTTTAGGTATTTACAAGTCCTTCAAACTTTAATCATTAAGCTGAGCAAACACAATAATATAAAAGTGATTTTAGGATGACTGATATTTCTACATTCCTACAAGTTTTAGAATTTTTGTTTAGCTTTAGAACTTTACTTTTACAGTGGTAACAAAAATGCATTTTTCTCTATTTACTTTTTGCAGTATTAATTAACTGTAATTCATTGAAAACTAATTATGCAAAATGTCAATAACATTATATTGACATTTACGAAGATTGCAAATTTTTATTTTCTTACAAGTATTGTCTCATTTTTAATAATCCAAACTTCTTTCATTAGAATTTGGTTTACATAAAAAAAGATACTTTGTAACTGAACTACCTTTTTTACACGAGTCCCCATTCTTTCCAATTTTTAAAGCTTGTCACTTTTAGATAAGAAAATAAAATTATAAATAAATATACTAATGTAAAAGTATTTAGTAATACTTTGTGATACATAAAAATGACTCATCAGATAATTTTACTCAGTTTCAAATACAAGTTTTATACTAGCCACTTTCTGTGCACTACGAAATATGGCTACGTTTTGGTAAAGTATGACTGCTGGAGATTTAAGTGATTTTATTTTATATTATTTTTTAATGTGTGCAGGTTGAAAGAATCTTTCGTAAACGTGGACAATACCAAAAACTTGAGCACACATGATAAAAATTCAAAAATATTAATTCATATCTAAAAAAGATAAAAAAAAAAAAAAACCTTAAATAAAGACAGTTTCAACCTACAGTCGTAGTAGGTATTTTTTTTTTATCTGTTTTTAATTTTTAGATATGAATTAATACTTTTGAATTTTTATCATGTGCGCTACAGTTTTTAGTATTGTCCATGTTGACAAAAAATTATTTTATTTTAATTTTGAGCAGAACTATTTACAAACTTGTGCAACTTAACATATGACAATTAATCTAATGACTGAATCCTTTATTCATTACAATTATCTAGTGAATTTTCAGAAGTAAGTAGATAGATATGGAATCGTTAGAGTAAAGCAAACATTTTATTGATCTTATCATTAATGTAGTCATTTTATCATTTTTTATTTTAGTAATAAATTTGTCTGTTAACTTATGTATTTTAATTAATAATAGATGAAGAATAAATTACCTTGAATAATAAGCTTTATTCATCAAAAATCTAGTATTAGCATTCTTGCATCTTCTCATGATAGATATAAATTGAGGAAATTTTACTGAAACTTTATAAAGACCTGCTTTTGTCTTTAAAGAAATTTAAAAGTGATTAGCACAAATGTAGCAATATAAACTATCCTATATCAAATAAAGTTATATATTTTTCATAAGAAACATAAACTCAATAATAACAACAGAACTTTAACAATGAATAAAGGACTTCCCTGTTAAACTTAAGTATTTTTTAATATCATCTGTTAAGTTTGAATTATGAATTAAAAAAAAGTATGAATAGTTCTCATACTGCAAGGATTATGTAGTAGTGGTAGTAAAAACAGTGGTATCATCGTAATACTCAATTAGATGTGTGGTCTGTTTGTATTGTGAATTGACACAAATTCAGGTTCTAGTGAGATATCTTTCTATTCCAATAATACCCACATGTTTCGTTTAAAATGACACCAAGTGTATCAATTACAATAGGGATGGTAGTACAAGACTTTTTCCATAATCTTTGTATTTCATTATTATTGTTGTTGTTGTTATTATTATTCAACTAATAATACTAAGATACTAAGTACCCATATTTTAATGTTATGTAATGATAAAATACTTATGAAAAATCTGGTCTGGTTTATTATGGTTGTAAAGATCTAGTCTTTTATTTTTTTCCCCATTCAAATGATTAAATATAGTTATGAATCAATGAAATTCAGTGTCGTCTAATAATAATTCTCCCAATTACACTGGAGCATCAGAAACTCACAGATGCTGAATTTGAGCTAAGAAGTTTATTACAAAAGTTTTGTATCAATTTATTAACATTGAGTGGTTACTTCTTTGTTTTCAGTGAGACATGGTGTCTAGCAAACATTCAGAGATATCCTCTGAAATTTCCTACTAATCCACCAATGCTACTGTCAACTCTTTTATGTTTGCTGAAAGATTCGTGAGCTGTTTTATGTAAATGAAACTGCAGGAGGTTTAAAGATGTGCCTTCAACTAATTCTAAGAATAATTTTTCCAACCCCAAAGTAAATGGGGTGAAATATTGATAGTGCAATCTTGGCAATGAAGAAATTCTTCTTTAATTTCTTCAATATCAATACCAAAAATACACCAATAATTTTATGAATTGCACCCGTTTTTATTTGTTGCAATTATTAATAAATTGTGTCCTGTATTCACTGAAGATAGAGCCTCTTGTTAGAAGCAGGAAAAGCAGTCACTTGGATGGAGTATCAAGGGCTGAATATTTAACATTGGTCCAAACAATTCCTGGATCTAAATCCATGAAACCATTTCTGCAATTTTATTTGCACAAAAGGCCTGCCAACAAACAAGAATTGATGATAGTTTTACTGGATAAAATCCATTTCATCAACACCATGCCTTATCAACTTCATTCTCTTATTAAAAACGAGTAGCCATTAAATATTAATTTAATGATCAAAAACTCTAAAGTATCATAGAGTTGTAATAAAACATTTACTTCGAAGCTTATACTGGTTATTTTATTCTTTCAATATTGTGCTAATCTCATACATTTTTTCCTAACTATAACTAGGGTGATTTGATTTGTGATTTGTCTAAGACTTTGAAGATAAGAAAGATGCTACAAAGAACTGAGGAGATTTAGTTTTGCTGTAGTATATCTTTATTTTTACTGAGGTTTCTGCTGTAGACAATTTTTCTTTTACAAAGGTCGATGAAGTTTTAAGAAATTCCAAACTATATTATTCATCAAAAGTAAGCAAAAAATACAAAAATAAGCATTTAAATTGTAAAAAAAAAAAAAAAAAAAAAATATTGAAAATTTATAAAGCAAATTTCATTGGGAATATGCAGCCACTTGAAGATAGCAACAAAACCAACCAGAACAAATAGAAAATTTCTGTTCTCAGACCACCATGAATAGAATATGGCACTACCATCAACAAGAAGTAAAAAAAAAAATTACAATAACAATGAGGCAAATAACACATGTGTCAAGTAAATGTTAGGGAACAACTGAATTTACTAAGTACAAGAAAAGAAAGTAAATGCGTCTATTTATTTTTATCCAGAAATGAAAATTGTGCTTATAAATGACAATATTGCATAAATGTTTCATATTTACTGATAATCACCAGCTAAGACTAGTCACCAATAAACCAGTCAAGATTTGATATCATAAGTGTGTAATAGTTTATCTACAACCTTGTGAACACAGATGTCTTTTATTAATAAAATGAAGTAAATAAGGCCTTTAGTCTTAAGTGCATTGCACATGGATCCGAAAATTGGACGGCAGATCTAAAAATCGGATGTATTCTATTTCACTTAAGGGTTTCCTTAAGCGAACATTGATTTTATTTTAATTTTATTTTCATTTATTTTAATTCTCCAAAATTAATATTTGTCTTAAGGAAACCTAAATGCTACTTTGATTTTAAGAAGAAAAGTACAACGACACAGAAGCCGTTGTTTGAAATACATATGAATTCTCCGAAATGAATGTTCGTCTTAAGGAAACCCTTAAGTGAAATAGAATATGTCCAATTTTCGGATCCATGTGCAATGCGCTTTACTCTAGAACTACAGGCTTGCCAAAATCTATTTATATTCTGAATAAAATAATCCTTACAGGCAATAGTTGCCTCTAATGAATAAGAGCAAATATTTTGATAAGAGGACAGAAATGCATCTCCTCAAGGCATTACTTAGATGTTTATAGTTTGAGGTCTTCAATAAATCAAGACCAAGTCATTCCTTATTCTTCAAGATAGTAGTTATTAAGGTTTGTCTCACGTGTAAAAATCATCATTCATTAAGACTAAATCTCTACTAATTGTTGCATCAGAAAGACTGACATTGGGTTCTATTATCTCGTCCCAATAATTTTCAGAATCAAGCAAATTCCAAAGGATTTTCTCACAAAGATAAAACCCCCAACACGTACAGGTAGAAGTCCATTTTAAAAAATGTTTTTTGTTTTTTTCACAATAGTGAGTGAATTACGGTAAGCATTTCGCTCTTCGTCAAGAAATATTTCTTTCTTGACTTATTTGCAAATATAATTAAAGATCAATGTTTCTCAGCAATCACTTCATGAACAATTACACACTGATCCAAAAAACTAAGGAAATTTTAAGACAGGTTTTATGATTCTGAAGCAAAGTCTATAAAGAATAAGATGTGACAATTCTATCTTTCAAAACAAGGAGTGAAAGAACAAGCAAGATAGTGACAGCGAATAGTAAACCAATCAAATTGCTTCACAACGGCTTCTAATGCATATAAGAGAAAATAATTGATATTATTTTTTATTTCCTTATTATTATAAATGTGATTGTTGTGAATGCAAAAGGCATAATTGTTAGGATTATGGTGATTGTTTTAGAGCTGTATTATAAATCTGATTGTTGCACAAGCAAAAGACGCAATTGTTGCAATTGTTGTGATTGTTGCTAATGATATTGTAATGATACTTGTCCACAAATGGACAGACGGACAAAGCGGGGTTATAAGTTTTCTGATACTTGTATCAGAAGCCTAAAGCAATGGAGGCACCTAACAATATAGTGTGATAAAATGTCTCCACATATTTGATCTCTACAAAGAAATAAATGTATTCCCTTAGTATTAACATTAGGAGAACTAATAATATACTATGTATGTAAAAGAAATGAATATATTTAAAAATTTTCTAAAAGAAATAGTATTATTATTATTATCATTTTTTTTTTTTTTTTGCCATTCATTTTTTGCCATTTACTATTTTATATTTTGAATGTAGTTTGCAAAATGGTCCTCAATGAATTTCTGCAATTTTATCTGTCTGTGACTGGTTGTCTGTTGAGAAAAACTGATCTACACTCAACCATACTGAACTCAACCATAAGTTTTTTTTGTTTTTTTTTCTGACACTATACGACACGAGATCACTTTAAAAAAATGCATAAAAACTGTCCAAAAGACAGTCCTCATGTTCAAAAAAAACCAAAAAAAATTCAGAAAAATTACCTGGTAATGAAGTTCCTAGTACAGTAGACACTCGCTAATCCGGCACGTTCGGGACTTCGGCAGTGCCGGATTACTGAGCGCCGTCTAAAACTAGCCGATATTGCGAGGATAGCGAAAATACCGCTAAAATAGAGAGTCAAAAGGGCTATTAATAGGTATCAGACCATTTTTCTGTGTTCTATTGTGATTTCTCTGATTTCGGTAGTGATGGAAAATGTTAAAAACAAATCAACAAAATATATTTTTATGTAGTATTATATTGTAATACAGTACATACAGTACAGTATAGTTACTTTATTAGATTTGTCATCACTGCCGAGTATGCCCTATCTCAGCCGATTGCTCGCGAACTCTGCCGAATGCGCCCGGAAGGCTTATTAAGTGTAAAAAAAATCTTAGACCAATGCCGGATTATTGAAAGTGCCGGATTATCGGATGCCGGATTAGCGGGGTTTTAGAACCAATTGAAGCAGATGAAGAATAGTGATATAAAACCCCAAACTTAAATGAGAACATCTACAGATTCTGTAGAATCGTATTTCATAAAGTTATTAGGACCTTATAATAATTCAGTCATAATATTAATGCATATTTCAATAACGTTAAATTTCAGGAATATGTGGCATCACAGCAGAGATTGATTCATGAATGCATCTGGAAAAGAAAGCTGGAAAATGATTGATGGAAATTTTCAAATTCATTATGCAGAGTTGCTCGGCCTACAAAACGTACGAAAAAAAAAACAAACAAACCGGATCATGACAGTTAGATGACTATGGAGACTCCCGAGACGTGACTTGAAGTGAAGTCAGATGACATCAGATAACGTAGATTCCCATGGCGTGAAGTCAGATGATGTGACTTCGAACACAAATTAAATATTAATGTACTAATTTGATTGGTTGCATGGTATTTATTTGTACCGTAAAATGTGAACCTATGTAGTTTTAAATTATGTTGATGAGAGACAGCTGCATAGGAGCCCGAAAGCTTCATGCTAAGTATTTTAACTTTTTATAAACTAGAATTTTTATCATGAATTCGTGCGTTGGCATTTTATTAATTTAAAATGAATCAAAGGAAAGGATAATGAAGGATGATTATCTGGATGAGTAAAAAAGAAAACAAGTCAGGCAAAACAAACTATTAGAAAAATGATATAAAAAGATGCTTTAAAGGTATCCTACAAATATCATTTGCAAAGTTATAACAGTAACAGATAAACTAAAACATCAAATTCCAGTTCATTAGAATGTAAGCTTGTTATGTAGAAGACAATGAACTGTGAAGACAGTCTTTTTGTGTGGAGTTTATTGAATTAATGGCAAGAAAACTAATAGTGCTGATCCAAATTCATAGTCAGGCCTTCTCTGTGTAACAGGGCAAATTTCCTGAATTATGAATCCTAAAATCAGGTTGATGTACGCAAATGATTCCATCTATTAAGCATGTGTTAAGAGAAAAGTTGAGGGAAATTCAGATGATTCTCGATAGCATTAGGCTTATCTAGGAATTGCTTTGAAGAGAATGACGCAACTCACAAAATGATTATAAACTGTCATGATTAGAATTAAAACTCAGAGAATATATTGCAAGACCACTCTACTTTGATTCATAAACAACAGTTATTTGGTCAAAGTAACAAGGCAATTATTGAATGGGATTTCAATGAGAATAAACGGATTCTGAATCGATTGGGTGCAAAATTAACACTGCATTCTTCACTAAATGATAGGGAGTTATAAAGTTCTCAAAGACATCGTTTCTCCTGATTCTGCTTATCAAGAGAGTCCATCATTACATACAAACACAACTGTTAAAAAAAAAAAAAAAAGGTAGAGATAGCAATTAGTAAACCAGTCACAGTGCTTCACAATGGCTTCTGATTCGTCATTTATGTTGCATTATTCCTTTAATTTCCTTATTAATATAAATGTAAATGCTGCAAATGCCAAAGGCACAAATGTTGCGATTATTATGATTATTGTGATTGTTGCTGAGTAAGATGTGATTGTTGCGAATGCAAAAGGCGCAATTGTTGCGATTGTTGTGCATTGCATTGTGGGATACTTGACCACAGACAGACAAACCAGGGATATAAGGCTCTTTCAGAAGCCTAAAAAAAACAAGAATGATTAAACACAGCTATTTTTTTTTATCTTTTTTTGATGTCAGGCTTACAGCATAGAAGTACCCTAGATGTCCTGTCATGGGCTGAAAACTATCTGATGCCTCAGAAACAGTGACCAGTTATATCTATGATAACACATTTCAATTAATTCGGTTATAAAACAATTAATTCAATTGAAACTGCAATTAGGTTTTTTTTTTTTTTACTATACTAGTCTAACTATAAATAACTGGTTTGAATATTATTATCACAAGGCATAATAACTTGAACTTTCAAGTATGTCAGAAAAAGCTGTGGCCAAAATATTTTTAGATGAAGACTTGTACTTAAAGTTATTAGAAGACTGGCATTTAACAGGTTCTAATCAAAGGGTGTGTTAAATGGATCCTCAAACTTGACCAGAAAGATATGCTGAACCTTACCAACCACTACAATATCAAAACATATAGATAAGTGTATTAGAAATTAGACATTAAATCTTATATTCAAGTAAAATCAATTATGAACAATATCATATTACAGTATATTCAGTTTACAAGCTCAATCTCAGTTGCAATGACTCTTTGTATTACAATGCTCTCAATTTCACCACCATCTCATTTGTAGAACCATCCATGACCCATGTGCTCTCTCCAATAAAAAAAAAAAAGAAAAAAAAAAACCTTAATTTGTTTTCTTTATTAAGAAATATTTTGTAATTTCTCTTTTTTTTTAATTTTTAAAATTATATTTTGAGAGATTTTTTTTCTGATTTTCATTTTTGTATAATTGGAATAGAACAGATTTACAAATATAAATGTTTGTTATATTTTATTTTCACTTATTTGAATTAATTTTAGCATCTTATAGTTAGCCTACAATTTAGTTTTAATGATCTTCAGTGAAATGAAGGTTCAATTTAGCTTAACAACTATCATTCAGCAATTATTTATATCACAAGTCTACTATTCAAAATTAAAATATCTACTCAAAGGAGAAAAACTGCAGGGTAAAAGAGGTAAACCTGCCGTGATTTTTAACCTACAGGACTAATTTCTGGTTAGATGATTCATCCAAATCCACCCCCCTTTAACCCTAGGGAATATACCTTGTCCCAATTTAACAGAGGGTTGGTGAAACCCTAGGGCCAGTTTGAATCAAAGAAAAATTTTCAACCTTTGTCGGAGATCAAACCCCGTGTCTCCAGCCTGCAGTTAAGTGCCTTACCACTTGTACACATGATCTACACAATGTACTGAGAAAAAATGAAAAGGACTTCCAAACCCTTAATGAGGCTAGTATTTATATGGCAAAACAATTAGAAAAAAAAAATTCTTAATTTACCAAAAAAAAAAACAATAGTTCATATCATCAAACTTTAAAAAGATTCTAAAGTTTTCTTTAAAACTTCAAGTCTTAAGTCTCTTGAGATACAGATCATCCCTTAAAAAGCCTCATGCAGCTCAGAGCCTGTGGGTTGTTGACCACCTACTCAAGAAGAATTGCTACATAATTTCATTGGTTAGATCAAATGAGTTTCTAATTCTAGTTCAAATCCTTAAATAGGTCAAACTACTTGGTAATTGTTAAAAAGTAATCTAATCTTAAATTCTTCACTTCAATAAATAATAAAAAGGTTTCTAAAAAAAAAAAAAAAACATTAAAAAATGGTTACCTTAATCGAAGTTTTCATGAAATTTTCAGATAAGCCTTCTAATTCCGCTTCAGTAAATTGTAAAATGGAGTTTTCCTTATTTAAATTTTCGTTAAACGAAGCAATTAGTTGAGTAATACGTGTCTTTATGGATTTGATTTTAAACTGAGTTTCGTAATCTAAGTGAAGACCTTTAAAATATTCAAACAATTATAAAAACAATAACTTAATACTTAATGAAAAGTGAACATGTTCATTATTAAAGATATTTCAAGCATTAAATGAGAACAATTAGATTTGAAATAGTTTACAATAAGTGGATGAAAAAAAAGGTCTTCAGCATTGTTGAATCTCAAATTTCATAAAAATATCTTAAATTATCATCACTGAACCAATTCAAAGTTGTTAAGTATATGTATATGATTTCCTGGTTATCTTGAAACGTTCTACTAATTTGGCTTCATTAAATTTTAAAGCAACATCTGTTTTTCTTTGTTTAAATTTCATTAAATAATATATATATATATATATTTATATATATATATATATTTTCTTAGGAATCTCACCTGAGTTTCATAATTAAAATTAAGAGCTTCAAATTATTTAAGCATATTCTAATAATTTAATGTGTCTAGACCTAGTATTTAAAAATATCAAATTTGAAATAAAAATCTGAATCACACATTATAAAAGTCAAAATTTTCAAGTTAAAACGGCTACAAAATTTTAAAAAAGCGTTAAAAAAGGACAGTTTTGATAGAATGCTAGGTCACTAAAAGGTAAACAAACAGATTAGAGCTTGATATAATTCAATTATTTACTTATTTTACTTTTCCTATGATAAATGTGTATACAATGTAAATGTAATTTAGACATAGTATTGTAAAGATCTTCTATAACCATATAATTTCTCCATTGCTGATTATATAGGAGATTTCTTACCTTTGTTATTTCATAGTTACTTTTTTATGAACCTCATATAATAATACTATCTCAATTACAGTATTTATACTATTTCTTTCAATTTCTATAGTGGTGACAATGGTTATGAAAAAAAAGGATCACTTATAAAATGTTGGACAAAATCCCAACAGTGAAGTTTGGCAGTGGGTGTGTGATGGTATGGTCGTGTTTTTCCTGATTTGGACGTGATCCGTTGGTTGGATCGAGGTGAACATGGCATCCACAAAGTATCTGGACGTTCAGACAATTCGATGCTTTCTACATTGTGGTCGCAGTTCAGTGAAGGACCATTTGTGTTCCAGCATGACAATGCGCCATGGTATAAGGCCTGTGTTGTCAGGGACTGGTTTCCGAAGAATAATGTTCAGGAACTTCAGTGGCCCGCCCAGAGTCCTGACCTCAACCCTATTGAACATCAGTGGGATGAATTGAAGCGTAGGATTTGTATGCATCCGATGCGACCGCAAACACACATCCAACTTGTGCAGGCTTTGAAAGAGGATTGGGCAAAAATATCAGTTGCTTGCTATCAGAAACTGGTGGAGAGCATGCCACGGCATGTGGGTGCTGTGCTTAGGGCAAAAGGCCACAGTATGCGCTATTAGACACACTGTAAATAAAGCGTCTGTTCCATACCACAGGTCCACTTTCAATTGAGCAGTCGGTGTATTTTGGCATATGCTAATCAAAGTACTTGCTAATTACTAGATGATTTGGGTTTAACATTCCCTTTCAGATCACTCATATTGAGGCATAAAGTAAATCAAGTCGCCAATCAAACTCTTTTAGCATAAAGACAAAAAAAAATGAAAGATGTTTCCTCAGCACTAAAATTCCAGCCATTACAGTCTCATGAAGAAGGGACTTGAATGATTCAAGAGCCCTCACAAATGAGACACTCTCTATAAATAATCACTGCCCACCTTCTCAAATCAAAAGTAGCACAGTGCAATAAGCAAAAAAAAAAGGCTATATTTCTTTTTCAACTACTGAGCAATGTCAGAATTCTACACCTAAGTCACCAAAATTTAAAAATTGATTTTAAAACATTACATTAGAGTAGATATGTAGGAAAGACCAGAAAGTTTATTCATGAAAGATTTATAAGATAATTTCGCAATAATCAGGAGTAAGGAATTCTTCATTAATTCCTATCAGTGAAATCAAAGAATATTTCATCTTTTTCTTTATTATATGCATGTTTGATTCAGTAAAATGCTATTTAATACAGTTCAGATGGAAATGTTCTTCTGAATATGGCATTCTTTATTCCCAAGTTTATGTTAAACAACAAATTAGATATTATTAATAGCTATCTCAATAAATTTAATATGCATTTTGGAAAGTTTGTCTGTTTTTCATTTTGTGGTACATATCAATACTCTTAAAGCTAAGACCATGAAACTGTGTAAAGCCATCAACAGTTAAGCTGTTACAGTTGCCCAATATAGTCAAGAGGCTTAAATAATATATTTAAGCTAAATCTGCTGTCGAATTACAATCTGATATTAATTACAAAAGAAAAAGAAGTCTGTATTTTTTTTCTGTACAATATATTCAAACATCTCTGTACAGAAATTGGTAAGATACTACTGTGGTTCACTCCAAATGACAACACTTGGGGGGGGGGGGGGGGGAATCAAAAAAACCTTATGAAACATTTTGTTTTTCATTATTATTTAATTGTTTTGATTGAACTCTATTCTATCTCCTAATTCAATTCATTTCTCTGAATCTGAGTAGATAAATTTGCATGGCTGATAAATGGCAAAGTAAAAAGATAAAGAACTTAAAAGCAGTTAAAATGAATCTAAATAAGCAAAAGTTTAGGAATTAATTATTTTATCATTATTTGAAATCGATATTACCATTTATCTTTCCTAATGTGATTATCCTTTCAACATATCTTTTGACTGCTGGTGTTATCTGATAGGGTCTTAACCTTCCAAACCAGTATTCCACTCGGTCAAAAACATCTTTTCGTAGGCTAAAACCAAATAAAAAATTAAACATGTACAAATTTCTACATGAGATCAATACTACTCTACTCTAAGATCAATAAAAATCTTGCTATTTCTAAAAACACAAGGAGATGACAATGTACTTCTGCTATGAGCAAAATCATATAAGAATTATATACCAAATTTAATGGAATTATGGTTTTAACTTGCCAGCTTAAAGTTTCTATCTCATAATCAATGGAAAATATTGAAGTGAGAAAAGAAAAGTGAAAAAAAAAATCATTATAACAAAAATTAATATTAAAAGATATGAAAATGAATATTAATTATAATCAAACTTTTTATTATTCTCAATACAAACTTATTTAGGCTAATAAAAATGGATACGAGATGATTTTTCCACAGATCCGTATCTTTACATACTCTCTATTATTATGTAAATTGCACTGTTCTAATTGTTAAAAATGTAGAAAAATCAGCATTCATAAACATCTATCTAAATGTTTTTCATCAAAAATAAAAAAACAAAACAAAAACAATAATTATAATCAATTTGCTTAACGTCATTCAGTTTTTTGAAGGCCCCATTTTATTTTAAGGCAAATGACTACAATTTCAGATACAGATGTCCTCAACTTATACAGGTGGATCGTTCCAGAAAACCCTTCATAAGTCAAAACATACATAGGTCAGAACATACCTTACACTAGTGGGCCACAACGACATAACAATAAAAGTAGTTATATTAATGCATAAACATTAAAATACGAGATAGCTCACCTTCTGTTTATCCATTAGATTCATGATATTGTTAATAGTATGTTACACAAACATAAGCACAAAACAAATTTTAATCTCTGTGGTGTTTCTACATAACTCCAGATCTATGTAGGTCAGGAATAAGTAAATCAAGGACCATCTATATTTCAGCTACAGGGTGCTTCTTTTTCTTGTAAATTCATAAAGTTTTCATATGAAGATTATTTTTAATAAGGATTTCACATTTTCTTGAATTAAGTTTTATATTTCTTTTATTCTTTATACTTTTTTTATGTAAAATCA
Source organism: Thereuonema tuberculata (assembly GCA_023159025.1). Lineage (NCBI taxonomy): Eukaryota > Metazoa > Arthropoda > Chilopoda > Scutigeromorpha > Scutigeridae > Thereuonema > Thereuonema tuberculata. The sequence continues at coordinate 27,892,072 of JAFIDM010012231.1, forward strand.
GCTGATTACTAAAAATATTAAACTATGTTTGGTGCTTTATAAATAAAAATAAAGGTGCCAATAAAGTAGACCAGCACATAGAATCACAAAAAAAAAAAAGCATTTCACATACATATTAAAGGGTTATTATAATAACCTAATTATTCAAGGAACAGTGAAAAATATCATAGCATGTTAACAATTATTTATTGTTGTTATCATTATTATTATTATTCTTTAAGTCGATTTGGGCAACTAAGGACCACGGACAATAGCCCCGTATGACAACCGTCATGGTGGAGCTAGCAAAGTTCAAGAAGGGGGACGAGATTCACATCAAGTCCAGGATAACACTGAGATAATAAGTCTCAGGTGGAAACGGACGAAACACATAAGAAGAAAGAAACAGCCATGCCGATGTCGGGATTTGAACCCAGGTTCTGACACAACGGCCGCACGGCAGACCGCAGTCTAGACCACTTGGCCATGACAGAACAACCATTATTATTATTACATAAATGTTTCTATGTTTTCCCAGCTAAAATAACATGGCTGATCAAGGACCAAAAACTCATGTTGCTAAGTGTAAAAAAAGTGTGCAAGAGGGAGGTTAGGAATGTTTGGTTGTATCCATGAATTTCCTAAGTATGCATATTCTATTGAGTACCACGGCCTTCTGGAGTTATGCATAAGTGTTTTTGTGAAGTCCTAGTGTGCTGAGGCTGTGGTGCAGTCTGTGAGGCACCAGACCAGTGGAGGATGGGACAGTGGGTACAACATGTACTCAGTCCTGCCTCCACTGCTTCCGGAGTTCGTGTGCCAGGTTGGTATATTTACTGATCTTATTTGCGGGAGTTTTCTGCATGTTATTGCTGATAGACACTGCAACATCAATGAGATAGGTCTGTTTGTTGTCCTTATCAACAAGTGTGATATAAGGTCTGTTACAGCGTATGATTTTGTCTGTGTGAATGGGACGGTCTCAGTAGAGCTTATCTATGGGTGACTCTACCACACTTTGTGGTGTATACTTGTAGCACGGAACCGTGTTCATAATAAGTGAGTGTTTGTGTGCTAGCTGTTGATGGACGATTGACGCTGCCTAATTGTGTCAGTGGAGGTAGTCTGTTTGGGAGAAATAGGGGCAGCCTGATATTATGTGGTCGATCATCTCATTTGGAGTGTGGCACTTCCTGCATGTTCCGTCATATGTGTTTGCTTCGTATAGATTGTGTTTCTTGTAGTTGCATATGGGAATGACTTAGTGCGGTATCGTGATCATGAACCTTTTGGTTTCCTCGAACAGCTCACCACTCATCTTCCATGTCAACATGAGGGTGGCTGAGTTTATGGCGATGTTGGACATGGAGTTTCTTAAGGGTCCACAATTCATGCACTGCTGAATGTAGCCATCAGGAGGTGGTGAGTGTGGGGCAAGGGTTTTTGAGATCTAGGAGGGTGGGGTGTTTGCCATCCTTGACAATGGTTAAGTGGAGTGAAAAGTGTTGTGTTCTCTGGTGGAAGTATTCCCTAAGAGTGTGTACTTGTTTTTCATGCAGGGTGATGAGGTTGATGAGTCCTCGATCTCCCTCCTTGCAGCAGGAAGGGCATCCTTTCAGTTGCAGATTTTGAATAGTGCATATCGTGTTTCGTTAATGTAGTGGGTTTTGTGCATTGTAGTGCTTCGAGTCCGGTGTTTGTCCAGGGAATTATGCAAAAGGAGTATGTTAGTGTGACAAAAGTGTTGATGGTTTTAATTTTATTTTTAGCATTGAGTGATGTTTCAATGTTGTGAACGTGAGTGTAGTGGGGTAATAGCATAATTTTTTTTTTCCAACACACAAAGACACTTATTAATGATTTCAATAATTTTATTGAAATATAAAATTATTAAATATGATTCTAAGTATAATATGATGATGTCCTTGTTATGAAACAAGTGTAATAATAGTCAATAAGTTCCAGTAAAAGTTAGTTAGATAATTCAGGTAAGTTATCACTATAGTTCCTGTGATTTTAATTACAGGAACTATAATAATTCTCACTTCACTAATATCACTTTAATACTAAATTATCGATCTGATAATTTATAATTATCACTTAATAACTAATAATATTTAATGTCAGCTTGACAATTAATAGTTCCAATATTCTTGGATATATTTATAATAATTAAATTAGATGCACATTTCACTACTTTAATTCCTTAGTAGTAAATAAATAATAATCGAAGCACAAAATTCAATTGTATATATATAATAATATAATATATATTCACTTTCAAATATATATATTCTCAAAGCACTATCTTCAATATTTCTTCAATTTCACTTGAGATATTCATGGTATAATTTCACTATGTTTAAACTGAAATAAATAGAATGCACTACTTTCTTATCTGTACACAGAATTGATAATTTATTTTGAATTATCGAATTAATTCTTCTTCTATTTGTTCAGCTCAGATTCATTTCTATTTAATTTCACTCGATGCACTTTTACTATTGAACTGTTCCGTTCAAAGTTAATGATAATATTCCTCCTTAATTCGTTGACTCGCCTTTCCATTAATTGTAATATAAAAGTACTTACAGTTTCTCAATGAAGATCTCACTAATCCGTTGCACAAGTCATCCAGTCTAATTTCTCTAAATAAGGTGAACACACGCATCCTCTTCAAAGTTCGCTCCGCTAGCTGCAGTCTTCTCACATGATGTTAGTTCTCCCATGGTGCAATTCGCTTACAGGAGTTCTCTTCATGTCGTCTGCTGCTGACGGGAAATTCACGCTTTCTCTCGTGCATTGTGCGTCTCGCCTTCAAGAAAATTTACCGACACTTTTTCAAAACGAGGCAACCTCCTTCTTTTAATAACCATAATCTTGTGATGTTTTAATTATGCAAATATATTTAATTCTTCATTCACAATATTATAGATTACTTTTCATGCACATAATTTCATTATTTAATTTCAATTTTAATCTGTAATATTTGTTTCACTCTATAGTGAACACTGTTCTTCAGTGCACTTGATGTTTGGGTTGTCCGTTTTGCAAGCTTGCTGAAACTCCAGGTACTTAGGTCTCTCCCTCTTCTAAGCCATGATCCAGTTCAAACTAAGGATGGACGGGACCCGATATTTCGGGAAATTTTCGGGAAAATTATAATCCCGTTTATCGGGCGGGATTTGCTTTACTTCGGGATTTCTTCGGGACGGGATTTCACGATTGATTTAAATTCAAAAAAGGCTTAATAATGCTGGGATTATTAATCCTGGCAACTGAAAAATACAATAAATCATTGAGAAATACTCTGGACTATTTATTTTCCTTCTACCTCCCAATATTACATCAACAACAAAGTGTTTTCGTCATAGCGTTAGCGATCGACCAGCGAAACCAATAAACAACAGACGACGGCCTTCGTGATTTCGACTAGCGACAGACATAAAAATGTTTTTGTTTGTTATTATTATTGTCATCCATATCAAGTTTCAAAACCCGAACAACTATTTCCCATTTACTGAAGGAAGGACAATCCCGTCCCAATTTTCGGGAGGGAAAAAAAAATCCCGTCCCGTCCCGACCTAAAAATCCAATCCCGTCCATCCCTAGTTCAAACCATCCAAATTCGAGGGTTTTCCCACTGTTACATATAGCTTGCAGCATTTGTCGATTCCAAATTCCATTTCTAACGTCTTTGGTGAATTGTGTGGTGGATTGTAGTAGATTACTAAATTAAGTTTAGGTGGAGGCATAGAGCTTAAAGTCATTCATGGAGAGTAAGTGTGTGATTTTGTATGTTGTCAGAGTGCCTGAGGCAAGCCTATAGCCGTGTTTTGTGTTATATAGCATGTGGCTCAATGGATTCAAGGCGAGGCAGAACTAAAGAAGACTCAAGAAGTCTCCCTCAAAAATACCTCTCCTTTTGGGAATGGGGAGCACAGTGATGGGCATGTTGGAGTTGCACAAGTGTCGTGTTGTGTTCCAACTCTTCATTGTGGCATCCAAGAATGCCGTGATCTTGGGGGGTATTTTGTAGAGATGAAGAGTGTTTAGGAGCCAGGAACGGGACAGAGTCAAATGCCTTCTTGTAGTCCATGTAAATTCCTATTCTTCATGCGCACCTGCCGCAAGATTACAAATCAGTAAGGAGCTGCTCCTCACAGTAACCCTGGGAATTCCTGCAACAACCCTTCTGTTGTTCGGAAAGGATGTTATGTGTTTCATGTGTGTGTAAATTTTGTTTGCAGGCAGGAGGTGAGGAGTTTGTAAAGTGTGGGAGACAAGTGATTGGATGGTAGTTTGCAGGATGACCTGTTTCAGTGTTCTTGCTCTATAAGTATGTGATACCCTACTTGAGGAAAAGAGGTATATGGTCTTGGTGTTGGATTATGTCAGTGAGTATAAAAGCAAGCTTCCCACGCTGGAACATGAACCTCTTGATTCAGAAGTTCTGGATGCCTTCTGCACCAGGAGCCTTCCAGTTGTGTGCATGTTTTAATGCTGTCTGTATGTCTGTGAGAGTGATGTCATGGAAGGGCATGTAGGGTAGATGTTCAATGAGTTGTTGTTCCTCTGTGATCCATGACGATTTGTCATTGTGGGGGAGGGGATTGTACCACAGAGTGACCTGCATTCGTGTAATGCCTCACTGGTGGGAGTGTTTGTGTTTGATATAGTAGAGGGAGATGTAAAAGATATATAGAATTTTTTTCATTGAATTGAAAAGTGTTGTTTTGTTGTTTGCGTAGAGTGCACTGTTTGTATCTTTCTATCTTTTTTGCAAGCACACTAAGTTTTTGTTTCAGTGTGTTGAGATATTATTATTATTATTATTATATAAAAGTTTCAAACCATGGGTTTCCCCAGCTAACACAACATGGTGGGTTCTTATGATTATTATTATGTTTGTATGTTTCAAACCTTATATTATTATTAGCATTATTATTATATAACCCACAGCACCCGTTGATAGGGACTTTCTTTATGCCCTAACGGGACTGAATTATGTAACTAAAGTAGATAAGTGAATAAAAAAAAAAAAATATTATTATTGTTTAAACATTATTCCAGAAATGTAATTATAATAAATAAATACAACATCTTCATCTTTTCAAAAACATTGCTATATTTCGCAGATATATTTTATCTGCTTCTTCGGGCGGTAGAATTCTTCCTTAACCTTAGGTTAAGGAAGAATTCTACCGCCCGAAGAAGAAGATAAAATATATCTGCGAAATATAGCGATGTTTTTGAAAAGATGAAGATGTTGTATTTAAATATTATTATTATCTGAATTCACTGTGTAAATGCCATTACCTTAATATTTTTAATTTTGTTTTTGGGAGGGAGTGGCAGACTAGAAAAAAATAGGAAGAAATATATTATCAACAGCTATTTTTTTCCCAAAAGTATTGTATTCCTTCACTACTACTTTCAATTTATAACAAAACATTTTATGTGAACTTTAAATATTTAATATTTTTAATTATTTTTTTGGCAGGGGTGTGTGTGGGGGGGTGGTGGATTATATAAAATTATATGGGTCTAAATGAACTACACTTTCATCAACTGCACAGTAAGATCATGTCTGCTATTATATAATCACCTTCTTTCCAAATCAAATTCTACAATTCTCTTTGATGCCTCTCTTGATGCAACATTGAAATCCTTATCAGGTGAAACATGTTGAGGAAACTCTAATGGTGGACGTCTAGTCATAAATTCATATTCTACATTGGCCAAAATCTACAAATAAAAAAAATTAAATTTTGAAAATTACATTTTTAGTATTTTCTTATGCTTCTCAGATAGCAGACACATGATATATTAAGTTCCATAAAAAAAAATATGAAGTTTCCAAATTTAACAAGTTAAAAACACAATTAAGACAAAAACTTTAATAAGGCTATTATTATCTTCTCATTAGTTTCTTCTTTATTCTGTAAAATATAAAAAAGATTATTAGAATAATTAAAAGAAACATTTATACTCTCCACTCCCATGCTGCACATTTATACCTTTCACATACACATACTCACATTTATATATATTATAATGTCTCCCATAACACATAAACTTGCATTCAAAAATGGAAGAAATTCAGCATTTCGGACCTTTTTTGCTTTGTTTAGTTTTTGGCTGGAAAGCCATTGTTTTATTCGTCAACCCTCCTGCCGTCTGCAAAAAGGACACAATGTTTTTTCCTTGAACAGCTAAGATACTACCTTACTCCTAATTCCTTAGAATGCCTCTGGCTTTGCATAACACTATAATAAAATAGGAGCTATAAGTACAATTTGCATAACCAAGTGAGAATCTGCAATAACATTAGAGCCATGTGAAAGAGATAAGGTAATGAAGGAACTATTGACCAATGAAAAATTCAGAGGATGGCAACCAACAGAATAACACATTATTTGTCACAGCAGATACATTGCAGGCAAAATAAACACTAGAGATGTTATGATGGAGCAAATCTCAAGGGAGTAGAGAGAAATTCGGGTTGACAAGATACTGGAAATACAATGTATATGCAGTATAATGATTATCTTTAGGAAATGTAGTAGTAGAAGCACATCAATGGTGATGTATTTTTGAGATATCCCTTTAATGTGATCAATGATAAACAGCATAGATGAAGTCTGTCAGAGAAATGATGATAAAGTTATCTGTGATAGATCTGATGGTGAAACTGAACAGTTTAGAACATCATCTACAAAGCACAGTAATTTATTCAAAGAAAAAGAATAAAAAGGAAAGGACGAGAGAGAAGAAAGTACTATAATTAAAGATATTCAGGAATGGATGATGTGATGGGCATCTGCACATAAGGGCAGAGGGAGGGGGGGGCATTTGCCCTGTCCTGGAATTTTCAATTTAAATGAAAGTCATATTTTTTTTTCTCTCTAAAAGAGGGCTAAAAGATAGAAGACTGATAAATTTTATTGTAACTAATTACTTTAGTTTACTTTATCTTTAGTTAATATAATTTTTCAATATAAATTACAATTTTTTACAGATATTTTTTTATATTGCTAATATATTTTGCTCTAACCCCCCCCCCCCCCCTAGAAAAAAAATCCCCTGCTCGTGATGATATGATAAGATGAAGTGAATGATGAATAAATCTTTTGAATGTAATGGGATGGAAATGTCTTCAGACTGAAGGGAATGCATGGACTTTTTGTCTGGTTTAAATGTACGACAGGATTAAAATGAAACTTAAATTGTCTTGTACTGGAAAGACATAGGTTGTTCTGGAGGACATTTTGCAGAAGAGTTAATCTGAGTTCATATCAGGCCTAAAGTCCGACTGCAATATTAATACAGATGGAGAATTCAACACTGTTTAAGCCACTTCCAATAACAAGGAATTCAGATAAGATAAACTTTTATCTGAAAAGTACAAAGCACTTCTGGATAGAGAACCAATCACTGTCAGAAACTGACTGACCACTCGTAGAAATTTCCTTTGGTCACAAAATAAATTCAATGATTAAAAAAAAATAGTTATATATATATAAATACAAAATCTGAATGTATCAAAAATTTACTGTAATTGATAATTGCACTGTTTCTTTTCAAGTCTCCAACATTTACCTCCTCCGTCACCAAACTATTTCATATATTTTTCACGTAATTAATTCAACTAGAAACTTCTAGAAGAGCCACATTCAAATTATATATTTTTTTAATAGTTAACTGTTATCCATTCAGAGATTTGGCTTAGTTGATAAAGATCTTGATTATAGGAAAGGGGATTGCTCAGGATCTATTGTCATATTCTGAAAAATGTTAAAAATTTATGATGTTAAAAATCAACTCAAGATCATTTTATTATCTTATGAATGTACTTTATCCTAGTTTTAATTGAAAGCTTATTTCCACTGCATTAAAACTAAATATTTCATAAAACATATTGTAATTAAGTCTTTCTAATAATGTGATTTTTTTAAAAATAAAATAGTTCTTAATGTTATTTTAAGCAACAAGATTATTTCTGATAATAATTTGGGTTAACATAGATTACAATAATTTGATTTCACTATTTAACAATACTGAATCTTTATTAGTTTAGTCTTCCATAAATTTCTTTTTTAAAGTTACCTAAATATTTTACATTTCAGTACTACATTATTTGATTTTTGGAATGATGCGATTGCTTCATTCATAATTCTCTTAAACCTGTGGATAATCAGATTTAAGAGACATTATAAATTCTAAATCTGTTTAATTAGTTCATTGTTAATAAATCGAATTAAACTGTTGTTGTTATTTTTGTATTTATGTAGATTTTGTTTTCTTTATGTATTCATACTTTTTTTCTTCTATTTTGTACTCAGGGGTTCGCGCTTTTGAGTATTAAGAAAAAAAAAAAAGAACACTTTTATTAAATATAATTTTTTCGTTATCCAACCAAAGGGGTTATCGAAGATTAAATTTTAATGAATATCTTAATATGGGAATTTATTTTTATTTATCTTAATTTGCAAACTGCCTTGAGATTTATATACTGTCCCACAAACGAAATTCAAAGAGGTCAGGGGTTAAATGGACAGACCGACAATCCATCACTAGATTGAAAAGGATCTTACCAAATTGCTTTGTAAACCTAATAATTTTGCGGATTTTGTTTAAAATATTTTCACTCAAAAGAATCCATTTCTGCATTCATAATCGAGGTAATGATTACATTTTGAGGATTTCAGCACAAACCTTAATTGTTTCGCTGCTCACTTCTTCAAAATTCAGATCAGCCACTTCGTCGTAAACAGCCCGACATTTCTTAATCAGTTCGTCAGTTTTTCGATGAAGTTCTTCAATGTTCTCAACGATATGTCTGAAATTCCAACAACTCCTTAATCCTTTAATCACAGATTGGGATGAAATAGGAGTGTTGCATAAGACCCTCCAGGCTTTCATTTTCGAAGGCTTTAAAGAAATAACCATTTTTATCAATTTTCGACAACCCAATTAATACTCTGAAATCCATACATTACAAAGATGAGAAGGTAAGTAATTATCTTCCAATCTGATTTAGTTTTGTTTCGTTATCATTTCAAGAAAATACATAATTCCCCATAAGCATTATTTTAATTTTTATTCGATTACACCGCTTCTTTACTGATGATCTCTAAAAGGAGATTTTAATGCCCGAAACGCTTCACGTGAAACGTTATTTCCTACATTCGATTATCAGTGAATTATTCCAAAAAATAAAATTAACTTGCAATATTATACTTTTTTTTTTATTTCACTTCAATCCAATTATAATAATTGCAATAACAGAATAGTTGTATATGGCTATAGACAAATTTCGAACATTAAATAATTCGCAGTATCACATTTTTTAAGATCTTCATTTAACATGTAATTTATTAATTACAGTAAAAAATAACGCAGCAAATAACGCAGTAACATTAAAATTCTATATTTTCGTGACAGTTTTTACTAAAGTGTGCTGTCTTGTTTTATACTATATCTTTTTTTATGCTGACTTTTGTTTAGTAGAACTTCTTCACATCTATCAGAGAGTGAGAGAGAGAAAAAATCAATGTGGAATGTAATTAATCTTTAAAAAGGCCATTCGTCTTTGTGATTAAGAAAGCTAAAAACTATATTTTAGATAGTTTAAGACTTTAAGCTATAAAATCATTCATTTTACACTCCAATTATAACTAAAGTATAGAGGAAAAGGTGTAAATATGGGCACCATTTTGTATTTTTGACTTAAAGTTACTTTCTTTTGGAAAAATTCAAGATTTTTGATCTTCATTAACAACTATAACAAGTTTACTAAATGAGAGAAGGCAAAACAATGATTAATAAAAATTATTTTAATTCGAAAACGAAGATTTACAAAAAGCTTCAAAAAAAGCATCTGAAAAAATGGGGTGCAAATATGGGCCCCCTCCAAAAAACTCACAAAAAAATGGTTTAAAATATTTTAAAACAGGATAAAACAATACAAAACGATACAAAGAGCAAGTTATATATTTGAGAATTTTAAATGAACATCAAATCAAATCATTAGGCAGGCCCTTGCTGCTTTGCGTCCCCTAGTACTGGTTCTCTTCTTAATGTTGGGGACAGGAGTAATATCGAACGGAGAAACTGCATTTGAAGTTCCCGGGGAACATTGCGGTGTTTCAGCAGCCTCATCAATTGGCATGGCTAAATCCTTATGTGATTGTATATCAGGATAATTCGAAGGAGAGGCTTTAAATTGGGGCCCATATTTACACCAACCCCACCTAAGCAAGATTGCCACTATCACATTTAACCTAAAAGCGTGAGCGACTAAAGGCGGGCTTCTAAAAGTAGCTTAGGATTTCCGCTTTCCAGATATCACTGTGAAATTATTTTGAACTAACCACAAGGACATGAAAAGAAAACGATTTCACATACCTGTCAAATATCTGCAGTCCAGAAATTCGCACAATAACTGACGCTGCTTCCACACCATTTGAAACAAAGTTACCAAATGCTCTCTGCTATCTTGTAACAACAAGTGGCGCCGTTTACAAGTCTCGTAATAAAACTGTAGCACCTCCCAGAACCCTTTGGGGAAGGGTGCCCATATTTACACCTATGCCCGTTTTTACACCTTTTCCTCTATATATTTATGTAAAACATAAAGAACTAATTTTAGCGCAATTTGAAAATACCATATAGATTTAAATTTATGAAAATTTTGCATAAATGTTAAGCACTATTTATATTATATGTGAACAAAAGATTTTTTGCTACTATGCATTCACGCTGGTTTTTAAAGAATCTTTGTATAAATCAATTGAGAACATATTGATTCTCAAAAGATAACTTTGTAATTATATAGATATATCTCAGTATTTTACGACGTAATCTCCACCGCAGTTAAGGCTTTATTCTTTAATAAGACGATTCTTTTCATGGTTTCTTGAAGAACTCATGCCCTTGCCCCCCCCCCCACACACACACAAATACATACATACAGTCTATAAATTATTTCAAAGATCCCTTTACAATATAATAAGGCACAGACATATCAGTGTTTTAATAAAGGTTTTCTTCTTGTTTTTTTCTTTCTTTCCTTTTTTCTTTATTTATTTTTGGGTTCGTAGGGGGGGGGACGCCTTCTATCCCCTCAGCGCCCCACCCCTCCCCATGGATACGCCACTGCATATATATGCAATCTAGACCCTGTATCAGATTAGGCGACAGGCTCTTCTAAAGAGTACCGTAAAATTATGCCTTATATACATGATCGATTCTTGTTTTTCATTATTTAAAGTCAAAATATCCTGTTACAGGTCTATGTGGACCTTGAGGTCGCGGGAAAAAAAGACTACCGACGTTTCCTGACCAACGGGATTAAGTTGAGGTCGGGTTGTCAGCCCGACTCCCCTCCGCATTGAACCCCCGCGAAAGATACCTGGTATCCATTATAAAAGGGCTGGATGGACCTTAGGATCTGTCTGAGGAGAATTCAGCATGAAAAAAAAATCCCCCACCTCCGCAGTGGATTGAATCCGGCTTCTTCAACCACAGTTTTGTTTAGCATCACATTTAATTGATTCAAAACAAACTAAATGATCGTAACTACATATGCAATATTTCAGAGATAACTTCCTCTGCTTCTTCAGGCGACATTATGAATTTGAACATGAAAACGGTTATTACAAAGATTTAAAGTGATTTATTGATTAACATAATATCTAAGAAGGCTAAATTCCTTGATCTTCTTTTTCAAATTTGAATTGAATTCTTTTATAATAGAATTAACAAATGCAAAAAATAAATCAAACTGTCTATGGGATCCATTCCAATATAGGCTAATAGAACATCATCCGCATAATGTAAGTATACATATTTATTATGCTTCCATTTTAGTATTTGTTCATGCTCCATTTTATTTATAAATATGTTGCATAGGCAACCAGAAATTGGCTTTCCCGTAGCGAATCCTTCTATTTTTTTATATATTTCCTTTGAAAACCGAAAAAACAATTTCTATATACCAATTCTAAAAGATCCATAAAAACATTATCTTTCATATTTATTTCTTTTTAAATATTATTGTTGTTTTGTAATAAAGGAGAATGGGCAGATCTGCCCCACCCCTGTATTGCGATAAGATATATACGTCAGGAAAGATCTCCATCAATAGAACATATTTTATTATTACGACTTGTCTCAATTATTATTCCGTTCGGAGTTATATACGGCTAGATATGAGTCATTGATTCTGATGAGTGCAGAGAAGCCAACCACCTACAGGCGGGGGTGCTTGCTTGTAGGTGGTTGGCTTTTCTGTCACCCACACTCATCAGAATCAATACCTCAAAGTCATATCTAGACGTATATAACTCCGAACGGACTAATAAATGCGACGAGTCGTAATAATAACGTATGTTCTATATAAGGAGATCTTTCTCTAGGTGTATATCTTATCACTATACAGGGTGGGGCAAATTCCCATAAAGTTTGCCCATTCTCCGTTCTAATTATATCCAAGGGATCATCAATTGGGACTGAAGTATACATAGAATTAATATCTAATGAATACATTCTAATTTTAAACTTATTATTATTATTATTATTATTATTATTATGTATGTTTCAAACCTTGGGTTTCCCAGCAAAAACAATATGGCGGGTCAAGGACCAAAGCACATACTGCCAAGTGTAAAGACGTGTGCGAGAATGATTAGGGATGTGTGGTTGTGTCCATAAATTTCCTAACTATGCGTGTAGTGTTGAGTATCACAGCCTTCTGCAGCTGTGCATAAGTGTTTTTGTGAAGTCCTAGTGTGCTGAGACTGTGGTGCAATGTGTGAGGCACCAGACCAGTGGCAGACAATATTATTATTATGTTTGTATGTTTCAAACCTTGGGTTTCCCCAGCAAAAACAATATGGCGGGTCAAGGACCAAAAGCACATACTGCCAAGTGTAAAGACGTGTGCGAGAATGATTAGGGATGTGTGGTTGTGTCCATAAATTTCCTAACTATGCGTGTAGTGTTGAGTACCACAGCCTTCTGCAGTTGTGCATAAGTGTTTTTGTGAAGTCCTAGTGTGCTGAGACTGTGGTGCAATGTGTAAGGCACCAGACCAGTGGCAGACAGAACGATGGGTACAACACGTACTCGATCCTGCCTCCACTGCTTCTGGAGCTTGTGTGCTAGATCAGTGTATTTACTGATCTTGTCTGCGTGAGTTTTCTGCATGTTCTTGCTGATAGGCACTGCAATATCAATTAGATATGTCTGTTTGTTGACCTTATCAACAAGTGTGATGTCTGGTCTGTTGTGATGTATGGTTTTGTCATTATTATTATTATTATTAAAATTTCTGATTCTTTCTATCATTTCTTTTGAGTTCTTAAAATTATAAAAATATTAAGAAAGGTAATTTTATTATATAAAGATAATTTCTTAAATATTTCATGAAGGAATCTTGACAGTTTTGGGGTAGTTGAGCCGAATGAGTTTATGACTGATGGTCTCATAGGTATTACCATCTTTATGTATCTTTGGTCTAGGTTGGAAAACTTGTGTGTTGCACATAATCTTTATCCCTGTCATTATATCTCTGGAAATTAATAACTTTGTTTCTTAATACAGCTATAAAGTTTTCTCGTTGGATCCGTTGTGAAATTACAATAGCTTTTATTAAAAAAAAAATATGTAACAGCTATTTTAAAAGGAAAAAGTAATTAAATCTAAAAAAGAGTATAAAGAAATTATAACGATTCCGTACGACATAGAATTATCAAAAGAAGTCCTTGTAGAAAGGAAGTTAAATAATCTAACAGTTATAAGAATAGATTATAAGGAGTTATATTAGGTTCTCTGATGATGTAAAAAGTTGATGAATATGATGGGAATTGTTTATATGTTAAAATGTAGAACGTGTAATAAAGTATATTTCGGAATAACCATCCTAAAGTTTCAGATTGGGCGGAACACTGTCTAAACAACAAACATAATCCTGACCCAGAAGTGCATTCTTTATATCAAGAAACGAATACAACTTTCCAGATTCATATTAGAAGCATGTGTTGTAATAAATAATTTCGAATGTATTAATAAACAGAAAGGTTTAGAAATTAGTAAATTTATAGTAGAAAACTTCAAAAAATTTTGTGACAAAATTACAAGATTTCAGTAATCCAACAATAATGCATTGCTAATATATTACCTTTGTCATTAATTAGATACCTTCTTTGTTAAAAACAATGCTTTATAACATCACTTTAAATCTTTGTAATAACCGTTTTCATGTTCAAATTCATAATGTCGTCTGAAGGAGCAGAGGAAAACTGTGAAATATTGCATATGTAGTGATCATTAGTTTGCTTATAATAAAATTAATGTATGATTCATTAGCATATATATACTTATATTTATCAGATTAATTTTTTTTTTTAGTTTAACACAACTGTAACATTAAACTAAATTTTTAATTATGTTTAACCTTTAATTTAGGAAAATTTGTTCTTCGGTTCTTTTAAGATCACTTATACTTATAGTGCTGTTGGGGTTTTTATAACAATTTAGGTACAACCGAACATTGGCCGGTTGTCTGATGGTCGATCAGTGGCATAATAACTTATACATAGTTTGTGGGCCCTGCACTAACGCTTAATAATGGGCCCCTTTCTAAACCTCTATTATAAACTATAGATAACTCATTTATAAAATGAATTTTAGGTTCCGTCAAAAAATTAAGTTTCAAAGCTGTTTTACACCTTTACATCAAGTAAGAAATTGTTAGGGTCATTAAAGCAATATGTGTGTATATTCCCGTAATAACTTCTGGAAAAATAAATGTATCTTCTTGAAATTTGGGATGAATATTTATGGAAACGATACAGTCTGTCTTTTATTTGTTTGAACACTTCCCTATTAAGAATTTTCGAATGAGGATGCCAAAAATTCCTATCAAAATCATTGTAATCAAAACATTTTCTCACTGATCGGAAACAAAGAATTCCTATTGAGATCCAGCAATAGTTGACAACTCTGGCACACGCGACCTTGGATTTATTGAATCACTGCAAACGGAAAGTCTGAAAAAAGATTGTATTTTGTGATTATGATAATTTCTCAATATGGTGACCCCTTTTTCTTTTCTATTAATTCCTTGACTTAAAAAAAAAAGTAAATATTTCATTTTAAGAAATGTTGGCTCTAAGTCTTTCAGGGACTTCCTTGTTTTGCATTAACGTTGTCTCGTAATGGTTTTCATTGCAGATACTCTAACCTTCTTTTGTATTTATTACTCATTTTATTTTACCTCGCTACTCGTCGTTATCAATTCCAAATTCATATCCTTCAAATTCTGGAATATTCCTATTGCTTTTGCCGAGGTATAATCAATATTCCATTTCCCTTATGCCAATGTTAACAACTTCTGTAGTAGGTCTAATCCTTTACTTATTCTTTTGAGAAATTCAGGATTTTTTTTATCTAATTAAAGATTTAATGATTCAACTGTAAAATAATTTATACATTTAACATTTTACGAACAATGTTAATAGCTGAAAATTTGTTTTGATGTCGTTTATCAATTAGCATATCTGTTGATAGATGAGATTTGACTGATGTACAATGGCTGATTGTTGATTCTGATTTCAATTTATTTGCTATTCTTTGCATGATTCGTAGCAAAATAAAGGAGGAACTGACAACAAGACTGGATCAACTGTTAGGAATATCATCATCATATTACTTTGAAAAACATTCCTAAAGGTTCGTAGATCTAGTCTTGCTGTCAGTTTCTACATTGGTTACAAGTGTTATTATATACGATTTTTCTACTCAGCAATAACATGTAACCCTTTCACGATTTTTTCTAATTTAATTCCAATGTAGCACTGTTAATAAGCTTTCCATCATCAGTGGATTTTTTTATTCTTATCCACAGAAGTTTAAAAGAAGTCTTGTTTTTTTTTTTAATTCGAGGCATCCATTTAGAATTTGAAACTATATTTCAGCTGGGAAAATTCTTTATTGATAATCTTATTATTTAGATGATAAAACTGTTCGCAAAATATAAATCTCAGTTTGGTTAAAGTAAAGCATTACTTTGTGAAAAACTTTCGAAAAGACAGCTTCTCTGTGTGTAATACTTGCTTTGCAGGAAAGCCGTTGATATTGTTAGATATTTCCACTTTATTTTGTACGAGTCTCATTCATAATCATAGGCGGATTCGGGGGGGGGGGGACTATAAGCCCCTTCCTTTAGCTTTGAATATAGATTGGATAAAATGGTGTATCCAAAGACTGCTGCGTGATAAACATTAAAATTGCCTTGATGACGAATTCAATTGCTAATAAAAAGATGTCGACTAGCCTGACTTCAGATACACAGGTGTAGTCAGCCCTTCAGAAAAGTTAGCCCCCCCCCCCCTTTGAAAAATCCTGGATCCGCCCGTTTTCATAATATTATGCTCAATGTTTTAATCTTCAGACAAGCTTTTCTGAATTACGTATATTCAATATAAATACTTTGATTTTGTTTTTAGGCCATTTTTATATTATTGGAACCAACAGAACGTCCGTTTCTGGAATTTTCTGTCAATTTAGCATAAGTTATCCAATTGAGCAAATGGTGTAGAATCTCACGGGCATTTATATAGAAAATTGATTCCTAATGAATTTCATTTTAAAATTAAAATTAATAAAGAAAACTCTTGTCCGAAATTAACTTACCCCATCATTCAAAATTAAAAGACATTTTTAAAAAGCGTCACAAGTCACAAGGGAAGCACAGAAAAACAAATCAGTCACTCAGGTTTCACTCCCGAGTGACACAAATATTAGGGTAGAATTTTCGATTTTAGATCACTTTCTCTTCACTCAGACTTTCGGACCAGCCGTTCTGGGTTTTACTTATCGTCAACCGAGAGAGCAAATAAAACTCACTTGGATTGCTTGGGAGTTTTAAAATTGTATCTGGAGTCAATGCTTTGCTTAACCTTCTCAATTATAGTTTAGGAATCACACGTTCTACGGTTCCGAGTCTCCAATGGCAACCAATGGCAAGAATCTAAGAAAACATATGTCCTTAATCCAATCTTCATGATAATAAACAAAATGATGAATTAGTTTAAATCATCAAGTAACGATATGTTACTCAGATAATGTTAATGATGATTTATTCACATCACAGTTTTTGAAACGCTCTGCGTTCAGCATGATACATTACCAGATCCGCAGATTCACTTTACTAGTACTGTATATATGGTTTGGCTCGGCGGCTTTCTTCAACCGTCCTATTCTATCATAACATAATCATATAACAACACAGATCGATATGGTCATCACGGAGACCAGACGTGGTGCATTTGTTGCAGTGAACCCTTCTCAATCCATTTTCCGGGCAAATGATTTACGTAGTTCTGAAATGCTACAAACGAAAGGGCGCCATCTTGAGCAATCGGTAGCAATTATATATGTAGACCATTCATGGAGAATTTGAACTTAGTTAGTCATCAGGTGCATTGGGTAATTCTCAATTTCGTTATATAAAAAAGAATTTGCTTTATTTCGATTATGATTGTTCCGCTAAATTACACATTCATCGATAAACACCATTCTGCCTTGAGAAGGAACTGGGATGAATGAATGGACTTTTCAACCTGTCACTTGTTAAGATGTGGATTTCGCAATTCATTGACAGATTTGAAGTGGAAGGTTAAGATTCTTTTGGACATGTTTTACACAGGTAGTTATAGAACATTTTCACATCGACTTCTGTATAAACTTAGGCGGACTTTACACGGGTGAGAATTGGGTGATTCTGTGCAGGATGTTGGCAAGAAAAAAAAAAGAAAAAAAAAAAAAAGCAAGAATACATCCACCCATCTGAAAATCACGTGGTCTCGTTGTTGCCGAGATCCCAACATGGGTTATCGACGAAATGGATTGGAGCTGTAATACCGTTATATCTACGTTTTATTTACAAAAATTACATAATAATCATTTATTCAACGCATCGATAAGGCGAGAGAATGTTTTTAATTAATTAAAATAGGAGTATTTCATGTTTTCATCTTTTCGGTTTCAGTTTCGATATTTCTCGTTAAATCTCGACCAACGACGATATGTTCTCGATATTTCAATCGGTCGTCGATTAAAATTTTCAGGTGTAGCTTGTTCTGAAAGCATTCATGAAAACGTAATGAAAAGAGGACCTCTGTTCGTGAAATTCAATTTTGTAGTCAATAATTTCGTACAGACAGATACAAATCAATTGGACAAGTTCTTCAATTCGCCACCAGGAGCGCTGTTCGCTATTAAACCATCTGAGATAGAGTACGTCCTAAAAACTGCTAGCCAGCGGAAATTCCCATCACACAAGAGCCGTTTCTAGGTGTTCTGCCACCCTAGGCGATAACTGAAAAATGCCGCCCCCTCCCCCTCGCGAGATAGCGCACGCGCCTATTTCCAGAATTCTTTGTTTAATAATTAATAATTTCGCTGTTTGATACACATATAAAATTAATTTTTCCGTCCTTCGGCCGCCTGGTCTTCCCTAATGGTAGAAACGGCCCTGCCACCACAAAACCACCCAATTCTCACCCGTGTAAAGACCGCCTACGAACTGATTTAATGATATGTTCACTGGTCTTATTTGATTTTTGAATGATGTTCAGTTTTCTTATTATTTATGGAAAGGATTCAAGGAACTAAACTGACAACAGTAAAGATCTTTTCAAATAGCACGCAACATTACAACCCAGATCGAATCCATTGGTCGACTGTAAAATAAAAAAAAGAATCCATAATTATTTAGGATATAGTCAGCGATATTAACAGGACTACGTAAGAGTTAGGTATCAAGTTATACTATCAATACAATATTTCCAAAACGTTTTATTGTCTGCTTTATGTAAGATCAACTGAAAATATATTTAGCTGTGTTTAGCATACAAACTTTCAAAGTTTGGGTCTTAAATATTTTTTTCGATTAGGCATTTTTATTACAGGCTAATGACGAAATTGTAAATGCATTTCAAAAAAAGGCCGATGATAAATTAAAAAATTAATTAATTTATGACAATCTCGTCTTAAATATTTACTTCTGTAGTGTTACTTTTATCACTGTTATCATTCATATGTTAACATGAATTCTTGAAGTAATATGGTTTATTTCTGAAAGGAATTTGCAGAAAGAATTCAAATTTTCATTATAAAATACTAATTTTAGTACCTATAAAATAGTTTTTCTATTAATAAGTGAAATTGCTTATGATAAAGGAAAACTGGCATACTGGAAATAAATTTCACTACTCCCTTTAGGAAAGCCGGAAGTTAAACTACAATTCACTTCTTGGTCTATCCATTAGTACCAGAGGCCATCACTAGATGGCCCACCGTAAAATGGAGTCATTCGTTTAAGCCTCTTTTCCAGTAGAAAAATGAGGATAATCAAACCAAAAGCTGTCCTTTCCAGTTAGCTTTTGAACTACTGCATGAATCTTCTTGAAACTTGGTAATTATATTCGACGATTAAGGATGACCCGACTTCTATATTTGAAATCTTGTCGAGGACTGCAATATCTCCCACTGGAATAGTTTAAAATGGATTTCCATACTGTATTCGTTAATTTCGCTTAAACGATTGTTAGATCTTAGCGGATTCATGGCGCAGGTTTGATCCAATTTATAATTTACGTAAATGCGAATAATTCCTTTTTAGCGGCTTCGTATGAGTTATTAGTTCTCGTATGTAACATCGTGCAGAGCCCAAATAAGGAGTCGGAGCCCCATGAATCATTTTTTTTCATGGACTTGATTTGGGAAAAATTCGACTTCCACTTTTAGATGGCCACTGACCGGCTCAAAAACAGTAGTAACTGGACAAAAATTCACTAAATGCAGAGTCGAATTTGATATCCTCGACCAACTATGACCAGTAACTTAAGTCACCCGTTTGATACAAAATGGGGTTGTTGATTAAAAGAACTCGGGCGGCGTTTTCATTGGAAATGCTTGGGCAGCAGCACTCTCCTGCAAACCCATTTATAATTGCAATGTAAATGCAGGCTTTTTTTTTTTCCTCGTCTTGTCGTTTCACGACTTAAAAAAAATTAGTAAAATTTTAAGGAAAAGCAGTACTTACGTTCTTTCGAGCTTCTTGTAACAACTCCTGAATCTAAGCATCTCTTCAGTTTTAATCACGAGATACTTCAGATATTTTTAACAATGGTGAAATTGATTACGATATGCAAGTCCTCAGCAAAGCATTAACAGGAAAAAAAAAAAAACAAAAAAAAAACAACTCACCAAATCTTTTTTTCTGCTTATCTTCCATCTTAAATGAAAATACATATCAACGTAACTTAATTTTCTGTCCCCTTATGTTGTTAAAACTTCAATATCATTTTTAAAGATTTAAGAAACTACTTCGGAAACAGTGCAGCTGTGCTGAAGTTATTTGAATTGTAAAAATAAATCTTGAAATATAATTTTTAAGCAAAATTTATGCTTTGGTTGCAGTCAGAATTGAATGCAGATTTGTCAAGTAACTTCAAATATTAATAATTATTAGGGATAGACGGGATTGGATTCTTAGGTCGGGACGGGATTGTCCTTCCTTCAGTAAATGGGAAATAGTTGTTCGGGTTTTGAAACTTGATATGGACGACAATAATAATAAACAAAAACATTTTTATGTCTGTCGCTAGTCGAAATCACGAAGGCCATCGTCTGTTGTTTATTGGTTTCGCCGGTAGATCGCCAGCGCCATGACGAAAACACTTTGTTGTTGATGTATAATTGGAAGGCAGAAGGAAAATAAATAGTCCAGAGTATTTCTCAATGATTTATTGTAGTCTTCAGTTGCCAGGATTAATAATCCCAGCATTATTAAGCCTTTTGTTGAATTTAAATAAATCGCGAAATCCCGAAGTAAAGCAAATCTCGCCCGATAAACGGGATTATAATTTTCCCGAAACATCGGGTCCCGTCTATCCCTAACAATTATACATTATCTTTTGAATTTTGAAAACAAAAATACACTTTAAATTAAAACATTTCTGCTGTAGTTTAATTGTAATACTAAGTATTATCAGCTGTTATTCCAATAAATCAACATATACAATAAGAAATGAATGTAATACGAAAACATTTCTCGAAGATTTCATTTCTTCTTTTTCAGTCGAAGCCTTTTTTTTTTTTTTTTTTTTTTAAGCTTAAAATACCTTCGAAAAGCCTTTATTCTGTAATTACATTTTAAATTATTAAAGCCGGAATAATTTAATTGAAAGAACGGAAATTTCATAACCATACTTTCTTTGCCAAGTTACTTCCTTCGTGTCAAACTTTGGAAACTTATTCATTATTTAAACGAGTTTTACTTCATTTTTAGTTTTCTTTGTAAAGGATAGGATTCGTTGATAGGTCTAGTTGTCGTGTAACCCTGTACAATATAGCAACTATAGTTTGGGCCATGTTTGTAACCAAGTTGAAGTATTTCTAGTCTAGGTGTTTCAAGACAAATCGAACGTGTAGATACGAGATTAAAAAAAAAAAAAAAAAAAAAACCGCTTTATACTCTCCCATCCTGTTACTCAAAAAGTAACTCGTTTTACTTAAAATTTTAGGCTCCTGATACTGAAGCCTTATATCCCCGGTTTGTCTGTCTGTGGACAAGTATCAACTCAACAACCACGAGGGCTAGACTTGATCAGGGTGTCGTTGAAAAGGTCTTGCCAAGAGTAGTTCAGAGACCTAGAGTTTGTGTGTCTAGCTGGTTTGACTTGAAGATAGCGATTAGTAAACCAATCACAATGCTTAGCAACGGCTTCCGATACGTGAAAGAAAATTATTCGAAAGTTATTGAATTCAGTCTAGTAACAGGTTTGAGCTAGAATGACATTATTCCATATAAATAGTGAGTATAGATTGAGTCACCTTTACGTTACAATAGACTGCGTCGAGACATATTCCATAGCTGGTGGTGCTTCTTCAAGGTGAGACGAGCTTGAGATTAAATTCTTGTAGATCTGGTTCTAATTTAGTCGATGTTAAAAGGTCTTTGTTAAAATATATTTTAATTTGCACGCAACCGACTTTTCATTCCGCTTATTTATAAGTAGGAGTTTTTATTAACTTATGAATAATTTTCTTCATTCACGCATCAGAAGCCATTGCGAAGCATTGCGATTGGTTTACTAATCGCTACCTTGTTTGTAATTATAATTTACATAAATCTTAATTCAAAACTGTAAAGCAACATGTATGTATTATTCTACATCAAAAGCCATATTACTATCTGGAGTGAAAACAATTGGATGCCTTTCGAAAGTTATAAATATGCTAAAGAAAATGATGAAATTAAATCTTATTGCTTGGGGTGAATGTGGGCAGCAGGAAAGCAAAGTACTATGACCTGAAAGATCTATTGTGCCAACCCACGGAAAGGAGGACAGAGAGAAAGTATCGTGGGGAACTAGCAGGGAAACGGGAGAACTCCGAGAAAACTTGCTCAGTGCGGATCGTCCACTATAACGAAACCCACATGAGAACTGAACCTCGGAACTCAAAGAGGCGTTGACCAGTGTCTTAGCGACAACGCCAACCGCGCAGCCCTTGTTGTACCTTAATAAGTTAGCAGTTCCTGTGATATGAATATTTCAGTATTTTCATTTTCCTTTAATCTTAACCACTTGACAGAAAACTAGTTATAATAAAAGCGTACGTGAAATTTTATTTGTATGTGTATAGGTTACATGAATCATCTATCAAGGGAACATACATCTTGCTTGAAAGTAACTTCCGAACTTGAGAAAATTATGAATAACTGCAATTGTTAATCAACTATTAGATTTCAAAATTAAGCAGCATTCACAAGCTTCTACGCTTCCTAATTTACATCCTGGAGCAGAAAAGTTCAGTAGAATCAAACACCAGCTTTCCTGATCTTTGCTAAAACAGCAGGATATGAGTAAAATCTGATTCTACACAGACATTCAGCATTGCTATTTATCATTATGTATTCATTAGCCAGGAGATTCAAGATGACTGGTTGCCAGATTTGCTAGTTCTTTTATTGTAACCCAGGATGCACCACAGGGGGAGGGGGCCGAAGTAACCTTTACACCTGCAGAAATGGACAAAACACTAACATCCAAGCCCTGCACTGGGATTCAAACATATGACTCATGGCAGACAGTTGTCTAGACCACAAGCCTATGCCAGAAGGATTTAAGCATTATTTTACTGGGATGCAACCCATTTCATTCATTAAAAAGTTACCAATGACTAATGCTTTGTCTGCTGAAGATATTAAAGCTTGTGTGGTCATTACATTATGGCTTAGAGATTAAAAAAACCCTTTTGTTGTGATACTCATTCTTAAAAAATGCTTAGCAGGACAAACTGACTGTCCCGAATTTATGAAATATTTCAATTCTGAAGAAATGGATTCCACAAATTGAAAAATCCTTATGAAGTGTATGGGTTGGGAGACTAAATGTGTTTACACATTAAGTGCATGCAAAAAAAATTCCTTAAAAAATCCAAAAGGATTAAAAACTAAAAAATTCACTTATCGTCAAATAACTTTTCACCGTCAAAGAATTAAATTTATTGAAAGGAAACAAATTCCTGCTTTAGTAATCTCTCCCAGTCAATACAAAGAAAAAAAACCTACAATACTTCTAAAATTTAAATTAAAATTTTAATCTCAAACAATGATATATGATGAGGAAATTGGGGCTTTTGCAAGTTTTTTTTTTTTTTTCAAATGATTAAAATAATGCATTTTAACTGGATGAAAAATTCAAGATCATCCATTGTGGTTGGAATGCTTGAATAATACTGTATTGTCAATTCTTTGGAAAATTAACACTACTTTGCAAAAGGGAGTTTTGTTATTTTCATTCCATTAAAAAAAAATGTTTGATTTTGGGCAACTTAATTAAGTAATTTAAGTGAGAAATGGGAAAGAAATATCTTAATACATAAATGTAAAGTTTAAGAAAATTTTATTTCAATCTTAAGTCAAATTACTAAATCTTCTATTTCAGTTATTTAAATTAAATAATCAATTATGTTTTTCTTAAAAATATTTTGTCTACTTATACATTAATTAAATGCATTACATAAAAAGGATATTGTGAACATGTACCGCTGCATAAAAAAGAATCGCCGTGTATTGTTTAACAGATTCAAAAGGTTTCATTTGTAAAATGAATGTTAAATATACGTGCTTCTATAAAGATTATAAAGTGTAAAATTCATTCAACTCCAAATCAAAATAAGTTTCTCAGGTACCACCAATACTGGGATTATATAATTTCAAACCAGCTTCTTTTGCTGGCTTTCAAATCTAAGTCACTTAAATAGCATTGAAGAGAAAAAAAAAAATTGACAATTGCACTAAAACAAAATTACAAAATAAACACAAACTCACACAATCCTATAATGAAGTTTTCTCCTTTATTTGACATCAAAAAGAAAAATAATATATATATTATATATTGTTATCAATATACCAAAGTTCAAATATTTAAGAACTTAACTTCATGCATACAGTAACGACTTCATCTGTTAAGTGCCATTGTGAATTCCAGAACTGTTTTAAACTTATTTATGCAGCTCCTCTTTTGATTTGAGGAATATAAATTGCTTTTACCCAGTCATTAAGCTTTAATTTATTCTTTAGAAGAGAGTGCTTATTTCATTATAGCAATTCCTCAATGATTTCAAATTAGCTCAACACATCTTAATGGAATCTTAATGCAAAAATGTAAATATTAGGCAATTAATATAAAGCACTGCTATTGAAATGTCCTAGATTTTGCTTGAATCAGTTTTGTAAACTAAAAAAAAAAAAAAAAAAAAATTGTTAAGGGCATTCCCAGCAAAATTGGGACAGTGCATATATATGCATAGGACAGTGATCCACGATTTATCTTGTCCAAATTTAAAAGCATATTTGTATAGAATTCACATATTACATCACATTATAGTCCCATATTTATAAAAAAGTATTTGAGATAAATTAGAAGCATTTTTTTTTTCAAAAACAATAATAATAATAATTTGCACATTATGCCAAATCCATTTAATGGTTTTAAGGTGAAATTACTACAATTGAGATTTAAAGTAGGCCATAAATTACAATTATGAAATGACCCAATCTGGACTACATGCAGAGGAACTTTACCAAAACAACAAAAGAAAAATTTACACATTAGCATAGATTACAGTACAGCATGACATCATCTACATGAAGTTATTTTTTTTTTTTTTCCATAATTTCAAAGTCGAAACGTCACCTTGTGATTTTGATTTATCTTGGGTGAAAATTCAACTTGGAAGTTAAGATACTAAAGAATTAGGAGCGATCTGTGGATCTCAACTTCTCTTCGACAGACTCTTCGCTTGCCTCAGCCATGTCTGTGGCTTGGATGTATTTGTGTACACCTACCAAGCTCTTTTTAAGAGCATCAAAACTGCTAGAGTACAACATCTTCTTCTTCACCTTAGCAGTATCTGGACACCTGAAACAAAAAGAAAGGAAATTAGATGTCTACATCTGTTTAAGAGCAATTCAGGATTTAAAGGATAAGTGGGAAGAAAACAGGTGCATGGGGAATCAATTTCAGTATACCACAAAGTAAAACTTCCAAATGAAGTATTGCAATATTATGGACTGCTATTTCTATGTATTCTTGGCAACATCGATTGCAAAGCATCTTAGCTATTTTCTACATTTCTGCAAATCAAAGTAGAACAAGATTTTTTTTATTTTTCTTTGAGTCTAACTTTTCTATATACTGTTATTTTTATATTACCAACATTTTTAACAAAAATTGAGTTATTCTTAATTCAATTTTTATTTTTAAATTTATGTAATTTTGGGTATTGAAGTATGTTTTTCAACTTTATTTTAATATTGCAATTTGAACTAAAAATCCACTGCTGCTTCGCACACAACATTATATAAGCCACTTTGCCGAGTGGTATTTTCAGTCCACAAACACATTGTTCACTGTGCAATTGTCAGTCTTTGCCTGTACAAGCATTCATCCAAATAACAGCCTTCCTTTCCAAACGTATGTTTGATTTGCCTAAGCATTTTTTGTGTCGATAGTCTAAATCAGGCCTTTCGAACACACTTCATTTTTAGCTTCACATGAATTTGTCACAACAAAAACTTTGCCTTGGGTGAATCCAATCTTTCAAGTTTTGAAACAATTACATCAACTGTTGGATATTCATTCTCACAAAAAAATTCATTCACGATGGCCAACAGATAAATCAAACTCTGCTGTAACCAAAACTGGCTTCGGTCATTTCTTCCCAAAGGTGGAAAACAAACTGCCATCATTCTTTGTTTTTCTCTCATTGACAATTCTGTTCACCGTCTAATAGGAGGAATTTGTAGCAATAGCCGTTCTATTCATTCAGAAATATACATTTTATCACCCTGACATTGGAAAGCATTTCAAATTCTACCCCTGCCTTAGCTGTGCAGGGTCTTGACTTTTCTTACTCACAGAAACTTATTCCTCTGCCATATTACTATCTGCATCAATGATTTTCAGGATTAACTAAGTGATCTGTTTATTTCCATATTAGGTAATTCTTTCTCGGTGCATACAATAATAAAAAAGATACAAATTACTGTCACTAAGATAGATGGCTCTAGTAGATTACTACCAAGTGTATCTTACTACATTAAGCAGATCAATTTTCAGTTCAGAACATTTCAGGTCGTACCTTTGATCCCCTGGTTTACCCAATGGGTCGTGCTATTTTTGCACATTTTCAAAGTGTATGCATCACAGACACAAGCATACTTGTATAATTACTTTGGATCATTGTTAAAGATGTAATGTTTGTCTTCAAAATGGAATATTAGATTTTATTGTAAGATTATAACAAACAAGAAATTTAGGTACAAAGTTGTAAAAATTGAGACAAAAAAAAAAGTTTTACATATCTATTAGATAAAAATTCCAAAATCAGAAAAAAATATTAATATAAAACTATATTATAATTACATTTTAATGTAAAAACGTATTCATTTGAAAAGGCTTTGAAAACAATATACAGAGGCTCTTAAAACAAGTGTCGACATCGGTACACTTTTGTGACTTTCGTCGAGATTCCGCGAGATATTATCGACAGTGAACCCCACCCTATTGGTGTATTTTGAACTACATAGTACACAAACAATCTAAGAGTGGTCAGCGCTTGAAAAAAAAACTGCCAAAGTGAAGCAAAACAATGAGAAATTCGTGCTCTGAGAATGGACCACTTGAGGTTTACGCCCCTATCGACGTCACGTATGACGTGTATCCCACATGCAGCGAGAGCTAATGGGATAAACAAACATAACTTTGTTTGAATTACTTAAAAAATCGTCGATATTTGATATTTCAAGACGATGGTTCAATACTGTGCAGATCCAGTACTGTAATAATTCTGTAAAAACACTTGGAATATACTTCTTTAATATAATATTTCTTCTGTATCTAAACCGGTTAAAACAAAGCACGTGGCTTTGTTTATCCCACATGCGAAGCAGTAGCGTGGTGGGATATTTTGTAACTACGAAGCTCCACCCATCCTCAAGTGATCCATTAAATTATATCCTTCTTTGAAAATATATTGCTGTCGCCTTCTTCAATAGGCGATAATCAACTCCATATCCAATCTGAAGATTTTGGAAGGCTTACAGTCGTTGCATCCAAATCAAATCTTTTAGTTCAGCCTCCATATCTATTAGGTCTAAAATGAAGCACATGGCTTTGTTTATCCCACAAGCCACAAAGTAGACTGGTGGGATATTTTGGAACTACAAAGCCCCGCCTATCCTCAAGTGGTCCATTGCCGAGCAAGGTAAATTTAGGGAATAAATGGCCACCCATAGAATCTACGGGCAGCGACCTGAATGTGCTAAATTTGAATTGTTTCCTAAACTTTTATGAAATATTTCATATAAAACATTACACATGCCAAGTAAGTAAAGGAAATTAAAAACACTTCTTACTATTAGTCCCTTTCAGTTATTCATTTTTCAAATATAAACTGCTACTGCAAAGTCACATCTCTGCTAAATATTTTTAGAAGCAACTTTCCTCATACTTATCTTTACTTCAGAAGAATATTTCTGGCCTCTAAGATATTCCCAACCACTCCCTACAGCAGCCAACCAGTTTCAAAGGGGATGGAAGTAGTAAAATTCCTCAATTGAAAGAAATGGCAGGGTGCTGTAGGGGAATATCTGACATCACTGATGCCAGAGGCATTTCAATAGCAATCTAACGTAATTGTTGAACAAATCACTACAAAAATTTGTTTACATAAGCAGTCAAATGATTCATTAACATGTTAAAAGAACTGCTACAAAGTACAGTCGGACCTCGATATAACGTCACCCATTGGGACCTTGTGAAAGTGACCTTATAACCGATTCATACGCATTTGTCAATAAATAAGCATTATATAAATACAGTATAATTCTTTGTAAACTTGTATATACAAAAATATCAGTTTATTAGGTTACAATTTTTTAATTTATTTGAACCAATTGAAATTAATGGAATCACAAAAAAGTTATTTTTTAAAAATTTTAATTCGGAATAAACTTAGTGTACAAATAGTACTAGTATGCTTAAGCAAAGTACTGATGTACAACTGACCTTACCTAAAACAATCCATAATACAGGACTGTCGCGATTTTGGTTTCATCTTTTGTACAATTTCTAAGTTTTGTAGTTTCTGAAAATGTAATGCTCTTGAGTGCTTCAGCTTGTGTCACCTCTTCACTTTCAGTATCACTGACGTTATCCTCACTTTCTAATGCATTGGAATCTAAAACTTGCAAAACAATTTCGGAAATCGAAACTTGAGAAGTGGTAGCAATTTCATCATCAATTCTCACATTCACTTTCCCCTTCTATAGCACAGCAGTGATTTCTGAGATCTTGTATTAACACAGATAAAGGAATACAGTCATCTTTTTTTCTAGAATTTGAGGGGATGAAGTGCTTTGTGAAAAAGCTGTCCCCTCCGTCAGTAGAAATGACGCCGATAAAAGATCGTACCCACAGAAAAATTCTTGGAATTGAATCAATGTGGCACTGAAATCACAGACAAAAGTGACCTTATAGGCAATTACAGTATTTAAGACCTGACTATATATCCGATAATCCATATCAAAGAATTCCTATTCAATGAGCCGGGACTTTAGAAAAGTGACCTTATATCGAGGTCCGACTGTATATGGATTAAAATTTTTAATTATTACATTGTGATATATTGATTAGAATCTCAGAAACAGGTAACATTTCTTTGGTCATGCCCTTATTCTTTAAGGAAATAACTCCTTTGGGCATTTTGAGTGTTGTACTAACATGACATTTTGTTCTCCATAGGCAAGCCATCATGCTATTCACTAAGGTAGACCAATTGGAATTGCCCTGGTGGAGGAAAGAGTACCCACATCACTGCAGATGAATTCAATCTAACTCATCCAAGAAGATCACCAATTGCAGTATCAAAAGATATTAGCAAAATTCCATGAAACAGGATCAGTATCCACTGACTGGCAGAGTAGTTGGTGGATACTGATAAGCAATAAGTCAGTGGTAAGTAACTAATGGGAAGCAGCCACAGCTGTTATTCTTGCTGCATTTGTGAGCATTTCGAAACACAGCAAGCACCTTTGAACCTGGCTGTGGTCAGCCAAAGGGTCCATTCTGAAGATACCACAGTGTAAAAAATAGCATCTGAACAAAGAAGGAGGGTCCAGTTCACATAAAAGGTTCTCTTCAGTGACTAGGTATGTATTTTTTTATTTTTTTTTTAATAAATGGCAAGGTAAACAGATTTATAGTATTGGCCAGACCCAAAGTAATCACAGGCATCAAAATCAAGAATAGTGAAAGTGATGATCTGGCGAGATATTTGTGGAATTCATATTGTGAGACCAGTGTTCATTGTTGGCAACACCAGTATCTCAAAATGTTGCAGGAAACAAGTTTCCAACACTCTTAATGAGTGCCCTTCCCAGATTACCAGTATAATGGTGCACAACTCACTTTGCCGTTGGTGTACATAGCTGGTTAACTCTGCAATTCCCTGGCCATTGAATTGATTGTTGGGAAGCAATTGAATGACCCCCCCCCCCCCAGATCATTTGATCTGAAAACACTTAAAAAGACTTATAGGGCCACTTAATGGTCCTTGTAAACTGTCAAAACCCACGATGGAAGGAGTCGGCAGGATGGGATCTGCAATTCATAAGACAGCATTTCACTTTTATGTGCTGCTTCATGAAGATTGGCAAAAATGATTACATGTGTGCATGTCAAAGAAATGGTGGGTACATTGAACTAGTGCTGTAAATCACCTGGGCCCATTTGGTTTTAATTCCTTCAATCGTAATAAAATATATTTTCAGAGTTAAAACTTTTCAACAAAATTGTACAGTTAACTTTAGATTCATATTCAAGACTCACTGGGGATATACACTGAACTAACAAAAACATCAAGACACATGGGTAATGGGGAAGTTGACACTGGCAATTCCAGCACACAGTGCGACGAGCCAAACATCTGATAAATAGATGCACAGCAGTGTATTGTAATCAAGCGTTAATCATTATAGAATTTAATAAAAAAAAAATTTTTTAGGTTCTTTCTCTTCTGTATATCTTATGAATATAAATCATGTAGGAAAAGCATAAAGCTATGTGTGCACATGCATGTACATGCAGTACATTAAGATTACTTGACTATTCTTTCAAGACTGAAATGTAACAAAACAAAAATTTACCTGAAAATTTAGGCAGCCAAAAATATTTCATTTGGAGAATAAACAAAGGTAGGGATAGTGATTAGTAGCCTTACTACCCATCCCTATTTATATGGAATAATAGTCATTCTTAACTCAAACCTTGTTAAAACACTAAATTCCTAATGACTAAAAGAAAAAAAAAATGCCCATGAGGGGATAGAACCCACAACCTTTGTGTTATTAGCACGACGCTCATGTGTCCACAGACAGACAAAACAGGAATGTAAGGAGTCTTTCAAAAGCCTAAATTATCATTTATTTGAAAGTAAATGGAGTACAGGGAAGTATTTGAGACTAGTTCCATAACTTGAGGTTTCAATGATAAAATTAGTCAACCACTAAACTACAAAATTCAAAATTTAAAGCTGAAATTTGAGATAGACCTTTGAAACAATTTCAAATTAGTGTTCAAAGTAAATTCTTCTCCAGGTTAGAAAACCATTACCACCTTGCAAAAACAGTCACTATACACTTTCCTATTTTCTGAATTTTTTTTTTTTTTTTTTTTTTATGGCTTATTTAAAGTGGTGTTATTACAACCTACGTCACAGTTCAAATAGCCTTTTTCTATGGTCCATTGCAAGGGTTTTAGTTATGATCAAGCCAGTAATTATCTTTATTTTTCTTTGAGATAATTTTTTTTTTTTTTTGGATCTTATCCAAATACATTTTTAAGACTTCAA
>JAFIDM010012231.1:27928547-27953802 GCA_023159025.1 Thereuonema tuberculata
ACCTTAGCAGTATCTGGACACCTGAAACAAAAAGAAAGGAAATTAGAAGTCTATCTGTTTAAAAGCAATTCAGGATTTAAAGGATAAGTGGGAGGAAAACGGGTACATGGGGGAATCAATTTCAGTATACCACAAAGTAAAACTTCTAAATGAAGTACTGAAAGATTATGGATTGCTATTTCTATGTATTCTTGGCAACATCTATTGCAAAGCATCTTAGCTATTTTCTACATTCTGCAAATTCAAAGTAGGAGAACAAGATTTTTTTCTTTGAGTCTAATTTTTTCTTTTTTTTCTATACACTGTTATTTTTATATTACCAACATTTAAAAAAAAAAATTGAGTTATTCTTAATTCGATTTTTATTTTTAAATTTATGTAATTTTGGGTACTGAAGTATGTGCTTCAACTTTATTTTAATGTTGCAATTTGAACTAAAATCCACTGCTGCTTGGTATATGGCATTAAATAAGCCACTTTGCCGATTGGCATTTTCAGTCAACAAACACATTGGTCACTGTGCGATTGTCAGTCCTTGCCTGTAAGAGCATTCATCCAAGTCTCATCCAGATAAAATAACAGCCTTCCTTTCCAAATTATATGTTTGATTTGCCTAAGCATTTTTTGTCAATGGTCTACATCAGGCCTTTCGAACACACTTCATTTTTAGAATTTGTCACATGAATTTGTCACAACAAAAAATTTGTTTTCAGTGAATCCAATCTTTCAAGTTTTGAAACAATTATATCAACTGTTGGATATTCATTCTCACGAAAAATTACACTCAAGATGGCCAACAGATAAATCAAACTCTGCCCATAACCAAAACTGGCTTCAGATATGATCATTTCTTCCCAAGAGTGGAAAACAAACTGCCATCTTGTTTTTCTCTCGTTAACAATTCTGTTCACCATTTAATAGGACGAATTTGTAGCAATAGCAGTTCTATTAATCCAGAAATACCCATTCCATCACTTTGACATCGGAAAGCATTAGACCCCAGCCTTAGCTGTACAGGGTCTTGACCTCTCTTACTCACAGAAACTTGTTCCTCTAATTCTGCCATATTACTATCTGCATCAATGATTTCCAGGATCAAGAAAGTGATCTGTTTATTTCCATATTTGGTAAATTTTTTTCTCTGCATACAATAATAAAAAGATACCAATTGCTGTCACTGAGATAGATGGCTCTAGTAGATTACCAACAAATGTTTTATCTTACTAAATTAATCAGATCTTACTGTTCCTTAATTTGATCAATTTTCAATTCAAAACTTTTCAGGTTATTAACACTTTCGGGTCGTACCCTTTGATCCCTGGTTTACCCCAAGGGTCTTGCTATTTTCATACATTTTCAAAGTGTATGCATCACCGACACAAGCATACTTGTGTAATTACTTTGGATCATTGCTAAAGAGTTAATGTTTGTCTTCAAAATGGTATATTAGACTTTATTGTAAACATTATAACACACAAGAAATTTAGGTACAAAGGAGAGTAAAACTTGAGAAAAAAAAAAAAAAAAGTTTTACACGATATCTATTAGAAATCAAAAAATAGGGGTTAAAAATAGCAACAGTTAGCCCCACCCTATTGGCTATTTTGAACTACATAGTATATAAACAATCTTGAGTGGTCACTCCTCCAAAAAAAAAAAAAAAAAAAAAAAAAAAAAAAAAAAAAAAAAAAAAAAACCCACTTGCCACAGTAAAGCAAAACAATGAAAAATTCACGCTCGGAGAATTGCCAAGCAAGGTAAATTTAGGAAATATATGGCAACTTGTAGAACCTATGGGCAGCGACCTGAATGTGTTAAATTTGAACTGTTTCCTAAACTTTTATGAAATACTTCATATAAAACATTACTCTTCATGCCAAATAATTCAAGGAAATTAAAAACACTTCATACTATTAGTCCCTTTCAGCTATTCATTTTTCAAATACAAACTGCTACTGCAAAGTCACATCTCTGCTAAATATTTTTAGAAGCAACTTTCCTCATACTTACCTTCACTTCAGAAGAATGTTTCTGGCAACTAGCATTTTCCCAACCACTCCCTACAGCAGCCAACCAGTTTCAAAGGGGATGGAAATAGTAAACTTCCTCTCTAATTGAAAAGAAATGGCAGGGTGCTGTAGGGGTTGGAGGGGAAATCTGACATCACTGATGCCAGAGGAGTTTCATTAGCAATCTACCGTTATTGTTGAACAAATCACTACAAAAATTTCTTTTAGTCAAATGATTCATTAACATGTTGAAAGAACTGCTACAAAGCATAGGGATTAAAATTTTTAATTACTACATCATGATATATTGATTAAAATTATTTCAGAAACAGGCAACATTTCTTTGGTCATGCCCTTATTCTTTAAGGAAATAACTCCCTTGGGCATTTTGAGTGTTGTACTAACATGACATTTTGTTCTCCATAGGCAAGCCATCATGCCATTCACTAAGGTAGACCAATTGGAATTGCCCTGGTGGAGGAAAGAGTACCCACATCACTGCAGATGAATTCAATCTAACTCATCCAAGAAGATCACCAATTGCAGTATCAAAAGATATTAGCAAAGTTCCATGAAACAGGATCAGTATCCACTGACTGGCAGAGTCGTCGTCACTGATAATAGGAAGCAGCCACAGCTGTCCTTGCTGCATTTGTGAGCATTTCTAAACACAGCAACCACCTTTGAACCTGGCTGGCTGTGGTCAACCAAAGGGTCCATTCTGAGGATACTACACTGTAACAAATGGCATCTGTGCCAAGAAGGAGGGTCCAGTTCACAGAAAAGCTTCTGTTCAGTGACAAAGTAAACTTTTTTTTTTTAATGAATGGCAAAGTGAACAGATTTATAGTATTGGTCAGATCCAAACTAGTTTAGACAGACCCATCAATGTAAAGAATAGTGAAATAGTGAAAGTGATGATCTGGTGAGATATTTGTGGAATCCATCTTGTGAGACCAGTGTTCATTGTTTCCATCATTCCTTAATGAGTGCCCTTCCCAGATTACCAGTATAATGCTGCACAACTCACTTTGCCATTGGTGTACATCAGTGCTCCGCAACCGGTGTGCCGTGACCCGATACAGGTGTGACGCGGTCAAATAAGACAATATTATAACTAAATAATTTTTCCACTATAATACTATAAATAAATAAATAAAACAATACTAAAAAGTGAAGTATGCTTTGTGTATTTGTATATATATATATTGTATATCTATATATTTTAGCTTTTGATGTGCCGCGGAATTCTAGGAAAAACTTTGGTGTGCCGTAGGTGAGAAAAGGTTGCGGAGCACTGGTGTACATAGCTGGATAATTCTGGAATTCCCAGGCCACTGAATTGGTTGTTGGGAAGCAATTGAATGACCCCCCAGATCACTTGATCTGAGAACACTACTCATTTATCAGGCCACTTAACGGCCCTTATAAACTGTCAAAACCCCTGATGCGAGGCATCTGCAGGAGGGGATCTGCAATTCTTAAAGACAGCATTTCACTTTATGTGCTGCTTCATGCAAACTAGCAAAAATGATTATAAGTGTGAATGTCAAAGAAATGGTGGGCACATTGAACTTGTGCTGTAAATCCAAGGTGGGCTTTCCTCAAGTCTTAAAAATGTATTCTGATATTTTTTTATTTGTTTGGGTCTTTTCTCAAAGAAAAACAAAGATAGCTTGGTCATAACTAATTTCAATGCTAAAATACTAGCAACAGATCATAGCAACTGTGACAACATACTTAAACTACCCATTCTCACATCTACACTATTGTTCCTTTTTTTCCCAATTTATCAGGAAAATACAACTGGGAATACTCCTAGTCTAGGTAAATGACGACCATTCCTATCATTAAAATAATTTTCCAATTAACTACATAACTCCCTAAAAACTTTGATTTATTAAAAACTTTTCATTATTTCTGAACTAAATATATAAATATTTGCTGCAACAATGATCAGTTTCAAGTTCTTCGCAAAAAAAGAATGAATAGTTTCTTTTTACTGATAGAATGACATAATAGCTTCTAAAATTCAAGAGAGCACAAATTCTGTCACTATTGTATCAACATTTCATATCTTGGAAAACGTTTTTAGTTACCCCACTGTTGAGGAAAAAAAAAAAAAAAAAAAAAGTTATAAAATTGTCTGCTAGAGGGCAGTTTTACAGCTAAATGAATGGAAACAAAAACAATGTTCAAAAACACATTTGAGTAAGTCATGTGAAATTGATCAATATGTTCCATTGACAAACATGTTGTCATATGACAAACAAATTCCCAGTGTAATTTGCAGACAAACCATGCTTATCCACTGACCATAGGTGATCACCAGTGATCCTTTGGACACGTAGCATTATACTGTCTTTTAATTCTGCTATTGTTGCAATTCCTCCATGATGCACCACATCCTTTAGGTATCCCCACAACTAAAAATTGCATGGAGTTAGGTCAGGAGAACATGGTGGCCAGGTAATAGGGAACATGCAACTACTTACTCGATCATTGGTAAATTATTGACACAACAAAGTTCGCACAAACCTTTTAATATGAGGTGCACCACCTTGCATAAAAGTTGAATCGAGATGCTGTCTTTCCTGCAGCTGGGGTATCTCAAAGTTCTGAAGCAAGTCATGATATCTAGTCGCAGTCACAGAACATGTATGGAGAATCATTAAGCATTAATTTCTTCAAAAATAAAAATAAAGACTCAGGCTAAAATTGCATGTGAACCCAGACCAGACTAAACTTGGGCAAATGAAGAGGCCTTTCCCAGAAAACATGTGGATTTTCCACACACAAATGGCAATTTTGAGTGTTCAGTGCCATTCAAATAAAAATGTGCAAATTAGTTGTTCCATAGGATGTCCCTTGGTAACAACGTATCAACTTCCATACTCTCAAGACAGGTCAATGTTAAAGTGAGTTGTTTTCCTTGTCACCTGGAAGCAGTTGTCTGTGACTGATCTTTTATGGAAAAAATGAATTAAAATTCTCAGGATCTTTCTAACTGTGCTCCAGGGTAGATCTAATTGTTAATTTAATTCACTACCTGAATCTACAGCATTCTCAGGCACTACCTGAATCTACAGCATTCTCCAACGACTGCTGAACGATTTATGTGGCAACGTCAATCACATGTCACCGATGCACTTTCGTCCTCTGCCATGTTGCACACTTAAAGATCTTGTTTACATCATTTTTCCTCACACCTTGTGGCAACATTAGTGCACAGCAGCATAATTTTTTTAAAACAACGAAATTCACGAATTACCGACGACGAAATTTACCATCAACGCACCTTGTAAAGTCAGTCAACGTGGTTGTTGCTAATAACACGTTCTCAGTTCACATAGATTTATAGCACGATGTCAGCTGCATTCTGGTATCTATGCAAATCAGATTGTTTTCTCTTTGCATAAAGATTAACCTATATAATTGTAATAACATTTGGACCATGTTTACAATAAAAAAAAAAAAAAAAAAAAAAATAATTTTTTTTTACAATTATTTTCATTGTTGTAGCAAAAAGCACTTTCTAACAAACAATTTTGTAATATTTTTTTTTTTTGCAGAATCGATGAGCGCATCACAGCATAACAGCTGCAGGAATGCTCTAAATAGGCCAACTTTAAATTATAACCAACTTGTATACTTCACAGAGACTGAACACAATATAAAATCACAGAACTAAGAAAATAAAGCTTCCTCATTGTGTAAACAATGTTTAAATTATCTAATATATAGAAATAAAATTCAATAATTCAATATCAGGTTCAAAATGTGGCCCAGTTCCAGCGCATCATAAATGCAAGGAATACCAAAAAATACTATTTTACTACCATTCTAGTAATTAGGAAAGTACAACAATGGATTTTACTTGTAAAATTTGAACTATTTAAAAATAAAGGTTATGGAACAGTAAAGATATTACAATAAATTCAAAATGGCAAATTCAAGCCTAAGAATTTCAGTATTTTTACACTTCATTTAAAACAAGGAAAAGGACAGTGCACATTAACTATGTACCAAAAGACATACTGAAGATTGAGTTGACATTGCTAATTTTAACAGTTTCTGGATTTTGACTTAAAATTTAAGAACTCTTTAAAAAATACCGAGACAAACTAAACTGCAAATTCAGAAAAAATAATAATCGCGCTGCCACTGATCAAATCAAAAATGAAACCAATTTATGTTGCTTTCAAAACATAGTTTGGAAATGTCATTCTAAGTAACTACTGTTACAATACACAAATTAGTCGTAACAGAATCTATTCTTTTCTGTTAAAAGAAATATTTCTACTTTCAATATAATAGAACAAGCACGATTGGTAATTTCCACAATATTAATGTAGTTTTCAATGAAATCTTAATGTTCACAACATATTTAAGGAAATCATTCAAGAATACACAATGCACTCCCACTTGGAATTCTAATGAGTCAATGATTGCATCTCTGTTGTAAGAAAAACAAACATTTAAGTCAAAGGAGTAGTTTTTTGTTTTTTTTGTTTATTGAATTATTGCTCTTCAAATGTTCATTAAAACTAGTTACAGATTACATCTAATGCTGTTTTACTAAAACAGTTATAATCAACTGGCAATCAAAACTCAAGACTTGCTATAATTTCAGTGCCATAATCACTCCTGAAAACCAATCATACATAATTATCATTCCCCAATAATATCTTAACACCGAATAATCTGAAAGGACTAACCAACTTTCATTTATTCTTTTAAAGACAAAAATACGAGATGCATTCAAGTTCTAACACCTCCAATTTTTTTTCTAAGCACTGGAAACAGGTAGAAACATGCTGTTTGTTTTAAAATAAGCGGGCACTCTTTGTCATTGCGAGACAGAGATGGCATCGCTGTACGGCACACAGAACCTTAGCGGCAGTGTCGAGAGTGAGCGACAGTTTGTGATACTGAAAATGGTGACGTACGCATGCACATTACACACATCCATGACACACCTTCACATGTCTCACTCATTTGGCGATAAATTTCAATCGGTGCCACGCAAATGGAGAAAACGAATGATAACATCGCCATTTTCAGTATCACAAACTGTCGCTCACTCTCGACACTGCCGCTAAGGTTCTGTGTGCCGTACAAAGCTGCCATCTGTCTCGCAATGACAAAGAGTGCCCGCTTATTTTAAAACAAACCGCATGTTTCTATCCGTTTCCAGTGCTGAGAAAAAAAATCGGAGGTGTTATAACTTGAATGCACCTCGTATATAGAAGTTGTTTAAGCCAATGAATTTTGTCATATCTAATATACTAAAACTTAAAATCCAGAGGTAAGCTCTTAACCAGCAAGAATTTAATCCATAGTGATCCAACTCAAATTTGTAAATTGAACAACTACTATTACTATGTTCTGTCTGAAGCAGCTTGTTAGCAGCAAATCCTTTTTGATTTTCTTGTCCTCAAGCCTATTCCTTTACATTAGTTAAGCTAAGCTTTTTTTTTTTTTTTCCTGTTTAATCTTTTCTTTCAATTATATCTCTCATAATCACTCTTAAAGTGTCCAATCCAATTTCCCTTTATTTTTTTCTTATTGTATTTCATCTCCAGTCATTTTTAGTACTTTTCTTGTAGTCCACTTGCCTTTTTCAAATTTCTAAAGGTAGACTGCCAGTGTGACGTCTGAACACCAATTGAATTGAGGTCAGAAATTGAGCTCCAGGCCACTTTTAATTAATACTTTAATGGTTGTAATCCATTGTTACAAACATCAAAACATGATTTATTTTTTTAAAATTTCAGACATCTCATGATATCCGAAATTCAAATTTCAGACATTTTGAAAAAAATTTAAGAGCCACAATAAATATAGCTTTTACTCATTTACAACATTAAAAAAAAAAAAAAAAATCCATTTCCGAGTCATTACTATGTTAGTTAAATTGTAGGGAATACTATCTTAAATTCAAAGATATAGAAATATGTTACGATTAAAAAAATAATTTAATAATTTAGATAAATGTCTTTGCCATTGTTGTGGGTGGACAAATATTTAAGGTCATTTCTTTGAAAGTTGTATTTTAATTTAATCTTGAAATGTCAAATCCTTGCAGAATCATCTTTTTTAATCTAAATATTAAATTGTACTCAGCTCTAGAAATTGCAATTGTCCTTTTGCTAATTCAAACAATGAATTACAGTACAGGATTGGGAAAATTGGAACATGTCGATACATCTAAATATCAGATCAGCTGTGACAGAAGATGCCAAAAGAAATTATAGTGAATTATCAATAGGCAAAGAATCTTCAGAGCAAAAGGAAGAGAAACCAACTTCTGTTAGCTTTGTAGCAAAAATATCAAAATAAAGTGTTCTATTAAAATATTGTGGAAACACAGTATTGTAAATGGCAAACTAGTCCACAATACTTCAAAACACTTTATTTTGATATTTTTGCTACAAAGCTAACAGAAGCAGGTTTCTCTTCCTTTTGCTCTGAAGATTTCTTTGCCTATTGATAATTCGCTATAATGTCTTTTGGCATCTTCTGTCACAGCTGATCTGATATTTAGATGTATCGACATGTTCCAATTTTTCCAATCCTGGACTATAATTCTTTGTTTGAATTAGCAAAAGGACAATTACAGTTTCTAGAGCTGAGTACAATTTAATATTTAGATTTAAAAAAGACGATTCTGCAAGGAATTGACATTTCAAGATTAAAATAAAATACAATTCAAAGAAATAACTCAAATCGGTGATTGGCAAAGAATATTTGTTCACCCACAGCAATGGCCAAGACATTATCTGACAAACCAAGAAATGAAATGGCTCAACATATACCCTTATTTTATCAAAATTGAAAACCAGGTGTCTAAGAAATAACATGACAGGTTTGAAGCACCATAATTTGGCAAATAATAGATGCATTGATCTCAAACTTTAGATTCTAGGCTTATGGGCCACAAGTGCAATCATGAGAAAGAAAAAAAAAGTTTCTAGTTCAGTCTCCACCAGGGAGCATGTGGCACTGCTGTCAGCTATGCAGTATCTTCTGGTTTTTGTTGCTCATTCAAATTGTGAAACAGAACAGTTGGTCACAGATTATGTTCAATGTGACCTCCATCTTCAGAGACCATTTGCATTTGATGCATACGGTACTCTAGAATGTCGGAGCAATTCAGGCAGATACCAACATTCACGTCTTTTTGGAAATTTAAGGCAATATGTAAGATTTACTAATTAAATGGATTATAATTTATAAAAATCAGTATGAAGTGCAAATGGTATTGATATTTGGGTTTTTGTTAATGGCAACTTCAATCGCCACTCCTTTTTTAAAAATACTGGATTTTTTTAGGCAGCAAGGAAAAGATTAGAATGATTCTTATTTTAGGTTTAAGAATGTCAATATTCTATATTGTACAGTGATGTGAACTGAAGACACTGAAATCTTTTTAGTTGTCAAATGATTCAAAGCCTTCTTCAGGGATTCAGTTCATTTTAGAATTCCCATTATTCCCAGCTATAACATTTATTGAAGCTGATCACAAACAGCTATGCTGTAATTGTTCTTTATAAATGCACATGCTATTTCTTTTAAAAATAAAAACACAACCAAACAATTATTGCTTCAGAATGGTCTAAATAGCTTATTTTTCTCTAAAATCCAAACTTGATGTTTTTGAACTGAACTAAATTCAAACAATTCATATCTTTAATACACTTTTTGTCTCCTGTTGTAGTTCATATTGTGAAATTCCCAGCTGACATTTGGGTCACATTTAAACTTTACAATTTCCTTGAATGGTATTAATAGTAGAGCAAACCACAATCCCAGAACATAGAGCACATTACAGTTTGCAATGTAATGTTATTGAATTTATTGTACAACAGTTTCATTTTCCACACTTGAACTTACTATGTTCACAGAACTTTTATTGCACTTTAATCAAATAACAATCCAAAGTTCATTATATTAATTTTAGCAATTGCTGAAACAAAGATCAAAATTTTAAACTGCATTTCCTGTATTACTTAAAATGAGTTTGTTGTTTTCCAATCAAAATGATTTCAATTTCTTGAATCTTGATAATTCATAAAAACCGATAAAAACTTACATCAATGATTTTTAAATAAAAGCTTCAAATGTCAATTAAAAGGTTTATATGGATTGCTTTATTTAAATCCATTTTAATGCACTTATGTATTTCCATTGATAAAGTTGACAAAGCAATTGTTTACAGGATTGTGTTTAAACACTTTCCTACAAATTACATTATTTTCTGCATTTTCTCTCTATATTTTTTAATTTTTCGACCATTTCCTTTATGATACTAGTGCTATACAACATTTGATTTACAAGGATGAATCAAGACTTATGAAAACTAGTATTCTGGTAGCCTTTGGTGCTATAACTCTGAATTAACAATAAAGCCCCAACCTCACTGTCAAAGGATTTACACCAACTTCTTGACAACCTAATTCACAGAATAACTTTCTTTAGGAGGCAGGTAGCCAATTGTGTACTGCAGCTGTAACAACTTTGTAAATGGCATTTCTAAACAAGACATTTCTGGTAATGTAAATGTGGTCCCTTAAGATATCTAGCACTTCAGAATTTTGATCCTTGCAGCCCCAGGAAAGTTTCAGGATGATTTTCCAAGTAATGGTTGGACATTACATTTTTTAGGTTTTGGAGTGTGTGTGGGGGGGCTGCCAGTAACAATTTGATGGACAAGTTACTTTCAGCTTCCTACCAATACTAACAGCTCTTGATACAAATAGATTTACTCTTCAAAGTAGATTTCTTAATCTCTTAAGTTAAGCAGCAGATATGAATCTTACAATGACTCTTACACTGCATCCTCTTAATGCACAATATGTTGTGCAGAACTGTACCTCATCTCCAGTTTGGTCACCATTTTCTGAACAATAATGCAATGATTATCCTAGATCAGTCACACTCTTAGAGCTACGATTGACTAGCAGTTCAATTTACCTACTTCATAGCATATCTTTCAGACTAGTTTCAAGCACATACTGTAGTATACAGGACTGCAGAACCAAACTATTACTGAAGCTTCAAACTTTTGCTTTTCCATCTTCACTACATGCAAGCAAGCAACCCACACCACCACCTAATCCTAACAGAAGTGCTCTTATTCATTGGTCCTTAAAGAGATGACAATGCTTCTGCAGGTAAGACAGACAATGTTTGACTCATCATCCCTACACTATTCTAAAATGCCACACAAAACAAAGCCAGCCACTCTGGAAGAATTAAGACAAATGTATCAATGCTGTGTTGGGCAATGTTCCCTAGGATTTCCTTCAAAAGACAGTTTATGACATACTGCGAGTGATTGACATCACAGGCATATATGTACGCCTGATTCTTTGATCTTAAAGAGAACAGAAAACTTCTTAATTTCTAATAAAATTATAGCTGTTTAAAATCAGATAGCGACTTTTTGCCCCCCCCCCCCCCATAGATGCTCTATTCACTACCACTAATTTTAAAGTTGTTTTTAATGTGTTAAGGAATCTTAAGAGCACCAATATAAACCTAATTAAAACTACAAAGTATTTTTAACATCTTTACTGTGAAATGTTAATCAGTACCTCTGGAAATATTAAGATTTTATACTTTTAAGACAATTTATCAAATTTGGAACATTTTAGGAAAGACCTGAAATGAGGGAAGGACCACTGCTTTCAAGATTTTATAACATCAAAGACAGCTTCTACATTTCCCTAATTCCACACTTATCTCAGGAGCACTAGGTTACCAGCCAACACCAAGGTAAACTCCATTTAATACTTCCATAGCAATTTACACAGGAAGGAAAATTTCCACTTAATTGCTGAAGAATAATTTGTTTCCATTGTAACATTAACAATACAATGAAAAGCCAACTCACACATGAATAAAGGAATCACTGATCTGTTTTTAGATTTTTCGATACCAGGAATCCAGAACAGCTGTTTCAGGGTTCCTACCCTTCATCAGCTGGATTTGCCCAGTATCTTAGTTATCCCAATAAACAAAGAAAAAAAGTCAACAAGAAAATGGCCCTTGATATAAAAAACAACAATTAATAAATTAAGAACTGACTAAGATACTGGACGAATCTAGCTGATGAAGGGTAGGAACCCTGAAACAGCTGTTCTGGATTCCTGGTATCGAAAAATCTAAAAACAGATCAGTGATTCCTTATTCATGTATGAGTAGGCTTTTCATTGTGTTATTATTTCCCGCACATTAAACTTGTTATATTGTAACATTTTGTTTGAGAAGTAAAATGTAGTTTTCATCCAAGATCAGTTTTATTCAATGAATTATCTTTATGCTCTTTAAATTTCTTTATATAATATTAAAAACGATTGTATATACATATATATTCTTTTTGCATCCATGAAAAGATTC
Organism: Thereuonema tuberculata; assembly: GCA_023159025.1. NCBI lineage: Eukaryota > Metazoa > Arthropoda > Chilopoda > Scutigeromorpha > Scutigeridae > Thereuonema > Thereuonema tuberculata. The sequence continues at coordinate 27,940,961 of JAFIDM010012231.1, forward strand.
TCTCAGTATCATTTTTATTGGTGAAATTAATCAAACATACAAATGCATTTATCAAAACTTGCACCATGATGGAAGCATCCAATTTGAATGAAACTTTGCAACTGCTATTTGGATGAAGGAAATTGAAATGATTCATGCAGAAAAAAATTAATAGCAGCATCACTACGTAGTACCATGATGAGGGCTATCTTAAGAAATGGATCTCTAAACCACCCTACCAGCTGTATATCTCTTGACAATACTGCCAGGATTTGAGCACTGTTCAGTCGTCTACACAAAGATAGAATGACCTGCTACAACGCAAAAGTAGCACTAAACACAAGACCATTCGAAGACAGACCATGTCTCGGTATAGCATCACTGTAAAGGGAGCTGGAGGCACTGGGTTGATAAAAAGACATTTTTTTGAGGTGCAACATGAATGAAGACTAACTGTAATTCTTCTAGCAGTAGGTCAATACCAGTTATTGTATACAGAATGCCAAACATTTCTGAATGATGGAAAATAAAGCTGTCAGAACACTTAGGGCTAGGCTAGCCTTGCAGTCACTTCAGATGTATCATTTCAATAGACAATGCTAATGGCAATGGAAGGGTAGAGCAATAATGAATACAAAGCTTTAAAACTGACAGGTTCATGTAGACTTCCATAAAAATGGAAAACTTAAGACTTAATTGCCGTCATACATTTTACTTATGAAAATAAATATATAGTGTTTCTTATTTAATTTTAATCAAGAAATAAATATTTCATTTTTTCTTCTTTTGTATTTTTGTTTTCATTTGAACATTTCTCATTACATCTAAACCAATGACTGTTCAAGATTTTAATTGGTTCTTTATTTTGCTTTTTCAGGCCAGGGATTCTGCTAGGATTTTGGTTAATGTAGCTTTTTCTGGAAACACCCACGAAAACACAGGGAAAAGGTTACCTCTATTCATGAAATTGAAATTACAGACTACAAAATTGAGTAGACTTCCAAGTTCAATTCGCCACCAGGAGGCATTGGTGTCAAATTGCTTATGAAATTGAATGCAATCACCTTTGAAAATAAGAACCAGTTCTCTATTAGAATAGACGCTATCTTACAGATTGCATACTCAAATGGAATGTCTAAAAAAGCCTTTACAGCCAATCAACTGTCTCAATGTGATACTACTGAGCCAACTGGAGTCTTGGCAATATGAATGAGTGCCCTCACACAACCATCGATTCCAGCACCTTCCACAGGAGTATCATTATGGCACACATTTATCTGACCAGCCAGCTTCTCCCATTCCCACAATGCAAGTCTTCCTCAAGTCCTGCAATTGCTCTTTTGAGTGCATTGAAAATAAACACATTCTTGTTGCATTTCATAAGATCTTGAGTGCACTTACATGGATCACAGGATGGGCAGTTCTATTGAGCCACGAGGTGACATGACTTTTCTTGACAATTAAACTCGAATCATTATACGGTTGCTGGAATCCAAGTTGCATTCAATTACATACTTCAACATTTATCACAAGTGTAGGACAGAACTTATGTTTTCTTCCCAGCATGCTTCTGCAAGATTTCCATTGAACTGCAATTTGTAACTGCTAACAGCAAAAATGTAGTTGGTTCTAATTTTACATCAAAGCTAATGTTCTTACCATCTGCCAATAGCTGTATTAAGATAATCCGATTCAATGCATGGATTAAAAATTATGCAAGAGCAAAATTCTAATATGGCATTACTTCAAATGATCAAAGGATGAATGTTCTTATGCCTATTCTTGAAGACAACAGATTTATTGGCATTGAGGAGAACAGGCATTCATTAATATTTTTGAGTTCAAGACTAACTAATTTTCTTCTTATTTTAATTATCTACTCCTGTTTATTAGTTTTAAAAATTCGATTTCTTTTAACCCTCAAATGCATGGCATGGCACACAAGTGCACCATGCAACAAGTAAAAAGAAAAAAAAAAAATCACTTAGCAACAGAGGAGGGGGCTGGCCCGCCACCTACCCTCCTATCTTAGCATAGTGACCATGTTTCTGATTCAGAATGTGATTATGGGCCTGATATGGGGGAAGAAGTTACTTTGGAAGAACAAAATGCTACAGAGCAAGGTGAATGAATTTTTCATAAAAAAATATCCATAAAACAAAAACTGTTAAAAACATTTTTTTAAATGTTTGGTTACTTTTCTATGTATCTTTTAGATCTTTATTACATCTATAGAAAAAGTTTTGAACATTATTTATGTAGTTTCATGCAAAATATCTGTTTAGAAAACAAAAACGCAATTTTCAGTTTTAAAAAATTTCAAGTGGTTTTGTAATATTTTTATGGATGCATGCTTATTTAATTATTACTGAATCCAAACAATAACATTTAGAAGGAAAAAGTTTGATGAATAACAGTTTATTGAACATTGATTGCTAAAAAACGAGGTGGCGCACTCAGTGCACCACCCATGTAAAATTGTTCCGCCACATAAGCTGTGTAAGTGAGGGTTAAACAGATTTAACATTTATGAAGTAACTTACAGGCAAAAAGGCATTTTTGCCGATTGGATTAACTAACTTTAGCACAAGTCACTCAGTTACAACTACTTTCAGACTCAATAGGAAAGTCATATCTAAAGTGATTAAAAACTTCAAAAGGTCCGATTCCCAAGCATGCTCAATAGGATTATCCCAAGGGAACTGGTCGACCAATTCACTCCAGAAATCTCCACCTTATAAGTTCAACAACAAATTTTGTCTAACAAGGCTTATCAATGCAAACAAATTTGGATCATGAAGAAAAAAAAAATCTTCGGGTTTACTATCTTGCAAGTTAAAGATCCACTGTGATGGTAATATCTCGATCACAAGACAATATTTTTCCATCTAAAAACCATTTTTCCATGCTATTGAGAACAATTTCAAGTTTTACTGCGTAATCACTCGTTAACAAAAAATACCGATTTGTCTGTTAATCTTACAACACTTAACAGAGATTTTTTGAAGTAGACCAAAAGAACGAATTGTGAAATAGATCCACAGAAAATGCATGGCAGACACTTAACTAGTTTGAAACTCTAACCCTGCCCTAAAATGGGGAGGATTCTTTCAGTTTTCTACAACCTTTAGTTTTTAAATCCACAGACAAATGTCAAAAAGCTGAATTAAATGTTGTTTTCAGTTTTATTTGTAAGAGTGGCTGTCAAGTTTCAGCATGTAAACTTGATTTACATAATCATAAATTTGCAGTTTCGGCACTGCTGTTTATTTTTTTCGTATTGTAGCTCTGGCTGTAGCTAGCTTTGCAATGGATCTGTTTTCACCAAAAGATTTCACAATGACTCAAACTGGTGAATGTTTTGCACAATCATAACTAAAATACATACATTTTACTTAACTTTAAAAATACTCTTATTAAAATTCAGACAACCTTAAAGTCTCAGATAAATCTGCAAAATTATATTCTTAGTACTAATGAAAAGTATAACTCCATTTCAACTTACCACGACATTAAGAATAATTTTTGTTTCTTACTTCCTTCTTGGGTACCTTGACACTGATGTGTATACTCAAAATCGAAGACACCATATCTGCATTCACCAGAACCAGCTTTCTGTAAATCATTCAGAAAATCACTGTAATTCGCATTCCTTTCACCAACTATTTCGACATCAATCTGCTTTTCATCCTTGATAAAGTACACGGCATATCTGAATTTCTTGTCTTTCTTTATTTCCTCAAAGGTAGTTTTACAAGCATCTGCCACGGTGACCCCTGAGGCCTGAAAAGAAAAAAAAGTTCTTAATATATCAAAACAGCAAAAGAAGTGAATAGGGGTGGAAATGCTAAGCCAAAGAAAAAAATGAACATTCTTAATTATTTCAATTGCATAATATCAAACATCCAAAATTAAAAAAAAATATGTAATGTTCAAACTTGTACTAGTTTCTCCAACCCACAACATTACCTAGATTCAATATACTTCTGAAGTACCATTAAATGACTTTTATACATACAACAATTTGAATTTAAAATATAAGCTCAGTGTAGTTCACATATGTATTCTACTGTATTTCAATATAAACACTTCCCTCATATGAACAAAAACTCCACCACAATTGCAATGGATTCATTAATATGCGTGTGTATAAATAAATTTACCACAAATCCAAGTAGCAATTCAGAACTTTAATTACTGATTTAATTGCTTGTTGTTCAAAGGAACCTATTCCTACAAACTGCATCTACACCAGCTGAAGCCAAATACTGTAAAATTTGCAAATATAAGAAACTCCAGTGGAATTTTTATTCCAATAGCAAGACATTTGCAGTAAGGTAATTTCACTCAATACAGTTAAGGCAAATACTAAGTTAAAGGACATAATGTTGTTAATAGTAATGGGAAAGCAGCTGGAAAAACATCTAGCATGGTTATGTATTTTTGTCAAATAATGCCACTCTGGCTTGGCCAAGTGGTCTGGGCGGCAGTCCAGCCTTGAGGCAGATAGGTCGGAATCTCGGTTCAAATCCTGGTGCAGAGCTTGAATCTTTCTACATTGTGCGTTTCATCTGCTTCTACATCATGCCTCCTATGGTGTACCCTGGACAACAATTCCTTGGCAAAACAGCCTTTTTGTTGAGGCCAATAAGCTTAAAGTTTTAAGAGACCAGGTGGTTTTTTTTTTTTTTTTTTTTTTTTTTGGGGGGGGGGTCAAATAGTCAAGCACCTCACATATTAGTTATAATTCTTAGTTATAAAACATAAATTAACAGATAAATAAATCTTAAAATTAATATCACAATATTTTGCTCTGCTCATCGTAGAGCTCTAGAATGAGTGGAGCAAAATAGTGTGAGACTAGTTTGAGAAGATTTATTTGAAGATATATTTATTATTAGAATATAAGATGGTAAATTAACAAGAGTTTGCATAATTATGTACAAATCCTCAACTTTATATTGTTCAGTTCTTTTGAATGTAAGAGTGATAGCTTATCAGTTACAGAAATAAAACTGATAGAAGGGAAAGAAATTCTGATAAAAACAATTTCCTTGTTAATAAAGTTTATTTAAAAAAAAAAAAAAAAAAAAAAAAAATTGTGGAGTAATTTCAGAAAAGATGCCAATATCAAAAACACAAAAATAAGGCTTTTTTGTTATTACTTTAGAAGTTATCAAAATAACACTAAATTATCATTTAACTCCAGTCAAGTAGCCACCACACCTGGAGCTATATTTAACCATCTTTGATGTTAAATACAATTTTAGATTTAAAAATATCCACAGCAGATGAACATCTAAAACTTTACTCCCAAGACAAGGCTAAATTAATATTTAAGATTTTCATAAGTTTTTATTACATCTTAAGATGTACTAAAAAGAGAAAGTAGCCTATATAAGCAGATATAAAATAAGTTTTTCTTTACAGAAAAAAAAAAAAAGATGCAATTTAGTTTCTCCAAAGCAGATTTAAAACTGATGCTCTGAAGCAAAACCTAACATTCTGAAATGAACAACTAAAAGCACAGAAGGTAAATGAAATTTGCAAACCTTCATTTAAGCTTAGCTGCCATTTTGAAAGACCACTTTTCTAAAATCATGTTTTAAATGCTTTTCTGGAAGTTTCTACCCCCCCCCCCTTATTTTATTCATTTAATAGGTTGGAATGCATTGAAAATAAAATATTCAAATTGAATGAATCATTCCAGTATCCACAACCATCTAGATAAAAATTACTAGCTTCTTTTTCAAGTTTTTGAATCCTCTAGTTCTGGTGTCTCAGTAAATTCCAATGGCATGCACAATGATTTGACCATCTAAAATGCCAAAAAATACTGCTTTATCAAATAATAAATTACAACCAAAAGCAGATAGAACATAGTAGTCAAAGACTGTTTCAAACAATGGAGTGAACTGAACAATACTTCAGTAAGAAGTTTCTATTAACGTATTCTCATTATAGGCATTCGGAAACAAACAAAATTATGTATTTAAGTTTCTTAACACCTTCTAGAATGTCATCAGATCACTATGAAGATTTAAAAAAAAAAAAAAAAAAAAAAAAAGCCATTGTTGAATGCTGAACTTAAATTTAAGTTCCAGAGTAAGCAAAATGGGTCAAAATGTTTCAGGAAAATAATTTTAGTGATAAACTAATGGCAAAATTCAGCCTTGCCAAATGGTTAATGCAATAGTTTTTCTTGAAAAAGCAGGAACCAATGGACTGCAACAGCTTTAGTCAATAGAAAAAATGTACAAGACAAAGCAGCAAAGTAAAATAAATTTACAAAATTACCTTGTTTGAAAAATTTTAACTTCTGATATACTGCAACCATGTGATGTCATGATTGTTAATTTTAAACGTTTTTCAGCACTACCAAATGATGTCATATCATCGATGGTTCTGAGGATTCTTTCCAGCATGAGAAATTTTAAGACATTGAAGTCTCAAATGATACCATAATCCAGAAAAAAGAAATTGAAGTAATTTCAGCATTCAAAGCTGTTTCAGAAGAGGCATAATCCACATTTTTAAGTAGCAATGAATATGAAATTAATGTCTGAAGCATAGCAAGGTAAACTTCCAAAATGTCCAAAAGCCTTGAAAAAAGGATTAAGAAGCAATCAAGTATGTCCAGGCAATAATGCTTCAAGTGACAGTGATGAAAATGTTAAGTGAGAAACGAATTTGAAATTTAAGTCCCAACAAACTTAATTCACTTGAAATAAAGTTCTGACACTGAAAAATATTGCAAGAAACATTTCAAAACACAAAAGCCCATAATCCTCAACAATCAACCTTCAACTTCTGGAGTTTTATAATTGATTTCTATTCCTTAAAATTGAATATTAAAAATTTTTATTTCGAACTCTCTGGGTCATATATATTTTGTAAATGACAATACTTAACTCCATTCTATTTTGAACTCTTAACAATTCACTGCAAATTTAATCGATTTTAAAAACAATACTGTCAACTAAATAAAAACCATTTTCTCCAAAAAACTTAAATCCCAAATACTAAGAATATAACATCCCCTATGCAATTACCGTAATAAATAAGACCATTAAAAATTATTTATATTAAAGGATCTTAATACATTTTAAAAAATAACATTGAAATGGGAGTGCATTTAAATTTCCTGTTAAAAGAAAATCGTGGCAGGAACACATCGATTAGGTGATTCATCCAAGAAATGAATCTTAATCCAGATAATATAACGTTAATGGATCTGCCAGAGTAGCCTTTAATTTAATTATCGATCTGTTTAAGTTTTAATTTTAAAAAAGAAATCTAGAATTAAGTTATATTCCACAAAATAAAGCGGAGATTTCTCAAAACAATTATCCTTCACAACCGTCACGCTGCTAATTAGAAATCCTGAAGGGAAACAGGAAATTTACATAAAAAAGAAAAAGAAAAATACCAACTCAATTGCAATTTAAAATCTCAAAACTGAAGTGAATAAGCAGTCAAGCATGAATTACTTAAAATTCATAAATTTACCTCAAACTTGTTAAGTCAATGAAAATAACTAGAATGAATGCATTAACTTAATTTATATTATAAAGTAATAAATATCGTTTTTTGAACTTAAATTTATGTGACTAGTTTACGTCCTTTAATTTATAAGTGTATAATTATTCAATGTTCATAAATCGTACAAAGATTCTAAAAAAATACTATTACTTCCGTCCAATTTGACAATCCGCTTGTGTCATTTACAAAAGAACTATTGTGTTCATAAGTGGTATTAATTTTGGAATTTTATTTCTTGACTATATATTTTTTAAATTATGTTATATGTATAGCAAAAAAGGGATTTTCAAATCATTTCTCCTTGTGTTGTAGTCGGAACTTTTGAAGGGAAGGAAAAAAAAAAAAAAATGACGTGTAACTGAAAAGCGTCAACGTGCCGATTCAGATTTAACCCGAATTGCACTGATGCATTTTACCGACAAACCTTTCTTTGCTGTTACATTTCGAAAGCTTTTAATAAAGATAAAAAAAAATACAAAATTTTACTTCTTCTGAATTACTTCAACCATCCTACCTTTTAAAACTGAATTTTAGGCATTGTTAATTAGGCCTAATCTCAATGCGGCTATTGCTAAGACCAATAATTACGATAATGTTCAAGGCATCAAGCTGGTTCCCAGTCTAATTTTAATGAATATTAAGAAATGTATTGCGTTAAGAACAATAGCGAAAGTCTTAAACCCGCGAATTTGAGACAGTCGGCAACGTTGCCGACCCAAGCGGCAATGCACCGCAAATTATCAATATGGCGACACCGGGAAGAGAACAGTCGACCATTTCACCGATTGCTAATAGCTATGATTTTAATCGTTCTCAAGTCAAAATAGCATTTTGGGTGCAGGCTTCATTTGAGGTGAAATGAATTTATAGTTCAGTTACTCACCATGTTGACAGTTGAGCAAGTATTTCACTATTAACTGGCCCACTGAAGAGTCTAATGGTTTCCACCTAGACGTGCAGTTACAAAGGGGAAGGGTGGTTCATCGGTAGGATAGGGACAAAAAAATAAGTATCTTTGCGCGGATGAGTGGAAGTTCTTAAAAGCTTTCTAATTGGTAGTCAGCCAATCGGTCATAATATTCTGCCTACAATATCGTCACGATGAACGACCAATCATAGAGAGCCTTTCATCGCCAACTTCAATAGAAAGAAAATAACGTAATCCATTTTCTACGAGAAATATTTAAAACTACGGTTTTTTCTGAGTTACAATAATTAGTCCACTGATTCTTAGTGTTGTAATTTATTTCTATTCCTTTCAATTGAATATTAAAAAAATATTTTATTTGGAACTCTTTCTTTTTTGTACAAAGATGGTAGCCGGTGGTGAGTCACCGTGTGTGATGCGGTCCAGAAACATACCATTCAGGTCACGTGAGTTAAACTCGTAATCATTGGCCAATCAAAAACGGATCTCGAGGATATTTCCTTTTATGGTTATACCCTCAGGATACACAGAAATCGTATTGCCTCGTGGTCACTGCTCCGGAAAAGTTCGAAGCAGTTTACGGTAAAGCTCATATCTGACGTTGTTTTTTTTTCGTAAACCTTACGATACAAAGCAAAAATGAATGAAAAACGACAGATAGTCTTAATCTAAAACGTCACTATCGACAGTATCTACTCAAGAGTTATCGCCAAATTTGGTAATGTCGGCAATGACGGAAGTTGCTGCCGGATCAGGATATTAATTTTTTGTTTTATTGTACTTTTTTTTTTTTTCTTTTCCTTTTTTTTAGAAATAAAGATTTTTGTAAAAATCAACTTTCAGCCCAACTTTGTTCTTACAGCCCAAAGGAAATTTAAAAGAAATATTTTTCCTAAGTAAAAATCACTTGTAATTAATTCTTAGTGTTGTTTTTTTTTCCCTGTTTAAAACAAGGTTATGTGATGCAAATTAGGAACCGGAAGTAGAAATTTTAACCCCTCATTCAGGCTGAAACATTTTAAAGATCGTGTAGTCTTCGTATGAAGTCACATGTTTGGTGTAATTCAGCCTATTTTGATTCTTGAAATTTAGAAATGATTCTTCCATTTCTAGTAATTAGTATAATTGTACGGAAAATTGGAGGATTAAAATTTATCTATTAATCAGATTCTTCAAAATTTTTACCGAAATTTACGTAATAAAATAACTGATGAGCGAAGGGGCGAGTAGTAACCTCACCCCCATCCGAAAAAAAGAAACCTCGCAATATCCATCCAATTTTTTTTTTTTTTTTTTTTTTTGATTGGATAGATCCCAAAATACATTCATAAACCCAAATGCAAAAATTGTGGATACGCTAGTGAGAAAAAAAAAAAATAATAATTCTATAATTTTTAAGATCATCACTTAGAGTAAGTGCCACGTCAATAATATTGGAAAAAAATTTGCAATATAAAATTCTTAAATATAAAGTTGAAAAAAACTGATAAAAAAATAAAATAAACGGACTTTTCGCCCATTCATATCAATGTACAGGGGCACGGTCCCAATTTAGCGTTTTATAACTAATATGAATGCATTTTATATGCTTTAAAACCATAGTTCCATTTACTTAGTGAGCCGAGAACAGTCAACTAATGTATATTATTAAAATATTTCTCTTTAATAGTTAATAGTTAGATTTGGGGATGGGAATCTCCTATGCACTCTTTCCATTTTTACAGCCTCTGCTAATTGTTCTACGTTTGCCGCGAGTCTTGTAGTACTACTCGGTTGAAATGTAAATTTATCCCGGAAGAGAAGTGAACATCAATAAATTGCTCCTTGAACTCGTTTTAAATAGAAACTCCCCGATCTTAGTTTAACTTCGTGGGTTAAAAATAATTTTCTGATATTTTTCAAAAAAGAAAACGAAGTGACAATGTTTATTACGAAAGCGGTCTGTCAGCAATAGTTAGTCACGGATGACCTGTACAATTAGGTTGACCAGATCCGCGTTGATAAACCATTTAAATCTATTTCTACATTTTGAACATCGGTTAAATGATTTCTCATTTAATGTTTTCCTCTATAAATGTTTGCTTTTATTTAATCTTTCGGCGTTACATATTTTTTTCTTAATTATTCCTGCCAATTCATTTGAAATCATTATATTCCTGCCAATTCATTGAATATAAATAGAATTCTGACTGTCTTGATTTGCGTCGATAAACTTGGGAATTTTACTTTTTGAGAAGAATATTTTGAATTTTCAAGGAAATTCTGGGAGAATAGCATTAATAAATTTACAATATTTTTAGCCGCTCTCCCATTTTGTTCGCAAGCAAAACACACTCGCCTGTCCTGCTAGGCCCTGCGGAAATTGCTTGATGTAAATCGATGATTCAGTAAAGAATCGTATTTGCAGGGTTATAACTAAACATGTTTAAAATAGATTGCAATTTGTAATGATAGGTAATGCTTGTAATATTACGGTTATTAATTTTGAACCACAAATAAAATATATCTCGCTAGATATAATAACATTTAAAAATAATAAAAAAAGAGGAAGAAACTTCACTTTACATTCACATTTTAAAATCTAGGAAATATATTGAAAGGAATATTAATTATAAGTGGAGGGAAAAAAAAATTAGAGCAGAGGTAGCAGTTCGCGATATGGATTGCCAAGTCCGAGTTGTTTCCTCGCTTTTTACAAAAAAGACGTTCGAATAAATGTAACAAATGTGTAACCTAACCATTTTTATAGTAATGGCTCAATGCGATTGTTTTGGGATCTGTCTTTCGTAGAAGTAGCAGTTTATCATTGATTAACAAAATCCAGAAATATTGCCTAATAAATAAGTATCGATTTTCCGTGAGTGGGAGAGACGTTCTGTTTCTTGACTCTCTTCCCATCTCTCCTTAATACTTTTCATTTTTGTATTTTGCTGCTGAGACAATACTAAACATCCATATGTTTATACACACAAATTTCTCAAGTAAATCGGGATCTTCTGCATTGGATACGTTCTGCTGACAGCCCTCATTGATATTAATATATTCGGGTTTGGGAATAACTTGGAGCCCTTTATACTAGCAGTTCCTGGTCATTTCTGACTTTTTATTAACTTCCCTAAATCAATTAAAAGAAAGAAAAGAAATAAGAAAAAAAAAAAAAGCAATTTATACTGCAAACCATTTCTAATTTTTTTTTTGGTTGGATGATAGGGATAAATTTGGTTTATTTGATTGTTTGATTCAGTGGCAAATCCTTTTTTTTTTTTTTTTGATGATCGCTATTTCCCTAATTAATGTTCAAAGTTCCTGAGTACTCGATCAAATCACTTTCAACATTCACGTTAGCCTTCTTCTTCATATTGCTATTGTTTCAGTAATCTATTCCTCTCAAACATTTACGTCAGTCATAAATTCGCCACCGTCCCCAGGGCCTCCACACAATTCTCTTAAGTTCCTCACATTGAAGCATACAAACTTTTCAGTACTAAATTTTTTGAATAAACTCATAAATGATCGATATAGACTTGCATTAATCCTCATTATTAAAACGTACAGATGCAATATATGGTAAGCAGAACATAAAGATCGGCAGAGATGCATTAGCCCCCTGAGGAATTATGAAATATATTCTTAAAATTAATTAAGAATCTATCAATACATATATATAAAAAGTCAAAGTTTGAATATTAGTATGTATGTTATTTCTACAATTTTACACCATGTGACTGATCTGAACCAAATTTTGCATAGTTATTCTTTACTATCCTGCGGAAAATATAGACTACCTTGGAACCTCAACACCACGCCCTCACCCTGCAAAGCGGTGAAATCCCTGAAATAGCGCCTCATATGCATCTCGTGGCGACAATAGGAACTACACAAATATTGTTGTGCATAGTAGCGCCACATAATAACCTGGTGGCGACAATTGGAACTAAACAGTTGTTGTGCATCACAGCGCCACATCCTAATCTGCCGGCAAAAACTAGAACTAAAATATTTTTATTTATAAATCTCTTCCGCATCCTCTCCTCTTCCGAATTTTGTGTATCAATCGCTATCTTAGGTTGCGTTTCTATTCGAAACTGCATAGTGAAACCAAACTGTTTATCAAGTTCTAAGGATATATCCTCCCATGATTTAACACTGACATATTTTATTTTTCTTGTACCAACATTTTGTAATTTAGTAAATAAAAAAATCAATTCATTGTATGTCTAGGATTGTCACGTCAACATATACACATCCTTCAGCTTAGTTTATATTCTATGGTTACCAAATAGGAAACTTCGGAACTAGAACAAACAGATGGTTTCCATTTACAAGGAAGTGAGTTGAAGACGTCGTGCATTCAAATTGACGAGGAAGATGTTCAGATCCACTCAGTGATTGA
>JAFIDM010012231.1:27972590-27984090 GCA_023159025.1 Thereuonema tuberculata
AATAATAATAATAATAATAATAATAATAATAATAATAATAATAATAAAATCAGTTTAAGAATGAAGATGGATATAAGAAGATAGATATAACAATAATCTCCGACAGCGTAACCTCACTGCAGCATTAGATTAATAACGCGTATATCTAATATTTCCACTTTGCTACTGTACATGAGAAAGTGATCCCTAACAGTATTATCATACAAATTATTTATGTTTATGGATATAAAGTGACATTTATAACATTATCTTAGATCAGAATAATTAATCTCTTTCCTGTGTTGGTTTTCAACAGAATGGAACAATCATGTATTCGCCACGAGATGCATAGGTTTTACTTGATCAGAATGAGATTTCTGTTGCTCGCTAAGTAGCAACGCTGATTTTCTTAGATTTTTATACTCAGATCAATCCAGTTTAGTAATTGTCAGAAAAACGATTACCGTATATGCTCCAATTATGGCCCCCGGCGTTTATTTGCAAAACTAAGCCTCGGCTCCCGGCGCTTAATAGAGACCGGCTGCTATTAGAGGCCGGCCATTTTTAACAAAAATCTTCAGAACGCAATATTTTTTACACATAAATACCGGCTAATATTATAAACAGCTACTTTATTTGAATTTCACATGCTACATAAGACTGTTAAAGATAAATGGCAATGTCTTTCTGTACCTTTCGGTGCTATTCTTCGTCCGAATCCGCAATGACGGGCGGCCTCCTCACCGGAAGTTTCTTTCTCGTATTCCACCGCGCGAATCTTAAGGCAATGTCAAATGACCGTTTCGGCGGCATTTTGTAAGGTAATGTACCGTAAGGTATTATGCACGATATAAAGATACGGACGCTTACAGTAGTACCGGTAGGCAAATATCAAAGACCCGGCTACTGTTAGAGACCGGCTACTATTTGGCCGTATCCCCTCTGCAACCCGGTGCTTATTAGAGACCGGCGACAATAAGAGCCTCGACGTTTATTGGAGCATATACGGTACTTGCAGTTGAGCGTCCATTGCAGACGAGGTCTTTAGAATGGAAGAGGTCTTCCGACAGCACAATAGTTGCCTCTGATTAGTTTGGTGCAGATTACATCACTCATTTTCATCAAAACACTTGCAACTGCGACGCATTTACGTTTTTCCTTACAGTTTTTCCTATTTATTTACTTATTTCCTATATTTTTTTTTTTGAACTTGAAGAGGGAGCAAGGTGCAAAAAGTCATAAACTGAACAGTCGTACAACCTACAATAAAGGGCTAAACGCACTTCTCCGTCTTCCGTTATATTTCCGTAACGTAATTGCTTTAGTGACGTAGTTATGTATTCAGGGTCACCAGAATTGAGCCTCGTAAGACGTAATGGAGATCTTCAAATTGACGAACATATGTTATATAAATATAACGCTATTTGAAGATCTCTATTACGTCTTACGAGACTCAATTCTGGTGACCCTGAATACGTAACTACATCACTAAAGCAATTACGGTACGGAAACATAACGGAAGACGGAGAAGTGCGTTTAGCCCTTTATCATTAATTCTAGGCCTTGTAAGAAAAAAAATCACTAGGCTAAAGATATTTCAGAACAACACAAATTGTAACGAAATTCACATTTTTACTTCGTGATAAGAGTGCAAATTTGGGATTTCATTTGCCTTAATATATTGTGGATTATTAAATACCATATTTATAAAAAGAATAATAATCTGTATAAGTTTTTAGTTATCAATTGGAGATTATTAATTTGCGAGAAATATTGATTGAAAAATAGCGAATTCTGTTTATATCTTGTGTTTGTAATCTTCGCAGATTTACGTAGCTTAATTTGACTCGCTGTGAATGAAATTGGTTGTAGGTGAGCGAAGTGTATGATCACAAACAGAATATCATCGGAGTACGCTATCCCGCATCAAAAGTCGTACCCCTCGGTGTCATTCAAATGCCTGTGACAGTACGGAATCATTTGTCAGTGATTCACATGTTTTTATTCTTGGAATCATATATCATACCTGGACGGAATCTTATCCCATTTAGTACGGAATTTGAGCGCGGGTCATATAACGGGAAACTGGATGGTCATACCATCAAATTGCGGAAAGGACTGGACGGGATATGTTTTCAGTATAATGATGTTGGCAGGAAGAAAATATAAACACACGGAGATCGGGTTCCGAATAGTCTAGATGGACAGTTGTCAATCGACAAGTTGACGACGACAGATCGAACAGCGACTCATATCCGAACAGTTATCGAACCAGATGCGTCCTTTCGAACAATCCGTAATTGTTTTTTGAAAGCAAAACTACGTGCACTAGTCCTTTGGCACGACTCCCGCTTCCTCTCATTGATGCTGGGCACGCCTGCAGCGGTGCCAAGAACGGGCTGGTTGGAGGAAAGAATGGAGGCTTGTAGTCTTCAGTGATTAAAGCCGTTGCTGTCTATGGATGTAGGTGTATGTCCATCGGAGACGTGGAGAGAAGAACTTGCAGCATGCATTCGACATTTAAATACGGGGTTGACTCCGGGTAATGGGTAGCTGTGGGCTGTAATGGTCATATATGCCTGATGTTTACGGACGGGGCATTAACTTGCCCCTTCATATGTCCAGAACATCATCCAACCAGTCGCGATAACTTTCCTGTGTGACCTTCGGAAAGGTGTTATTCCAGCAGGACTCTGCACGTTCCCATGCAGTTCCTGTGAATCAACGTGCGCTACAGCATGTCCATCAACAACTATGATCATCATGCCAGCACAGACACCTGACCCTCTTTCTGGGTCCGGATGGGACAAGATGTCTCTCGTGTACAGCCACTGGTTTTGAACCTCTCTAATTTACATCTGCAGATTGAACAGGCATGGAATGACATTTCTCAATAGGATATTCATCACCTCTATAATTGTATGCATGTATAATTGTAGTGCAAGTATGCTTGTAGAACGAAGTGCTTATATCGGAGACTAGGGCGGGTTCAGTGTCACACATGGTCCTTCTGCACTGTATATACCTTTAGATAAATTATTGACCCCTTTACCCTAAATGAAGAGTTTCAGGTCAACAAGGGAAGTCAGTAATGCACACCATAAACCATTAAACAAAGTAACACCCAAAAAACAACACTATAATAATAAAACACCAGTAAACACACACACACACACATAATAAATATATACATATAAATATATATAAAATCATAACACTCATAAAAAAAAACTTAGTAAAATCTAAACTGTTAAAAAGAACAATGAAACATTATTAAAACCCCAGCCCCCTATTAAAATATGTATATACCATCACATATTACGTTGTTTGTGATCATATACTTCATTCACCCATCTGATTTTCTTCCCCAAATTTCAGCTTTCTGCTATTACTCCTTCTGGATGTTGAATTTTCAATTTCCGTTAGTGTATAAACAAATTCCAACAATAATGAATAATCAGAATTAGCTACTTAGGAATTAAAGATATAAATTTATGATATTTTTTTTTTGAGTGAATCTTTCGATTAGCTTGTCTTAATCATTATAAATACACTCATTAACAAAAAAAACGACGCACCTAGAAGGAGTTGTCCGATTGTAATGAAATTTCGTATGCAAAGACATTGGGACCGCCCATGCAAATGATTAAACTTTGGTGTCCAATGAATGAAGAGCGAGAGCTACAGCGCATCGGAACTGCGCACCCAGCAGGTGTATATAAGAAGCAATTCTCAATCTGATGGTCAAACTTTCTGTTGCATTGCGAGTTAGGATACCTTTCAACGACTGAAAAAAATGCATCGCCACAGGATTCGAGCTCATTACGTGCAACTGTCAGAGTTTGAAAGAGGTCGTATCATTGGATTGAAAGAGGCAGGTTGGGCAAATCGGAGAATCGCTTCTCATATGGGTCGAAGTGATGCGGCGATTAGAAGATGCTGGCAGGAATGGGTGGACAATGGCAGATTTCAGCGTCATGAAGGTAGCGGTCGACCTAGGGCGACAGCAGAGCGGGAGGATAGAGTGATTGTCAGATCAGCTGTCACAGCGCCTGAATCATCGTTATCAACCATCAGACGTGCGACCCGCACACGAGTGTCCACCATGACCATTCACAGACGGCTGAGAGAGCGACATCTACACTCGTACCGACCGCTACGCCACCTGCCACTCACGTCAGATTACAGTGGTGCTTGGCTCGATCCGGTTGGAATGATGCTGACTGGGGACGTATAGTGTTTAGCGACGAATCCCTCTTCCAACTGTGTCCTGACGATCGTCGCAGACGTGTCTGGAGACGCCCAGGGCAGCGTGCCGATCCTGCTTTCACTACTGCACGCCACACAGGCCCTCAACCAGGAGTTATGGTCTGGGGTGCCATTTCCCTTGATAGCCGGACCCCTTTGGTCGTCATTAGTGGCACACTTACAGCACAGCGGTACGTCGACGACATTCTAATACCTGTTTTGTTACCCTTCCTTTTGCAGTATCCTGGCCTTTTTTCAGCAAGATAATGCCAGACCACGTATGGCACGTGTTGCTATGACCTGTCTTGCAGCTTGTGAAACACTTCCTTGGCCAGCGAAGATTCCCAGATGTCTCTCCAATCGAGCATGTCTTGGATATGATGGGAAGGCGACTGCATCCACCAGGGAATGTGGATGACCTAGCCCGACAATTGGAGCAAATTTGGCAAGAAATACCGCAGGAGACCATCAAGGAGCTTTATCACTCAATCAGGGAGCGTCGTGCGGCAGCTTGCATTCAGGGTAGAAGTGGGTCAACACCTTATTGAGCTAGTTACTTTGTAACTCTGTAACTCTGAAATAAATCATTCAATTTGTCTGAAATTTTAATCATTTTTTATTCTGTACATAATCTTCCTCGCCACCAATTTTTGTCTCCATCGGACAACTCCTTCTAGGTGCGTCATTTTTTTTGTTAATGAGTGTAGTATGTTATCGTTAAAAAAAATACGTATATTCATAATTTTTTATTTACTTACCGGCTTATTAACAGTTTTTTTTTTATTACGACATTATAGAATAAAGATGGTGAAAAGCATGCATTCCCATTATTTTTTTAACCCGAAAAATTAATTATTAAATAGCCAAATGTAATTATGATTTTTTTAATTTATTTTAGTTTTGGATTGATTAATTTTTAATAGATATTTTGGTATAAAATAAGAGAAATATGAAGTCAGTTGTAAAAGTTTGAAGATGCAAAGCATATGGAGTTCGATGACAGTTTCAAGTACCTGACTGCAGATAATAAGTGATCTGGAAATTACTCTTTGACAGTTACTGACAAGGTTTATTACTTTTCTTATTTCATTTGTGTGTGTCTATTTGATATTTTATTTTTTACTGTGATAATCTTATCTGTGAATATGAGAACTGCAAATAATAAATCTAAGAAATGGTGGAAAGGAAACCTTCATGGTTTGAACTTGTTTTAATGGAAATAAAAAAGTCCTCAAAGAATATTACGGTTTTATCTTATTTGAAGTGTTACAGTTCTTCTTCAGATAAGAACCCTTTGACACTCATCATCGATAAAAATTTCATTTATTTTTAACTTTAGAAAATAATTATAGGTGAATATTAGAATGTCCGCTTGTGACAATATTTATTTAATCTATATAAAAGCCCTGCTAATTTTGGAATACATGGGCACAGAAATAAGATTCAGATTACTTGTACGTGACCATATTCTGTGGTCAATAGTTAACGTATCTTTTCTTGAACTTATACAATCTTTATACGATTCTTATACAATAGCATCTTTACTTGTATCAAAAAAACATTTACATGTATCGAAAAATGTTTTTCACAAGATGTTGGAACTTTGATGATAGGCTTGTAGTTTAAAAAAAAAAAAATTTCATGTTTTATTTTATTTATTTATTTTTTGATTTGGTAAATATTAGATCTTTAAACAGGGCTGGTGGTACAGAGATATTGGGAGCTGGCTGCGATCTGAAGGAGCCTGGTTCAATTCCTGGCGGAAGTCGAGGAATTTTTCAAGGTTCTATCTCCTCCAGATGGTTCTAGAGGTTCATCCAATCTTCTTTCTCAGGGCTAAAGGCGGGAAAGCGTACCACTGATCATCTGATCCCAACTTTATCCCGATGGTTTTGAATTGTTGGAGGTCTATATCGCCAAAGACCCGAAAGGGTTTACACGGCCTGTAAATTGGGGCCTTTTATCTTTCAGATCTATAAAGAAGAGCTAGGGACCAAAAACCGTAAGTTCATGTCAAACCTCAAAATACCAATAGTTGTCAAAGCATCATAATTGCAATGACTTCTTAAAAAAAGTAACAATTGATAGATAGGTAACTTAGCCCTAATTTGTTTTTAATGTCGAAAGGACTCATGTGTTGAGAGCCATAAACGACCAATACTTGAAGCGCCAATAGTACGGAAAATTAACATCCATTATAATTATATTGATAGTAGACTATTACTATTCGGTGGGCCCGGTAGCCAAGTGGTTAGGGCGCTTAAGGCTGCGGGTTGAAGGTGACGAGTTCGATTCCCGGCCTCGGCGGAGGGCGGGGATTTTTCCACGCTCCTTTCTCCTCCAAACGGGTCCTAGGATCTACCCAGCCCTCTATTGAATGGGTACCGGGTTTCTTTCCCGGGAGTTAAAGTCGGGAGAGCGTCGGGCTGACCATCCGACCTCAACTTTGTCCCGTTGGTCAAGTAGCGCTGGGAGCCCTTACCTTCCGCGACCCCAAGGACCTACATTGGCCTATAGTGGGACTGCTTTAACTTTAACCTTAGACTATAACTATTCACTGTTTGAAGAATTACATTTGTATCCTACTGTGCGGATATTACAAAGTTGACGCTTCAACTACATGTGGCCATAAAGCCTGGAAAACACACCAATTGGGATTTGTAAATAGAACTGCTTCTACGTGTTTTTAATACAGAAAAAAATGTGAGGACAGTAACTGAGATTACTTGACATGTTCAATGTGTTATCCTTCATTGACAATGCAAAATAGTAATGAACTCTGTCCATTAGCATTGCATTCCCAGTAAACTTCGCGCAGGTTTTCATGATGTGTTGCTTCATGTGGATCAAGTCTCTGATTTTCACTGAATACATTTACGCCTTCAACATGCTCCCAAAAGAAGAATTGAGAGGATTGTTATAAATACGTGCTTCTTTGGCCTTTGCCTATGTGTCCAGACTTAATAGCCACCCGTAGCTTTGCATGTGTTTCAGTTCCGTGAATAGTAGAAAAGTAAAATCTTAAAATTTTAAACTTACTGGAGAATGATCCGAAAACTAGAAAGTCTAGAATAAAACTAATAACAAAGTTATCTAACTTCACAGGAGTGATCTCAAGGATTTAGAAAAAGTATTAAAAAAAATGCAATTTTCGGTTAATAAAATTACGATTATTCCATTTCCTGCTTTATTTGCGGAATTTTGAAATTCATATTTATTTTACGTCTTTTTCGATAATCCTATACGTTGTTGTGTGTATTTTTGTCTCTTGAAGACTGATATTTTTACTTATTAATAAATTTTTCTTTAGAGAAAAGGATGGGACACACAAATTGTTGGAGTATCTCCTGAAAATACATAATTTTTATGGCACAGCTTAGCCACAGATGCTTTTGCGCCATTAAAATCTATTAACTAACAACATAATTTTTATCTTAACAATTTTTTTATTGTTAATATTATTATAATATGACTCTTTGTTTCTGAAAACTTGGGATTCAGATGAACATTCACTTTTAAAAACATGGATAAACTTAGACTCACTCAAATTTCAAACTTTAGTTTATTATTAACTAGCAAAATTCCCGTTCTTCGTACCGGTTATAATGACGTGGATGAGAAAGAAAATGAAATTGTGAGATCACTTCGAAACTTTCCCAGTTGGTAAATAATCACGTGATACGTACAAAGTAATGTTATATTTGAATTTGTAACTCCAGATCCTAATTTCCTACTCCTTTCTACCCTTCTCCACACCCTATCACTTCACCTTCCCCAGTTCGTAAAAAAAAAAATCATATGATTATTACAAATCTATAACTATCCCGAAAATCCCTTCAACAATGTTTGACATCCCCTCACCGCCCTCCCGTTTACACCTCGTAGTTGTAGTTTTTGCCTTCCAATAAATATGTGGTTTTATTATGCACAACAATATTTTAGATCCAATTGTTGCCACCAGTTTAAGCTATGGCGTTATTATGTATAACAATACAGTCAAACTCGGCTATATCGCGATCTTTCGGATCCAAGATCTCAAAGATCGCGATCTGCCCGAACTTTTTTTACTTCGCGATGTCGTATAGTCGAACCCTATTATCGCCCACACGATTCCAAATCGATTGAAAATGGTCATTTCGTGATTACCTACATCATTCAGAGCGATGTGAGAGAATTTTATATTTATAAATCATTACCTTTTCAAAACTTTAATGGGTTATATTAGCCAAAATCTTCATATTTCCGTTTTCTTACGGTTTGGCACCGCCATCTTGGGATTAGCGGTATTATCCAGTAAGAATTAATTGTAAGTAGCAAATCGCGAGCAGTTCTCTAAAATCAATCGATTTTCGTACTTTTTGGGCGAAAATTTGATAAATTTTGCAATTTTACAATTATACACCTTTTCCAAAATAGAAGAGTCCAAGACCAAATCGCGTTATATCCGAATTAGCGATACAAACAACCGTGTTATAGTAGGGTGACCAGATTTTTATATTGGCAAAGCGGGACACCACTGACCGGGGGGGGGGGGGGGGGAGACCTAAAAAAAAAAAAAACCGGAATCTCCACGTTCAACAACCAAAAAAAAAAAACAACGGAGTCTCCAGGTTCAACAACTAAAAAAAAAGGAATCTCCAGTTCGCCAATCAAACAAAAAAAGGAATTCAATAACCAAAAAAAAAAAAAATCGGGACTTTTTTAAAATGCCGCGGGACGCGGGACAAATTGTTAAAAATCGGGACTGTCCCGTCAAAATTGGGACGTCTGGTCACCCTGGGTATAGCCGAGTTTGACTGTATTTTACTTCCAATTGTTGAGCAACAATGGTTTTTGTAGTTCCAAATATTGAACAACAAAGTTTTTGTAGATCCAATTATTGAACAACAATGTTTTTGTAGTTCCAATTATTGAACAACAATGTTTTTGTAGATCCAATTGTCGCTTCCAGATGCATATGTGGCGCTTTCAAGAAAATTGCCCCCCCCCCCCCCCCAGCTTACACTGGAGTCTAATTCATCGAAAATTTGTGAAATACGGGTCTTTTTGTTTCTAATAAAGAACACTCAGTCAAATTTCGTGTTTCTAGCTCATTGTTAAATGCTTATTTTTTTTTTTACATAAAGTATTGGGTTGGCCAAAAAGTTCTTTCAGTTTTTTAAGCAAAAATAAAAGACACATTTTTCATTGTCATCAATACTTTTATTGAGCAACATCTTCAACGATTTGTTCCACTACCTTCTGCCATCTTTCAGGCAACTTCATAATTCCATCTTCCAAAAGTTTTTATCTTTTTGAACCCTCTTTTGAAAGGGTTCCAGATGCCCTTTGCAGTCTTTCAGGAAATTGAAATTTTTTCCATTAAGAGAATTTTGTAAAGACCGAAATAAACGGAAATCCGAAGGTGCAATGTCTGGTGAATATGGCGGATGAATCAGAACTTCGCAGCCATGCTGTAACAGTTTTGGCTCGTCATCAAAGGAACATGCGATCTTGGTTTATCCAGATGGAAGCTTTAGCCTTTTCTATTGACTAATTCCGGACGCTTTTCGTCGAGTGCGGCTTTCAGTTGGTCTAATTGGAGCAGTACTTGTTGGAATTAATCGTTTGGTTTTTTTGGAAGGAGCTCATAATAGAGAACTCCTTTCCAATCCCACGATGTAAGCCTATTGGTGTGGTTGGTCGTGGTTGATTTCGCTTGCTCCACCTTGTCTTCCGTTCCACATTCTGGTAAAGTATCCACTTTTCATCGCCCGTCACAAGTTGTTTCAAAACGGAACGTTTTAGTTATGTTTAAGTAGAGAATCGCATCGGAAGTACAGTCAAGTAGGTTTTTTTTTTTTACTAAAACTTATCTGTAACCCAAACATCAAAGCGATATACATAACCAAGCAGGTGAAAATGATTATCAACTCTTGATTTGAATATTTTTATATGTCGGCTGTTTTCCGCATGGTATCACGTTGATTGTTCTCAATTAATGTCTCGATTTCATCTCTGTCGACTTCAACTGGTCTAACTAACCGTGGAGCATCGTCTAGCCAGAAATCTCCAGCACGAAACTTCGCAAATCACTTTTGACTCATTCGATAGGTCACAGCACAAATCATTTTTTGGGTTTTACCTTTTTCAAAATAATAAAGCGGGTAATATGCCGAAAATGTTGCTTATTGTCTTCCATCTTCATAATCAAACTGGCTGTATAAAATTCACCAATTTTGATTCGTTTTTGTTTTAAATGCACGCTGATATGGTAGCTTCCTCTGCCGCCTTGATAACTGTATTGAACATCTTTAAATCCTAAATTTAACGCATAATTTCTGCCAAGTTAAGCTGTCACAATACAATCTAACAAAAATTGTGTCGAATGACGTTAAAGACACCTAAGCGCTACTAGAACCATCTTACGTAAAAAAAAAAACAACAAAAAAAAAAAAACGAACGAATTTTTTGGCGAATCCAATATTTGCTCTAATGAAATGTTAAAGAAGTTCAAAAGTTTGCATCGTGATGTTGACTCAGGAAAGACCCATTACATAATAGAACGTCGACTGTCCGCACATATGGAGATCAAGGTTAATCAAATATACGTAAGAATACCCAGTTTATAAGAACTAAAGAGTAAATAGGCCTATTTTTAAATTATTGTACACAAGGTTGTTATTTTGTGTATTTTGAAATGTTAACTATTATAAGAAAATAATTGATTTAAGAAATGATTTTCAATTCCTGTAATAACAAATAAGCCTATTTCTATGCTGTAGTTAAAAGGGTTTTTTTTTTATAAGAAATTGAAAAAATACGAGACAGAATAGAATCGAAGTAAAAACGTTCTATTCAGTTTTAGGATTTCTTGATTAACCCAAGAAAGACAAGGTAGGGGTTGAATACGGCCCTGACGACTTTTAAGTTGCTGTACATATGCTTAAAAAAATTTTTAGTTGAAGCATTTGGTACCTTCCCTTCACTCGCCAGAGGTATGTAACGTTTTGAATTTTTCTTCCTTCACTAAGCTCATTTAACTATGGATATATCTGAACCTTCGTCGAATCCGACCTCTCTTGTCTTATTTGTTTATTTTTTTCTTCTTGTCGATTGTTGATGTTTTCGCTTAAGTCTGTTTCAAAGCCTAGACAATGGCTGAAATAAACCTTTATTTGTTAATGATTACGAGATAGAGCGACAGAAAGAAGAGGAAATCTTATCTAATCAAACTCGTAGCTAAATGGATAATGAAAGCAGGGCCGCCCAGAGGGGGGGGGGGGGGGGGGGG
>JAFIDM010012231.1:27984190-27996455 GCA_023159025.1 Thereuonema tuberculata
TTTTTTTTTGGTTGTTAAAATAGGATTGTCCTTTTTTTTGGTTGTTAAAATAGGATTGTCCTTTTTTTTTGGTTGTTAAAATAGGATTGTCCTTTTTTTTTGGTTGTTAAAATAGGATTGTCCTTTTTTCTTGGTTGTTAAAATAGGATTGTCCTTTTTTTTTTGGTTGTTAAAATAGGATTGTCCTTTTTTTTTTGGTTGTTAAAATAGGATTGTCCTTTTTTTTTTGGTTGTTAAAATAGGATTATCCTTTTTTTTTGGTTGTTGAATTCCAAATGTTGCCCCGGGGCCACCAACAGTCTCTGGGCAGCCCTGAATGAAAGTTTATTATTGACGATTGATTACAATAAAGAAAATATGATATATAAATTATGAATAATTTTTTTTTTATTGTTCAATTGCATTTTTTTCAACAGAAATTCTAAAGGCCAAAAAAACCATAAACCATCTTGGGATCGAATACGACCGCCATTGCTCTTTGTGTTCTAGGGATTTACCTTGTCACTCTTGGGTTAATAAAATGTTAAAGGGTTTACATGTTGTGATTAAATTCTTTCGTACATAAAGGAAATTAAACAAGATCGGATTTTAAATTGTTTAAATAAACAGACAAAAACAGTTAAGTGAAAATTAATTGAGTAGAATATGAAATTTTGCCAGCTTTGACGTTTGAGGACGTTTGTGTATATTAGCAGATGAAAGGGTCATAAAGTTCTTTCCAGTTCATTCAGTCGACAGTCATTCTTTTTCAGTCTCAATCCAAGAATCTTTGAATTTCTTCTCTTCTTGTGGCGTTTTCTTAGTCTTCTCTCATTCCTCCGACTCCGGTTTACAATTCCATTAGAATATCATCTATGAAAGTTTCGTCTTATTATATGTCCTGTCCATTTCATAGTAGTTTATATATAACGCGTATAATCTCATCTTTCTGCTTTGTTGACCCAACTAAAAATTTTGTTTCTGATCATGTTTTGTAACTTGATTTGCATCTTTCGATAATATCTGAATCGCTTTCCTAATCAACATCAGCGGAATTTCAGCATTTTGATTGTGGGATCAAAAGTGAATAATGCTTGTCGACATATTTAGCTTTTTTTTTCCTCACAATATTGGGGACATTTTTTTCCCCAAATTCCGGCTATGCTTATCAATAAGGACTCCACAAACACTGATTAATGACGTTTTTAAACATTGTCATTCTAGGATGTTTTATTTCTTCCAAAGGAGCTGCAGGCGAGTTTAGTTCTAGAATATTTGCATCCTAATGCATCCAAGTAATTTTCTGTCCAGATACAAACAGCAGCTGATGTATATAGTTTTTGCCTCTTTTTTACGAAGAGAAGAATAACCTTTGTCTTCTTTAAGTTATATACATCTACGTATTTAGAACTAACGTTATTTAATACGTTAGTTTTCCGGAATTTTGAAGTGAACGTTTCTTTTCTTTTCTTTGTATGAATTTGAACGAATGTTTTCCAATTCCTTCTAAAAGTTCTTTACTGATAATGAACTATAATAAAATTTACTAAATTTTATGCTTGTGAAATCAACTAATTTAAAGATTGTAGATTATTAATATTACTTTTGCTTTTTAAAGAGTAAAAGGCAAATATAATATAATATATTGTCCTTCGTTATAACGTGATTAGCCGGTACCGTCGCTTCGCTCCGAACCCTTGCATATATATCATTAAAAAAAAAAACAACTTTATTATTTAGCAAATTAATATTGAGATCGGAGAATATACGACTTCCCAGCCTGTTGTGGCCTTCTCCGCTTAATTCAGGTGTATTGCGGATTGGCGCCACACATATTTTTGCATTTATCTTGCAAACGCAGAAACGTTTGTGAATGACTGATATATCGTTCGATAGAACTTTCAAATACCAACATTTTATCAATATAATTTTCTCTTCCAACATTTATACTTTTCGTTTAAATTGAGAAAAAGTCAAAGTTTGACCCTTAAAAAAAAAAAAAAAAAGGCGCCATCTTGGAAACCAAGAACTTTTTTCGAAAGATTTATGTAGCATTTTGCTTGTCTTAAAAAGATCTATATTTTATCCATTTACATGACCAATCTATCTCTCATAGTTTGGTCACAAAATTGGAAAAACGTAAAGTCTTACGACAATGACAGACAGAATAACGCTTTTATATAATATAATTTCAAAAAGAAATTAAAAGAAAAAAGATGAATAAATTCCGTCTACACATCTAATCATCTACGATACTGTCTCGATGGAATCATCCACAAAGTACGTCCACTACTTTTGATCAATTTTTTACTGCCCTTTTTCTTCATGTCACCCGGGGCACATATCCGTAAAACCCCTCCAAAAGGACTTCCCTTGACGGTTATCCCCATCCTTAAATTTTGCAACTCAGATATCCTTTACGTAATCCCACGTTATTAAGTTGCCCCATTATTAAAAATTCTCAAATATCTGAAAAACGTAGGCGCCATTATTTACGTGACTAAAAAATTAACTTTTAACTTTTGAACTATATTTTGATGGAATATAAAGAAAAAAAAAAAACCATCAACATATATTTCAATTTATATTCATTTATATATTCATTTATTTATTTATTCATTTACAGTATATTCATTTATTTACATGGAAACCCTACGGGACGATCGCCCTGAGCGCCGCGGCAACGGCTAAAATAAAAAAAAATTGGAAATTCCGGTTTTTTTTTGGTTGTAGATTTTTGGGATGAGGGGGGGGGGGGCGCAAATATCAAGTGTAGGGCGCCTGACGAAATCTTGCCCCGGGCGCCAAGAAACCACGCGATGGCCCTGACCCTATGTTTCATCTAACAAATTCGGAAATGATCAATTTTGCGAAAATAAGTTTTATAATAAAGAAATCATTACATTTTGTCTAATAATAATAATAATAATAATAATAAATAATCATGCCTTGTTACAGATTGCAAACCCCTTCCCTTCCCTAGGTGTGGACGTGTTTCATGAACGGACCCTATGACTCAACCATCGTGCGTGCATTTCGAAACGATCCAGCATCTCTAGGATCTATGACTAACCACCGCGCATGCGTATAAGTACTCCATGTTGCAAAAGTTCAGTCTCTCGGTTGCTTCATAATCAGAGACACAGTGAAACATTCTTATGTCGTTACTTCAAAATTGACGCCGTATGGAAAACTAAAACGACAGTAAGCCGTTTATGTCACCAGATAACAAAGGAAATCTTTTTAAGTCTTCGTGGAAAAATTGGATGAGATTCAGATATAATGAGACAGTACGTCGACATTGTTAGAATAATTTCGAAATCGACTTTAAGAATAAGAAGGAGTCTAAATAAGAAACCAAAGATGATTGCAATAAGAACAGCAAGGCTTAGATGTAGAAACTGCAGCGTATGAAAGGATTTTGAGGCTCTGTCTAGGCGATAGCCCACAAATTTGACCGAGACGCCTAATCCTGGAGCCAGCATCCTGTGTTTATTACTTTCTTTCCTTACGGTTGCCTAAAGGTCATTTGTAATATCCTACTCAAACAGCGTAGTTACAGTTACTTCAGCGAAAAGCCTCCAAGCTAAATCAAAGACCTTCAAGAAACGATTTTGTTTCGATGTAACAAACGAGATTTTCTTATTTTCCTCCGTTGAAGGGCGCTGCTATTTCTGTCAAGCTCCCATGATCCTTTGAGAAAATGCTTGTGATTCTTATCAGAATAAATTCTGATCTATTCCTAAGAAAGTAAATTAAACTGTTTGCTTACATTCGAAAGTTTTGAAAATGATTGCTAATTTATTATAGCTTTTTGTTTAGTTAAAAGTGTAAAAAAAAAAAATGTGCACCTCCTGCTTCTCTTCGAGTCACTTTGCTTCAAACGACCTCACCAGCTCGCAAACGTATGATTAGTCAAAGATCTTCAAAAACATACTGAAGGCGATAACTCCCTTCAAAATTGAAAGGCTTTCGATTTTAAATTTGCTTAAGAATCGTCTAGCACAGCGGTTCCCAACCTTTTTCAGCTGGCGACCCACCTTTCCTTATCGGAATACCTCCACATATACAGTAGAACCTCATTATTTACGGACTAATAGGGGCTGAAGGTTATCCGTTTTAATGAAAGTCCGGTTTATAACAAATAATTCTTACATCAATGAAAGTACAATAGTTAGCTATAAAAAGTGTTTATTATATATCAAATAAAAAAATAGCCTTCAACCTAATAGATTGATTTGAAAAAGATGTGTACGTATATACTGCATTAATCTTCAGAACACGAAGGTCCTGGTTCATGTTAATTGCTTACATTCTTTGGTTTCAAAAAATAATTTATTTTCTGCTGGGTTTCTTTGCTGCTTATTTCTTCAGTTAATAACTGACGGAGGTGCCGTAAGTGTTCATAATACGCAAACACATTTTCATTTGCCGATTGTTCAACATATTGAATAATAAAATTTAAACGGTCTTTCACTTCGCTCACCTTAATTGTAGGCTGACAATTTTTTTTAAATTGTCCTTTATAAGCGACGTCCGTTATAATAGGGTCCGTTATAATGAGGTTCTACTGTAAGGAATAGAAGATATAGAATAAAATCATATTTGTATCATATCCCTTCCTTACATATGATCGATTTTCGATTTTTCTGATCTTTTCTGATGGTTTATTCGATGGTTTCTGATAGTTTTAGGATCAAGTCGCGACCCACCTGTAACCCTTCCGCGACCTACCGGTTGGGAAACGCTGGTCTAGCATGTTTCTAAGGCTCAACATTTGGAGGGCTCAGAAGCCAATCAGTGTAAATAATTTTTTTTTTTTAAATTGAAATTTTTTCTGTAAGTAATACACTAATGTTTATACTTTCGGTTGACAAAGTGCCCAAATCACTCCTCCAAGTGTGTAGTTATGTTATCTTTCAATAAAGAAATTATTCTTCAAATTTACAAACGTTGTTATTTTTTGGTACACAATTTAAAAAAAAACTATTTCATTTTTTGGTTTATTTTATTTCATCAGCAGACTTATATTCCCGTTTCGTCTGTCACGTAGGTTAGAATCGCTAAAATCTCATTAAAATATCATTAAGCACAACAATCCCAACAATCGCAACAATTGCGTCTTTTACATTTGCAACAATCACATTTATAATGCAACTCTACAACAATCGCAATAATCACAATAATCGTAACAACTGCGTATTTTTCATTCGCAATAATCACATTTATAATAATAAGGAATTTAAAGCAATATTAATGATATTTTCCTATCAAAGACGTTGCGAAGCATTGTGATTGGTTTTCTAATCGCTTTCGTTTTTGGCTCTTTCATTGAATCATCAGGCACGTAAAGGCTCTTTTTCATTAATGAATTCTTACTAAACTAATTCTGTACTCACTTCCAGTCTTTACAATTTTGTGTCAGGGTTCTTTAGAGGATCTGGAACTACTGACATTTTTAAAAGAAATTCCTAATTTATCTTAACATAACTTGGTAGAGGAAGTTACTAGAAAATTACTTACAAGGGAAATGCGAACGCTGAGAACCTCACAAAAATGTGCTTAGAATATAAATCGCTCATGCCAAAAACAAGTGGTATGAGTCGTTCTCATGCAAAACTGCACTTCTTACCACGAGAGACATTTGAATGATCATCTATTGAAGGTCCAAGAGAGGAACTTTGGTAACGCGAAGAAACAAAATATCGATTTAATAGGACCAAAAACACACATAAATTTCAATGTCGTGACTGTATTGCTATATTTCCCTCTGCTTAAAATAATTACGCTATCCGAACAACAAACTTTTCCTACTGACCTGATAGTCTTGCACAACTATTCAAAATTCAAAGTGCAGGTCTTCAAACTGCGCTAGCAGACAACAGCTAAGTTTTGCATGGGAATGACTCATACCACAGTTTTTGGTATGAGCGATTTACATTTTAAGTACATTTTCGTGCGGTTTTCAGCGTTCGGGGTCACATACATCCCGTTTTAGGTAAGTTTTTTTCAGTACTGTTAGTATGTGTCAGATGAAGTCCGGTTATTAACCTTCTAAAGTACTTAAGAATGACGAGCAAACATGGAGACCTTATGAAGTACTGTAGGAAATTTTAACAAGCGTGGTTTCACACCAGCTTCATTTTTCAGGGCCAGCATTTTTTTTTCTTTTTTTTAAAAAAGTTTTTATCTTTTAAAAGGCTTTTGTTTTCCAGCACAGGAAGTCCTGGAAGACACGTTCATAAGTTTATAAATGGCGACGAAATGTAAAACGGTGAATTACTGGAAAAATAACATCTGCTACAAAAAGTGGAAATAGCACTCTAAGCATTCCAAACAAAAAACAAAAAAATACTATCAAAATAACTTCAAGAAATATAATTTTTTTTTTTAGTTTACTTTGATAGAAAAGACAAAGTTCGTCAAATCAATCAGTCTGTGTATATATATATATATATATATATATATATATATATGATCGTGCGTGTGTGTTTGTACCACTCTAATAACTCTTGAACGCTGAATGGATCGCCTTCAAACTTGGTATGCCAATTTAAGGATAGCAGACGTTCTAACTTTTATATCTGAAGTCTTTAATAATTAGGTATTTGTAGAAAAATTAACGCGAGAAGAAGACAAAAATCCCCATATGTTATGTTATGTTATGTTAGGTAGTGAATGTGGGTGGCAGAGAAGCCAAGCACTGCGACAGGAAGTCTATATTACTAAGGATAGATGGAGAGAAAGACTGAGAAAGTATGGTGGGAGAAGTGCAGGGGAAATGGGAGAACCCCGAGATAACCTGCCCAGCGCGGATCGTCCAAAAATCCCCATAAAAACCATTAGAACTAAATAATAGATTTCTATTAATATCTTAAACAATAAATATTAATGATTCCAGCTAATGGAGTTCGAATTGATTAAAATTAACCCGATTTACAAACAAGTGTGACTTTAATTATTATTAGCATTATTTATTTTTTTATTTTTTTCAGAAATTGTATTAAACAGATGTAATTTGAAACTTAATGTAAGTTTTTCGTTTCTGTCGTTTCACAACTTAAAAGAAAGAAGAAATTTTATAGAATAATAATTTAGGAAAGTATGCTTTAAGTTCTTTCCGGCACTTGTTTTTCAAAATTGGATGGGAAAGAAACTCATTCACTTCGACAGGTGATAAACAATTAGTTTTATGATGTTTCGTTTAGTTGTGGTTAAGGAATTTTGCTTTACACTATTGTCCTCCCAATGAATGATGGCCGCCCTGTTTTTGTGAGATCTGCGCATGTATCATCGATTAGTCTGGTCAGGCACGTCCGTCTGATGTAATGAAAGGACGCCGCCATTGTGCTAATCGCTTGTTACTTTGCAAAAGAGCATTGTATTTATAAATAATATATATTTATTTATTTATATAAATACTTATTGTTAGCAACTGGTATTGAAATAACGCTAAATTGTCGAGAGAAGTTTGAATTTGGCGTTATCAACATGTCTTTCTCAGTGAAAACAGACTAAGTCATCCATTGTGACAGGAAAACATAATTGATCAACTACCGGAAGGGCTGCGCAGTTCAAACTTCCGCCGGTCATCTTTCATTTGGAGGACAGTATGTCTGTCTATTGCCTTGAAATACTGACACCTTCTTGTCATAAGAAAAGTTATGTTCAGTTTATCTCAGTATGTTTCCTCCTTAATAATGTTTACTTCAGTATATGGGTCTGCTTGAAACTTCGCTTGTATTTTTACAGGTGAGAGACAATTCATTTATTTCTTTTTTTATTTGATAACTAGCATTACGTCCATCAACAGTGGCAGGATAATAATAGAAGCGTGGATATCGATGATGTTGCTATAAATTAATAACTCGACAGTTATTCGCTAACATATCTGCAGCTGCGCTGTTGTTACTAGCGTTTAAATGGTAATTGAAACACTGAAAAAGCATTAATAACGAAAAAAAAATGTTATTCAGTGATAAAAAAAGAAATTGAGAGAATAGTAAATAAATGTATGTGTTTGGAGGCTACAAAGACAAAAGTGGAGAAGAAGTAAAAAGTAAACAGTTTAAGAGTGAACGAAGGGAAAGACGAGATAACGTAATATTGGATGCAAAAATAAAGCCATACATCTGAATATTTGAGAAATGATTTATACAAAAAATAAATATACACGACGTTTCGCCGTCGAGAGACAGCCTCTTCAACTCTTGAAGTTTTATTTTTGCATCCAATAGGGAAGAGAACTTTAAAAAAAAAATGCCTGCCCCAACCCCACCCTACCCATTAAAAAACCAGACTAAAATTTGCTGCATTTAATTCCAATATCATAATATCGAAAAAAAAAAAAAAAAAAAGCTCGTGATATTGGAAGTAAAAGCCAACATTAACAATTTTCGTCCCTAGTTTTTAATTATTGGGTCGATAGATCTTCCGTACAAACACGTTAAAAAGCACAGTTCCTGAAGTTTTAATGAGTTTGTTTTCAGTTATTAATATTGATACTCCGCTATAATAATTATTGTAATGTTGTATCACAATTAAGTGTTGAAAATGAGGCATTTCATTTTTGGGGGTTATAAAATGTTTTCATAAGAATACATTAAAAATAACAGAATAGTGTATGTTTGGATGTAAGTCAGTTTTTATTCATATATTGATTAAATAAGTCTCCTCAGATGTTTTGGAAATCTTTCCTGTATTATATTTTAATTAAACTATTTATTATTTAGTTCTTTAATCTTGCTGCCGTCAGCGACGTATCGGGCGGCTGAGCCAAATTGCTCGTGGCACCTGATGGCTTCAAGGCGCCCAAGTATCGTAGAATTCAAACCCCTGGCGCCCACCTACGCCCCTCGATTTAGACTCAGCTGCCTTCGTGATTGCCTTCCATATTTCTTCCAAGTGTGCACAGGGAAAAATACTTTTCGATTGGAAATAACTAAAAATACGCTGTGAAAACCTTCACCTGGTTGCAATAGGTTCACTTAGTCTTTGTGTCACAGAATAAAACGCTAGTTTAAAACGCAAACCATCTTTTGATAAGGGAGATGGTTTAAATATTTCCACGGCTTCTATAAACGGGTACCGATTTTTCCGAAACCCAAGACGAGAATGAGGAACCTCAAGGTCTTACGTTGACAACCAAAAAGACGGTACTATTCATTAACGTCAGACCACTGAATAAAATGACATCACAGTGGAAACTCCCATCCAATTTATATCGTGTTCTAAAAATGCATTTCTCTTAATTATTTTATTTACGAAATTTATTTCGTTAGTCAAAATCAAAATTAGAAATTTCCACTGTAGATGCGGTAATTCACGGATTATCGCTACAATTCACTTTACACTGGACAATTGTTTGGATGTTCGAAATAAAGATAAATAAAAAAGTTTGCACTCTTCATTATTAATTAAACATAAAATAACGTGATTGATAAGATACGTATTTTTAAATGAAGAAAAAAAATTAATGTTTCTAAAAAAAATGAACCTGCGTGAACTGTTTCGCTGAATCCTGTTCTGTTTTCGAAACAAGCCTTTGGCCGCGGTATAAACAAGCCCGAGTTATATCGGATCTACAATGAACACAGTAGAGACAGGCCTTCATAAAAGGGCTGGTCCTAACTGACGATTGCTAATACGTGTGAAACATCTCTGTAGGTGAATTTGTGAAGTCAAGGTCTTAGTGTTATTGGGGTATTTTAAGATATCACCTTCAAGTCTTTAAGTTTTATTGGCTACCATCCAAAAGACATAGAGATCAGTGGCGTAGGCAGTGGAGGGGAGGGGGGTTAGTTTCGGGGGTCAACTCCCTTTCGATTTCATTATACTTAATTACTTAATAAAATTAATGAATAAAAAAAAAGTAAAAAATCGTATGATAATATCATTACTCAAATTAATTTTTTTTTAATCACATCATAAAAATAGAACATACTAAGTTTTTTTTTTTTTCATAATAACTTCTCCCTTTCCTTTATGATCAGAATATTATGCGATTCAGTTTAAATAAATATAAAATCTGATTACATAAGTTTATGAAAAAAAATATGAAATAAATATATTTTATTCCCTGTTTTAAGTTTATTAAACATTACATTATCAATAAATTAGATATGTAATCTAATCATAAATTTATATTATTCTTTATAAATCCACTAATTCTTAAAACAAAAAGTGTTTAAATAAGATTTTATTAATTTAATGCTATTATTTATTTATTTATTTATTTATTTATTTATTTATTTATTTATTTATTTATATTTTGCTATCCTTCTTTTTGCCCTCCAGTCGTCAAAGCGTGACTTGCGGCGATGCGGTGTATGAATTAATGTTAGTAATTAATTTACTAACTCACATAAAACCAACCTTTCCATTGTTTGTTTATTAGCTACGTCATTTTGCGAATGCTCCCACCAAGTTTGCGTATCCCAGTGGGAGACAGATGCCGTCCTCCTAAGCGGCACGAGGCAACCCATGACCCCGATCTAATGACAACCATTTTTGGTCAACGCACTTCGACACTTGGCGGCTACCGCCAGTATCTTCCAGATCTCGATAGTACAGCGAACAGGAGTGCCTCTTCCTTCACTCGATTTCCTATTGTAAAGAAATTATAGAGAACAACAACAAGGATTAAATTTTTATAAATCTAATATCCCCAACCTCTGAATTTTATAATTCAAGTTATTTTCTTTTAGCTAAAGAACTAGCATAAACAAGACAAAAGATAAAAACTAATTACATTTAAATTATTATTTTATTTGTTATTTTAAATAATGTTTATGTAGTTTGCAATAATATGTTCAATTATACATTTTTTAGTGCCAATGTATTTTGCATCCCTCCCTACAATGTATCTGTTGTTATCATTATTGTTATCATTATTGTTATTATTACTGCTACCATTACTAATCTGTTTTTTAAAAAAATAGTTTTATATCGAAGATGTTTAAATAAGTTACATATTCCGAAATTTAATTCCTTATAAATAAATACTTTTTTTGTTTCAAATAATAGTCTATAATTTTATTTATTTTCGAATCTAAAACTTTCCAAATAAATAGTAAACAAATATTTCTCTTATTTGACTCACTTGATTATTGTGAAATATTCATTTATTCTCTCCCCCCTGTAGATCGTTAATGTTCTAATTTTGTGAATCATGGCTGTTTCAGTTCTTTGCTCTGAATCATTTTATTACATGAAACTCGTATTTCTGCTAAGTCATTCGAGGAGTTCTTTAGAAATAAATCTAGAAACTTCCCATCATTTCTCAAAACATTTTGGTTTTCATTTGAGAAACTTTATTACAAAACTTACATTTTATACTTCATTGCATTATATTGATGACAACGATATTTTAAACATTAATATTATTATTATTAAAGAAAAATAAAGTCTGTTAAAATTAAACAATCACAAAGAACGTTTTACAAAGAAAAATATTATGGTCTAAAAATAATAATTTTGAAATTGTTGATTTTATTGTTAACTGCCGAGATAATATTTTTTTTTTTTTTTATTTATTCATTTATTAAATTTATACAATTCAGTCCCGTTAGGAATTCAAATCCCTATCAACAGGTGCTGTTATTTTATTATGATACATAATAATTATATTGAAAATTACATTTAAATAAATTTTACAAATTTTACAAAATCAACTTATCATCCTCAAACATACTGCAACAAATATATTAGCCAAAACAAATTAACACAAACATAAAATTAACAAATTATTAATCTATATTATCCAATATCCAATTTTTTACCTTATTTTTTACAATTGAAATTCTTTTAGAATCTTTAAATATATTCCAATTTATATCATTAAAGGTTTTCTCAATTATATAATTTAAATTTCTTATACCATATTCATTACAGATATAAGCAGTGGTGCCCAACCTACGGCCCGCAGGCCATATCCGGCCCGCGAAGGTGTTACATGTGGCCCGCTGTTTTATTCCTGTTTTTTTTTGGTTGTTGAATAGGAGATTCCGCCACATTGTGGCCCGCGAGATTCACAGCAAAGTCAATTTTGGCCCCCATATTACGAAAGGTTGGACACCACTGGATATAAGGATAATCAAGCTTTATTCTATTTTTATTTCTCAAATTATAATTTTCTTTTATACTTTCATCTTTTAATTTAATTACACTATAAAAATTATTTATTATTATTATTATTATTATTATATCGAAAAAGTTTCAAACCATGGGATTCCCCAGCTAAGACAATATGGCGGGTCAAGGACCAAAGCACATATTGCCAAGTGTA
>JAFIDM010012231.1:28006455-28020105 GCA_023159025.1 Thereuonema tuberculata
AGTTTATGATGCAATTCGTTGGTTGAAAACCTCGTGGCAAAATGTACAATCATTAACTTGTTTCTGTTCAACTTACTACTGTAGTATATACAGTATTAACTATAACAATATCCAATAATTAATACGTATGTATAATTAATGTTAACCCTAATAAGCAATATTATTCCTATTTTGTATAATTTTGTAGTACTATACTATGTATATTTATAGTAGTAGTATGTAGATGATAAAATATGAAAATCAGAAAGTAAGTATTGTAACCTTGGTAAGTTGACCACCTGTCTAAGTTGACCACGAAAACGTGGAACCACTGGGTGGTCAACTTAGCAGGTTTCACTGTATCAATTATTTGAAATCTATACCAAAAGAGAACCTTCTCAAGCATTGTAATGATTTAGGTAGAATACTTCGAGAAGGTGAAAACAGCGATATACAACCTTATGAACTGTATGAAGAACTCCAGCTTTTAAAATCCAATTCACTAAAATCTGTCAACGATGGAAAACAAATTATTCAGTACATTTTAGAAAATAATTTGGAAGAAGTATATCCAAGTGTTTACATAACAATCAGAATAATGCTCACAGTCCCAGTCAGTACAGATTCTGCTGAGAGAAGTTTTTCAAAGTGAAAATTGATTTAAGACCTACTTGAGAAGCACGATGAGCCAAGAGAGACTATATTCGTTATCAGTTCTGTCAATTGAAGCGGAAATAGCGGCTAGTGTTAACTATGACATAATCTTGAAAAAATTCAGTGAGGCTAAAAGCAGAAAAATTAATTTATTTTAATTTGTGATTGTTTATGTAATTTTTGTCAACATTTGATTAGCAATAAAACTCATATACTCATACATCAGTCTCAACCTATTTATCGTTTTCTTTCTGACTGGGAAATGAAAGAGGCTTCGCAAAGCTGATGTCGCCGACGTCTACATTTGGTCTAGCACCGCCACTGTGTTTAATGATACATCTCGGTTCTACCAAATTATATGAAAGAAACCATTTGTCGCTTAAAATGAAGAACAATAAATAAGATCAAACTATTTTAAAATCAATGAAATATTGAAGGAAAGTTTTCTAATAAATTTTGTGAATACAAAAAAAAAAAATTCCTGCCTTAAAAGGATCAGGACAGAAATCTTAAACAATTTATAATCATCTTTCCTAATGAACAGCCAAACACACAAATTTAACATAAAACTTTACAAACAAGATAAAATTACATACGTTTCGACTTGCCTACTTACAAGTCTTTTTCAATGTGAATTGGAGCAGACGTGGGAACATGTTTTTGGGCTGGTGAGTGTTTATTTTTAAAATTTATCCTTAATCCAGTTAAAATATTTTAAAAAAATTTTTTTTTTTTTTTTTTTTTTTTTTAACTTTAGATTTCCGCAGTTAAATAGCAGTTCTGATTCGCTCATTAGAAGTAGGCCATATCCCTCTAAAAAAAAAAAAACCTTTTTGGGGGAGAGAGATCTCCAATGTAGATATTGGAGGATAAAAAAAAAAATATATAAAATAAATAATAAAGATAAAAATAATTCCCCACAAATTAAGTAAGAATGAAAAACATGTATAAAATAATTAATTTCCCATTTTATTTGTAATTTCATTCATAATGGCGGAATTTTCATGAACCAATTTGGATTTGTCTGTAGATTTTCCTTAAGTTCGATGGGAATTTTGTAATAATTGTTTGTGATTCAATGCAGATTGAAGCATGACTATTTGTATCCAATAGAATCGAAGGTATAATTAGGCTATAACTATTAAATTTAAAAAAAGGGAATAACAAAATAAGGAGGGAAAGAGGGAAAAAAAAATTTCCTTTTTCCTTGTTTCCTTTTCCCCGTTTTAACGTAATTCCGCGACCCCCCCCACCCCCATATAGAGGGCACTTTGCTTATTTTGATTGGTCGTATCTTTAAGACCTCTTGATTGGTTCCAAGCTTTCTGCTAAGGGGTTCTAAACATCCCTAGGTTCGATTTTGCTCTTACGTGATAACTGCATAAATTTGGTTTCCCATGTCTGCTCCAATTCACATTGAAAAAGACTTGTAAGAAGGCAAGTCGAAACGTATGTAATTTTATTTTATCTTGTTGTAAAGTTTTATTTTAAATTTGTGTGTTTGGCTGTTCATTTGCAACGAAAGTTTCTCATCACACATTAATATTACCAGTATATAATCATTTGAAGCATTAATTTCTGCCTTCACAAAGAAATACAAGAGTTTTCGGAAAAAGATTGCGTTCAGAAATTTTCCAAAATACTGCTCTTCAGTTTTCTTCTTAAGCGGCGCCGACCTCAACAATTCTTAAATATGTATAATTTGATGAAGATCACTGTATTATTCTTTAAGTTATCTTGCCTCTAATATTTTTAGAATATAGCCTACTGACTATCCATACATTCACATTGATGTACGATGGAACTTGAAAAACAGACTAATGTGCTCTAAATATCGATAAACGTCAATTCCCTTTATAATTCTGACGTAGTTATTTGGTATGTTTAATCTATATATATAAAAATGAATGTATCTTTCTTTCTTTCTTTCTTTCTTTGTCTCTTTGTTTCTTTGTCCTTTATACACTCCTAGGCCCTTTGACCTATCTGGACCAAACTTTGCAGAATTACTCTTTAGGACACTGCGGAAAAGATAGGCTACCTTAGAACCCGGACCCCCCCCCCCCAAAGGGGTTGAAAAGGGGTAAAAGCCCTGAAAAACCCAATATCCACCTGGTGGTGAAAATAAGAACTACACAACTATTGTGTAAAGTGAAAAATTCGCTTTCCTATGGGGGGCAGGGACACCACACTTGGGTGGGAGGAAGCCAACACAAAGGCTGAAGTGTCCCACCCCCGACCGATACCAGGACCTTATATTTAGGGCCCCTTCTCGGGCCCCCCAAGTCAATTGCAAATAAGGAAAAATTCGCTTTCCTATGGGAGGCAGGGACACCACATTTGGGTGGGGGGATGCGACACAAGGGCCTAAGTGTCCCACCCCCGATCGACATCGGGACCTTATATTTAGGGCCCTTTCTCGTCCCCCCCCCCCAAGTCTATTGCAAAAAGGGAAAACTTCACTCTCCTATGGGGGCAGGGACACCACACTTGGGTGGGGGGGGGATGGATGGCAACACAAGGACCTAAGTGTCCCACCTCCGATCGACACCGGGACCTTATATTTAGGGCCCCTTCTCGGGGCCCCTAAGTCAATTGGAAAAATAGAAAAATTCGCTCTCCTACGGGGGACAGGTCCACCACACTTGGGTGGGGATGGCGACACAAGGGCCTAATTGTCCCACCCCCGATCGACACTGGGACCTTATATTTACGGCCCCTTCTCACGAGCCCTTTCTTTCTTTGAGTGGCATTGCAACGCATGCCGGGTACAGCTAGTAAGTTATATAGCAGTAGGGAGAAAGTAAAATAAAATAAAAATATTTCGTTTGTTTTTTGTTTAATCTGCATTATTACCATACCATTAAGGCAGTATGGAGAAGTTAAATGGAGAAAAGTTAATTACTTATCTTTTTCCGAAAAATAATCACGGTTTTTCAAAACAGATTGGTTTATTAACGAAGAGACACGTCAATAGAAAGGTCAAGTACATAGGAAAGCAGAATTTGCAGGACAGGGTCAATTCAAATCGAAATACTTTCTGATATAGATGACATTGGTCTTCATCTGCATAGATTTAAATCGATTGTTATTTTGTTGAAACTTACTAGGCACGATTATTGAAGTAAAAACCAACAATCAAATTAATATAGAGAGCAAAGCTACCACTAACTAACCTTTTAGAAAACAGATATAATTACTGTATACCTTTACAGATAGTCCTTGCATTCCGGGAGATTACAATTGAAACATAACTGCAAATTTCCAAGCCTTACCAGTTTATTATTAAAAAATGAATGCTATGTACTAAAATGTTGTTCAATACGTATTACCAACGAAAATTTATACATTTAGCTGCAAATAATTTATAATTTCTTATATTGCAGCGCAGCAGTGACCAATTGGTAGAAATCCGATTAAACAAAATCATAAATTTCGAAATGAGAGCGTGGAAGGGCGTTGGTCTCTAAATCATTTATTTTTTTTTTATGTATATTTCATGTGTAATTTCATAAAAAATATAATAAGCCCTATGAACAGCATACTATAGCCCTTACTGGTGCCACCAAATTCTAACGAACAATGATGTTATTGGTACAGTTGTTCACGCTGATCTCGTGAGTGTCATCAAATTATATAGCATAGTTATGAATTATTTTTCACATAACTCTTGCATATACATTAACGTTTCACCTCCCCAGCCTTTTTCTTTTCTCTGAAATACAGACAGAAATTTATGACCACCAACGATCGAAGTAGTTAGCAACAATTCAAACGTGACTTTGCAGTCCAGACATAATCGATCGGCCATGCAAGACAAACATTTTTGGGCACAAAGTGTAAAAGTCGATTTGCTGTTTTTGAATCTTGATTAGATATTTGCTTTGGCTCCGATAAAGACCTTTTTTTTTCTTATTGGAAACAAATAAATGTTTAAATTCATATTCCGTTTTTTATCACCTTTCTTGGGAAAGCGAGGCTAACCAAATCATTCTGTCTGTGTGTGTGAAATATCTTCTTCAAACTTACATGCTTATTTATGGGCAAAAAATTACAACTTTCCTTATTGTTTTCTTCATGTATATTCTTGCTAAGAAATTAGCGAGTGAAGGTCACTGTAATGCGGCTGTAAATACTTCCAAGTATTGCAGTTGTAATCAGAAAGTATAAATACAAAGAGACACCATTAACAATAAAAATAAGAAAACCGTTATAATTAGATATTTTCATCGTTCTCCTTTTGTATTTGAGAGGGAAATGTTTCACTCGGGCTCTGATATCTGTCAGCGATGTGTAGAGCATTTTAATTCAGAGAGTCAAATTAAGACCAAACCTCCAACTATGCAAAGAAGAAAAAAAAGTCTTCAAAATTTCGGGGAAAATGGGGGGAGAAGGGCCCTTTCGGCCCTCCGTCTATTCACGCTATGGTATTGGCGATTTGTCCAAGATTGACGTGAATGTTCTTCTTACCATTTCCTTTTCGTCATAATTGATTTCAACTCAAACTTTCCAAAATGAAAAACTTTGGAAAATTTCTATCAAAGCATTTTAGTCGTTTCCAAGGATGATAACATTCCTCGATTAAAATTATGTTTTTAAAAAAGAAAATATATTTCTTTTAAGCAAAAATATATTTCATCATTCAAAATGTTAACGTTTCATTAACACGTAATTAGTTCTTTTTATAGTTTTACTGCCTTATGTCAGAAAATAGCTTTATTTTTTTCAGTAGTTATGCACAGGATTTGAAAATTTCAACGTCAATGTTAATCATTGACAGGCAAAGGTTGATCACAGCTTTTTTTTTTTCGTGAATCTTATCTGTGTTTCTTTTGTTTTCTTATTTCAAAGATATTATAAAAATTTGTTCAAAGTTTATTTGCTGAACATCATTAGTTTCATTATATTTTTACTTTTTAATGATTTTCAGCGAATAAACTTAGAACAACAATTTTTTATAATAATGCTGCTGATTTGGTATCATTTTAGTTTCATTATAGTTTTTAATTTTTAAAATGATATCAAATCAGCAACATTACCCGGCGCGTTATCAAGTACAAAGTGCGGAAATTGTTCATTTGTTCTTTGTTTCGCTGTTGGAATAATACTCATGAAATTCAACGATCAATCACAAATTTTATCGAGTTTTTTTTTTTTTAAACAGTACAAAACTATTCTTCTTCATTATCAATTTTTTTCATAATTTCATACATTCATACTTTACAGAATGTATAGTATACTATAATATATATGTTACAGAAAAATATTCCGACTACAAAATAACCTTCACAATATTTCGTCTTTCTATGCGAAAGACTTCCTCAGGTGTCAATGTGAGGACAGGAAATTCATCCTCTTCCTCCAATTTTTCGTTAGGATTACAAAACGAACAATATTTAAAAGTAAACAAGCTTATTAACAATATATAAACACCATACATAATACTTAATACACATTAATTAATTGTTAAATACATAATACACATTGATTAATTGTTTCAATTTTTAAATCATCAATATTATAAAAACTTTTATTTAGACATTGTATTTTTCGCATATCCAAATGAAATATTGCTCATTTTAAGGACTTTTTCTTTATTAATACAATCTTTAGAGTTAAAGATACGATTCAATCATTAATACGATTTTCCTTTTCATTAGCAATTTTACACTCAATTACAATAGGTGTGGTTTATGTCCTACATCCATGCAATGGTCTGCCAATCAGAAATTTTTCTCTTTTTATTTAAAATAAGTCAAACTAATTCACCTTCGACGTAATATGAGAAAATGTGTACAGCATAGTAATATTAGAAAACAATACAAAACAAGTAAGGGACAGGCTTTGATGTCAATGTTATGTAAATATTTATTAGTTAGAGCTACCTGAATTTAAAGAATCCTATGAATATAATGAAAGAATTTAGTAAACAAACTTTAATATTTAGTACTCAGTAACCTATATTTGATTGAATATCAGTTCTTTTATCTATAAAAAATTCGCTCACTATTTGAAATATTCGCTATTCAATACTATGTACGGCCTTACTGCCATCTGTATAACATATAACGTTATCTAAACAAACAGTTCTTTCTTCCAGTTGAATTATTAATTTTTGATCATTGGATAAATAAATTTTTCTGGTTTGTTGTTAGTCTCAAGCTCGCCCTCAAAAGGCAATTTTTTTTTAATATTTTCCT
Organism: Thereuonema tuberculata; assembly: GCA_023159025.1. Lineage (NCBI taxonomy): Eukaryota > Metazoa > Arthropoda > Chilopoda > Scutigeromorpha > Scutigeridae > Thereuonema > Thereuonema tuberculata. The sequence goes on from JAFIDM010012231.1 coordinate 28,013,289, forward strand.
GATTTTTATACTGTAGTCATAAAGTCAATAGTTTAAGAGCTTAAGAACCAAAGGTAACTCATCTGCACAGCTTCATACGAAATTGTCTTATAAACTCTAATAATTCTAACTAAAATTCAATTTTCTATTTTATGTAACTTCTCCTTGATAGACTGTTTCAGAATTTATAAGTATTAAAAAAAAAAAAATGTAAAAAAATATAGGCCTAAATATATAGGCTCAATTTCATTGATAATCACTGAAATGCCAAAATAATCATGTCCTTTTCATGCCACCACACCCTTGTGCAAACGACTTATATATAAAGGCAGATATCGCCGTAATCCCCTAGCATTGTCAGCTCGTAGTGGCTTATCAGAATTTATGCGACAATGAAAGAAGTACGACTGTTGGGAAGATGAATCACTCCATCTCGAAAATTACGACGAAGTTCGGATTCAAACATTCGAACAATTTCAACATTGTATCTGCAGAATCAGGGAAATCTGCAGAACACGAAATCAGAGTGGCCGAAAAAAAAAGCCCTTGAAGAGCGTGGACAGCGGCGCCTTGCACCATCTTAACATCCGGCTCAAGTGCAACATTGTCGCAAATAACAACGCAACTCAATGCTGGGCCCAGTACTAGCATCAGCGTTTGAACAACGCAACGTTCCCTATGTTTCATGGGATTTCGGAGCAGATGGCCCATCCAGGTTCCATTGCTGACCACACAGCACAAATCTCTGTGCCTCGGGAACACTGGACTCTAGATGACTGGAAATGTGTGGCCTGAAAAACTTCCAACGAATGGAAAATCCAAAAATAGCTCAGTGAACCTTTAATTGTGTGCGGTTTTACCGTATTGACCCGAATATAAGACGGCATTTTTTCCCAAAATCCCATCCACGAAAGTACTATTTCGTCTTATATTCGCAACCAAACTTGGAGCGCGCACGAAACCGAAACCGAAACCAAGCGTGCTCTGGCGCTGAAGCAACACCACCTGGTGGCGTTGGCTGAAGTCGATCGTAGGCCTAACCACCATGCTCCAAAATAAAAAATATATATATATATTCTACTATGCTTAGTGGTGTTGTACTTTTTTGCAAAAATAGTTTAATTTCATTTCATTAATGACATTTCGCCTAGCTTAGAAGTCACAGATTTAACTAAATATTACTGACATTAAGCCTATTACTGCAACCAAAAGTATTAACGATTTCATCATGAACTGGATGTGGGAAGATAATTTCTCAACAATGTTGAACCTGTGAATCCGAAGTTCGTCGTAGTTTCCAAGATTGATCGACCCATCTTCCGGACCCCTACAATTATAGCTCTTTCGAAGTCGATTTAGTCCTGACAAGCTGCCATAGCAGCTGCGAATGCTACTATTTGAGATTGCGAAGATATCTGCCGTTATGGATAAGTCGTTTGCGGACATTCCATTAACAGGGTACGGTGACATACAATGGACATGGAAACGCCGTTCCCAGTTCTTTTGGCATTTCAGTGTATATTTATTTCATAATATCAAAACTTAGTCCCCAATTGATCTTTGTTCAGCGAGTCATGCTTACCATATTTTCAGCGAGACAGGATGAAATGAAGGGCTAAAAGTTTAATTTTTACCTAAACCTTTCATAAGAGTACGATACTACGTAGAATATACAGTATCTCCATACGATGGAATAAGCTGGTAATAAATGCTAAGGTTTACCGCTCATGTTCTTCTTATTAGAATATCCAATGTTGTAAAAGCAGAGGCTGAATAATTCATATATCGGAAAGCGTATAAGTTGTCCATTGTTGGAGGCAGAGATGAATTTCATATGAAGTCATTGGGAAATGTCTTGCTTTTCTTACTCCATCTCAATTATGTATAACCAAAAAAGTTAGGCAATTTAACTGCCATTTATTTCCAAATGTGTCCTAATTCCAATATAATTGGAATTTGAGAAAATACAAGTTTCAAACAAATTTAATGTATTCTATGTTAACTGACGTCATTTGCGAACTGCACTAACTCCTAATACCCGATAACATACTTTTTTTTCTTATTTATTTATTTATTTATTTTTATTTAATATTAATATTAATATCCTAAAGAATACAGAAATTTTAATGACACGATGCATTGGTGCATTCAATATACCGGGTGATCATAAAGTACTGGCGATTTTTACCGCCCCATATCTTTTAAACTACTGCTCATAAAAATCTGAAACTTTTTATGTAAAATCGTCAAACATATAAGAGTTATATTTTCATGTTATTATTTATTCATTATTATTTAAATTCATTTTATTTGCGTTCAAACACCCCCCATACATCGTATATTTAAATAACTGTTGTGATGTTGTTTAAACTCTAAAAGTCTAAATCCAATATTCAAATGATACAGAAACCTAATTAGGAAAATTTAATCTAAACACTTTTGTCATTAACTCCTTTGTTTAATTAAAAAAACAAAAATTGTATTTTTTTTTTTTGAAAATGCATTCTGTCAAATGACTTTTTTTTGGGAGAAAGTCGAATAATTTTTTTGGATAATAATTTCGATATATTGTTTGAACGCAAATAAAATGAATTTCAATAATAATGAATAAATAATAACATGAAAATATAACTCTTATATGTTTAACGATTTTAAATAAAAAGTTTCCGATTTTTATGAGCAGTAGTTTAAAAGATATTAGAAGAAGAAAAAAGAACTGGATTGGTCATGTGCTGAGAGGTGAAAATCTCATGAAGGAAGTATTGGAGGGGAAGATTGAAGGAAAGAGACCAAGAGGAAGAAAGAGAAAAATGATCCTGGATGACCTATTGACTACAAATGGATATCAAGGCCTGAAAGAGGAGGCAAGAAATAGAACAACTTGGAGGAAGAGATATTGCTGACCTTATTTGCTGCTTGCCATTGGACCTGTCTACGACAGAACACTGATGATGATGAGTTTAAAAGATATGGGGCGGTGAAACCACCAGTACTTTAGAATCACCCGGTATTCGAGCCTTTACTGCATAGTTAACTATCCACAGTGAAACAGGCCATTCACAATTGACATCACAGTCAGAACAACCAATCAGAACCACATACTCAATCAAAACAACCAATTATTACCATGTACTCAATCATAACTCAAAGCTTTTTAATGATCATAACTTTATGAGGGAAAGAATGAGAACTAACATCTAAATCTGAACAACGCTATAGAAAACTCAAGAAATATTCACGATTTTGTTTCAAGTGAGCGGTTGTAGATGCGCTTCATTTGGAAAAGATTTTTTTAACATGAAATTAATGAGCCATACCAAGGGTCCCTGCCCCCATCTTCAAAAATCACAAGATGTTTAGAGAATAGGCCTATTTTTCTTTCTTTTTTGTTTGATGGCCGGTTGGAGGGGAATTTAAATATTCCCGAAATTTTGAAAGTGACTTGTTTTTTTGTTCGTGGGTAGGTTGTTGCTGGTCACTTCTCTTAGTCGGCCCTCCCGAAATAAATCTGATCACGTGAGCACAATAGTTTTGACTGCTGTTTACTAGTTTTCAAACCTAAGAACTTATTAATAATGAAGCATAATTTCGTAACATGAAAAAAAAAAAAAACTTTCCTTTTCTTTCCGTATTTGTCTACGATCGAAGATGACCGCGTGCTAATGGAGACAGACCGATCGTAGATACGCCCAGGTTATAAATAGAGGAAAAATTCGATTTAACATTTCCGAATTTCCTTTTTTTCTTTCTTTCTTTCTTGGCTCTAAAGTCGATTTTTACAGAAGTCGTTGCCAAAAGATAACAGAGACTACGACAATTTTCGCTTTCTCGGAACGTGTTTTTCGTGATGTAATATAAAGAAATGTAGCAGCGTAAAATTAATGTCAATTTCTAAATACGAATTCAATTACCCTTCTCACAAATGTTGAGAATAATTTCTTAAAGCTTGAAATAATAACAAGTAGACTTGAAATATTTTCTTATAAATTGTGCTTTTCATAAACTTAAAGATTAAAATTCGGTTTTGGTTTTCATTAGCTCAGCAAAAATAAAGTTCGCAAAATATCATTGAAAAAGTTCGTATTCCTGAACACCAGTGCTCTCAAACTCGCGGCTTGCGACAAACCTTAAGAGGTTCACCAATATTTTGTAATTTTCATAATCAACTTACTACTTCTTCAGTAACTGTGTTTACTGAAGAAAGAAATAGAAAAAAAGCTTCATCATTAAAAAATTATTACTATTAAAAGCTTATTTATAAATTAATATAGGATTATAAAAAGCGTTTTATACAGCGTTTTATACAGCGGAGTTTTCTATAGCGTTGTTCAGATTTAGATGTTAGTTCTCATTCTTTCCCTCATAAAGTTATGATCATTAAAAAGCAATATAGGTTGTCGGGGTTCTAGAAAATCACCACACATAGTATAAACCAGGTACGAAGACAATACCTTGTTCATTGTGTAAGAAAACTCAATAAGTAGCAGACATGCATTGTAATTGCTCAAAATGGGCGGTGTTAGCCGAGTGCACCAAACCTCAATTAACTTTGATGGCTGCAATGTGGACGTAGCTAAAATTAGTGGGGGGGTGCTGCTCCAGAAAATGTTTAGTCTTTGTTTAGAATTGTGTGGAAGGAAACAAACATGTATAAAAATAAATTTCTCAACTTTCTGAATAAATTTTCTTTTTATACATGTTTATTTCCTTTCACATAATTTTAAAACAAAGGCTAAAATTTTTAGCTACGTCCACACTGCAGCCATCAAATTAATTGAGGTTTGGTGCACTCGGCCATGAGTCTCTCTGCAGACACCGACACCATAGTCCAGTTCCGACCACACACGCTCCCAAATTTCTTACAAAATTGCCTTCGGACAATGGTAATGGAACGACTGTGATGATATTCGAGAGTGCAAAACACCTTCTCCCTACTATTGGTCGCCATTTGCAATTAATGACTCCTAGCGGGCAACCGTGGAACTACTGTATGCCTGCCACTGAATATCTGTAATTTGTTGAGTTTTCTTACACAATAAACAAGGTGTCGTCTTCGTATGTCATTTGTACTATATGTGGTAATTTTTTTAAAAACCCCGACAGTCATTTTGAATAACCCTGTAATTTTAGTTTAGCTATTTATTATTTGTTTTATTTATTTAATACTGGATTTATTATATCTTTTCTTAACAAGATTGAAGCCAACCATCGTTAGAGTAGCCTCAAATAATAATAATAGATTTATTTACAGTAAAATCCCGATTATCCGAGTTTCCGCTTTAACCAGCTATCAAATATTTCTAGGATTTTTTTTTGTTTTTGGTTCTACATTTTCTACATTTTTAAAACTACCGAAAAAAAAAAAACCGAACTTTAGAATGTTGCCTTCAAAAACTCTTCGGCAAAGGATGAAAGAAAGAGTAACAATACTAGCATATTCGAATGCACCTGGAAACGTAAAACTAAAGACAATGCTGATTGGCAAGTCGAAAAAACCTAGAGCATTTACGAATGTTCATATTCAAAATTTACTTGTGTATTGCAAGAATCAGAAAAGGGCTTGGATGGATGCGGATTTGTTCAAAAATGGTTTTTTGATGAATTAGTTCCTAACGTAGAGACATTCTTAAGAAATCAAAATCTTCCAATTAAAGCAATATTATTGCTTGACAATCCTCCCTGTCATCCGAATGATGATGAATTGGTGAGTAGCAACATTAAAGCCCTTTTTGTGCCTCCCAATGACACATCACTAATTCAGCCTTTAGATCAAGGTATTTTGGAGAACATGAGAAATTATCGAAAAAAATGACTGAAACCTCTTATTGAAGGAATTGAGGAAAATATAAGTCACTCCGTTACACTTAAAAGTTTTATTCTAAAGAATGCTGTCTACTGGATAGCTGAGGCATGGGATGAAGTAAAATCAGCCACCGTAATAAAGTCGTGGAGGAAAATTATCGATACACAGAATATAGAACACCACCGAAAGTCCAATGAAGGTAGCGATGAGCTTTTTGATTTAGTCATGAAACTGCCATTGATTGAGCGAATCAACGAAGAGTACATACGTGACTGGATAAACGCTGACGAACAACAAGACTTTACAGATGAAATGATTGTCAATAACGAAAATGAATCTAGCGATGATGATGAAGACAGTGACGATGAAAATCTCCCATACAGATGGACAAAAAGCTATCGAAAGTGCTATTGAATATATAGAATAGACACCAGCAATGTCCTCTATTATCCTTAAAAAAGAAAAATGCCAAAGCAACGTAAAACAAAAAACAATTACCGTAATGACTTTTTTAAGTAAAAGAACTCTTTAATTATCGTAACAATATGAATTGCATATGGTAAATCTGTATAACTTTTCTATTTATTAAAATATACATTTAAACTTACACGATTTATTTTATTTACAATTTTCGCTTTAACCGAGTTTTTCGGTTATCCATGTTAGTTTTGGTCCACATTAACTCGGATAATTGGGACCCTACTGTATTTATTTATTTATTTCATTTAAAAAATGGCAGTTTAGGTTTTTTGGGTCACCATTAATGCCCTATCAACAATAACGATAATCCTGTTATCTATTTCAATATGTAATTTAAATACGTAATATAAAACCTAGCAAGATGTTTGTTTCAAAAGTTTAAAATTCGTATAGATATTATTTATGCCTGCTACAAGTTCTGCTAAATTCGAAAGCTTTTACTGATATTTATAATAGCTAATACAAACGAGGATTAAAGAAAGATAAGTGAAAGTAAGAAACATCAGCTATGAATCGATATTGAATTAATATAACAAAGACAATAAAAAAAAAAAA
>JAFIDM010012231.1:28023402-28034050 GCA_023159025.1 Thereuonema tuberculata
AAAAAAAAAAAAAAAAATATTCCTCCATTTTCGAATTGCCCCCCTGTCGTTGGGAAACAGGGGGTTAGAGGGAATGGTCAAATAGTAATTATGTAATTTTATTGTATATTTTGTAAAACTTTTTTATTAAAAAAAAACAACAAAACAAATGAGATGGTAGAGTACAGGTCTGACTGAATTGCAGTAGCCACCAAATCTAAATTCAGGACCTCGATCTCGGTAACTGGCTTGGCTAACCAGGCTAAGTATTCTATACATTCTATAAACTCACTATGTACATGCATTTCCCAATCTCCCTCTATAATGAAACCCCCATAATCTGAGCAATTTTGGTCGGTCCCTTGAGTGTTCAGAATAGAGAGAGTGCACTGTATATGTGTATATATTCGAAGTTTTATTGCAATATAAGAAAGGTGTCGATATTGCCATAAAAAGAAAATCACTGACTGGAATTAATAAAAAGAGTTACTATTAATAGGAAAAGAGTGCACAGTTTTTTTCAGTAAAATGCGTTATTTTTCTTGGCTATTTGATCTTGGCTATTTTGATTATTGTCTCTTATTCTCTTATTGTCTGAATGCTACTCAATTTTATTTCAATAGCAGAAACAAGACATAAAACAAAGGCAGAAAACTCACACAGAAACTTCTTCCGTGTGATCTTAACATAAAAGATAAACAAAGCCAGAGTTTTCTCTATTTATATACAGTGGAACCCCGACATTCGTCCGCCTCTCTATTCGTACAACTCGTTATTCGTCCAACTTTTTCAAGTAAAATTCAACTCGCCATTCGTACGCTTGCCCCACGATTCGGACAGCGTGACCATGTTACTGGTCGCGCCACGCGGTCGCTTCAGCTCAGTCTCATGCTAGCTTCTGTACGCTATGCATCATCCACGCAAGCTTCGTAAAACTTTGTGCTATTTTATTGTTAATTTTTGTTATTTTTATTAAAAATAGTGCAGCCAAGGGTCCAAAAAAGATTACTGATTCAACTAAGCCTAAAAGGAAAGCAGTGAGAACGACAATTGAATTGAAAAAAGAACACAAGTTTGTAAGTGGAACTCGTGTCTCTGACCTGGCAACTCAATACGGCATGGCGAAATCAACCATATCGCCTATACTAAAAAAGAAAGACATAATAAGAGAGGCCTGTATATTTATTGTTTTCATAGTTTGTGTATTTTATGCTTAAAATATTATTACAAAGGTAAATAAGCAATCATCTGGGGGTCCGGAACGGATTAATCCAATTTACAAGATATCTTATGTGAAAAAATGATTCGCCATTCGAACTGCCTCCTGGAATGGATTGTGTACGAATAGCGAGGTTCCACTGTAAATTTCTTTGCCTCAATTATATCAAATGTTTGAAAACTTAATTTGATTATATTGAATGAAAGGATTTTATACTTAATAGTTTTGTTTTGCTTATCTTTGTAGATTCTGACCTATTGCATTCTTAATAATGTTATTCGAAACTTACTTAAATGAAAGATTATTCTCGCCTAATTTTCCTAAAGCCTTTAGTTTTACGAATTCATTCATACAAACCAAAAAGCGAATAGTAACAGCAATAATAATATGTCCTCGATATCACTGATTCCAGAAACTTCAGTACCAAAGATTGTAAAATGTGAACCACGATTTTCTATACAAATTGCAAATGGGGATATATGAGGTAGTAATATAAGAAATGTTTCTTTTATCTAGTTTTCAATATATGTAATTGATATCTTTATTGTTTACAGTGACAGTCAATGCTCCTTGGTGGCGCAAAGTAGAAATCAAAGTGGTACAGGCTGATTATGATTCCCACATTGTTGTTTGGGGTTGTGCTTACGATGAGGTCTCCGATTCCCACTCTGGTTAGTAATATAAGAAATTAGTAAAATTTCACTTTCTTTATTCATTCAAACAAGTCATTTATCATGTAATTCCCTACATAACAGTCTTTTACGTAACGTGAATCTTAATATATAAAAATGAATGTTTCTTTGTTTGTTTGTTCCGTATGCGTTCCTATACCATTATCAGATTGTGATGAAACTTTGGTATTATTTTGCCCATGCCCGCGAAGGTTTGTGAATTAGTAGAACCATTTTACAATATCTCGCGAGGCGTTTCAACCGAAAATGAGTAGCCTATATTTCCGGTTTCAACGTTTGCAGTTTCCGGTGCGACTCCCTTTTGCAATGACATCAACAAAGCACAGGGACAACACATGGACAGCTGTATGTGGCCTGCTCACGCGTCGGAAAACTTTCTGATTTATTCGTGTATGCACCAGACGGAAAAACCAAAAAATCCAAAAGCACTTCAATAAACAGAATTAAAACATATACACTTTCTTTCTTTGAGTGGCATTGCAAGGCATGCCGTGTACAGCTAGTCAGATAAATAAAGTAGAAACATTCTAAACTTAAGTTTTCTATCGGTTGACAAAAGAATGTTCAGTTTATGAAATCTACCAAGCTTTTTAAAGGAAAGTCAGATACATAGACTTTCAATCACTGATCATGTAGCAAAATTTGAGTAAATGTGTAATATGAGTATTGATAAAACGAAGAAATAAATTCACTTTATTAGATTTATTGGCCGTGCTGGCGTGGCCGTGCGGTCTCGGCGGCGGCCAGCCGTGGCGACCAATGCGCCAGTACCTAGGTTCGAATCCCGGCAGTGGCATGGCTGTTTCACTTTCCTTTCATGTGTTTGTCTGCTTCTTCTCTGTCCCTTGTCTCTTCTCTTCCCATCACCCCAGTCACCTGGTCAGTCGGGGTGATTACGACCAGTGTTCCCGCCGTTCTTAGGGGGAACGCCTTGCGTCCCGCCGTGGACTGACAAACAAGGCCAAAATAAAAAAAAAAAAAAAAAAATTAGATTTATTGAATGATTTGTTTTACTTAATAATAAAATATAATAATAATTGAAAAATAACATATTCAGTATAAGATTTTTTTTCATTCTCTTAATGATGGTTTTCTATTTTTGATTTAATCTAAGTTTTTCCTGAGTTCTTTTTATGAAACAAAATATGGATTTTTTTGAAATAGAAGAAAAGACTGATAGCAAAATATGTAAACTACAAATATATGGCATATTAGAAAAAGTTTCATTCTCAGCCAATTGTAGGCCCGGAACAGAATTTGAATTTACATATTTACATAATTATATTTATAATTACAGTGGAACTTGGATAATTCGAAGCTGAAGGACCACTATAAAACTTCGAACTATCCAAAACTTCGAATTAAACAAGTTACATCTTTTAACTTTAATTTCAGGTCCACTGAATGCTTGAAAAGATTATTCTGTCAATAAGTAAATATTTATTCAGAAAAATCGTGGTATGAAAGACTTAAACACTATATGTATGTAAACAAAATAAGATTTATATTACGTAAGCTACAGTACATATTACATTCAATACAGAAAATTATAGTTTTTCAAAAAATTGTGCAATGTCTATTGTTTTGTAGAATTCAATCGCTTAACGTTAGCAAAATCATCAAGCATGTTTAGTGAACGGAAAACAGCTTCACTTACGTTGGTTTGTCCTTCAATGTACCGATGAAATTCGGCGCTATCCCGTACTCGTTGGCGATTTGGCATTTCTTCTTCACAGTCTTTTACACATCGCGAATGACGGCGACCTTTTCAGCGAACGTTAAATTCTTGTACACGCGTGGTTTACTGAAAGACATGGTGACACTGACAGCAGGAAGCTCGAATGGCGTCTGAAGCGTCACGTATCGAATGGCGTCACGTGTCGAACGGTGGCGGGAAGGGGATTTCAGTTGTCACGTGTCGAATTTCTTAACGATGAAACGCCGAAAAGTCGTTATGGTTCGAAATTTTTTATAAAAAACTTCGAATTAAGGAAGTTGAACTTCGAATTATCCACGATTTTTTAACATTGATTTAATAAGAAATTCAAGGGAACAAGAGAAATCTTCGAATTAACCACGATTTCGAATTAAAGACGTTCGAATTATCCAAGTTGCACTGTATTTGTTAAGTAGGCTTCCTTATGTAGTCTTTTATATTATCTCTGCTTTTAAATTCTGCTTTTTTTTTTTAGAGAGCGGTGGCATCAGCAGCAGAAAACGTGACCTTTCTGCTGACAAATACCAATCCATTGTGGATTTCTTCAAATCCAAAGGAGCTGGAATCGAATTTCAATCCATTGACTGGAGTGATTGTAGAGTTCGATGTGACTAAATAAATTACAAGTCCTGATTCAAGTTATATACTATGTATCTCACTGTATTTCCTTAGTAGTAATAAATATATGTTTTTAAAGTATTTAACTTTGTATGTTATTTTTGTAGTTATTATTGTTAGTAGTGACAATAGTAGTGTAATATTTTAAACTAGCCGGGTACCGTCGCTTCGCTCCGGAACCTTTGCATATAGCATTAAAAAAGAACTTTACTTATTTAGCAAATTAATATTGAGATCGGAGAATATACGACTTCCCAGCCCGTTGTGGCCTTCTCCGCTTAACTCAGGTGTATTGCCGGTTGGTGCACCACACCTGGGGTTGCAGTCACACACTTCATGATCAGTTTGCCAGATTATTCCCTATCCCGTGAAAATTTCTAAAAATCCGGCCTTATTCATTGTCGACATCGTAAAAGGAACCTCTGTGCAAAATTTCAGCTTTCTAGGTCCAAGAGTTTGGGCTGGGCGTTGATGAGTCAGTCAGTGAGGGAGTCAGGAATTTTCTTTTTATGTAAGTAGATTTTCATGAATTTTGTTTTGTTAACCTCATTGATTAGTTCTATATAGATTATATTTGCATCTATTATTTTCTCCTTTTGAACTCTTATTATCCGAGATTCGTTCTTTACATATTATTCCTGGTGTTTCGATATCATGCTTATTTATGAAAATATGATCTACATTTGTTTTCTATAGTTGTTTCTTGTTGATCCGTAAAGACAATTTTTGAAACCATTATTGCAAATAAATTTTAGGTATTTCTGAACTGCATTGTTTTTATTCATTTTGAAAAGATCTACATCAACGTCGCCAATTAGTACAGTTGGACAGTTGTTTAATATATTTTCATTTTTTATGAACAGATTCTCTAATTCTTCAGTAAATTTACCTTTCTTTGTGTTTCGTTGGTTTATATACTCATGGACAAAAAAATTAGCGCACCAAGAAATAATTGCGGGATCGTAACGAAACTTGCAATGAAGGTACATGTCGGGGAGATATGCAAATGATTAGAAATGCAGCGTGATTGCGCATTACGTATAGCCGGTAGAGGGCGTTGAACATCGTACTCTGTGGAGTATAAAACAGGTAACCAAAGCTTGTTTGAGTGTGCTGAATCATTTACAAAGGAAGAGCTGAGGTAGACATGCCATTACGCCGTGTTCGAAGACAGTATACGCAGTTGTCGCAGTTTGAGAGAGGGAGAATCGTCGGGATGATGGACGCTGGGTGGTCAGCTAGGCGAGTAGCTCGTCAATTAGGCCGCTCTGATTGTGTTGTGAGGAGGTTTTGGGACCAGTGGACCCGAGAGATGTCATGTACACGAAGACCAGGCTCAGGACGCCCTCGACAGACCAGTCGTCAAGAAGACCGCCACATAGTCAGAAATGCACGCGTACAGCCAACTGCTTCATCGGCCGCCATCCAGGCACAGGTAGCACCTTCACTAGGGGCCGCTGTGTCTTCTCGAACCTTACGAAGACGCCTGGCTGAAGGACAGTTGGTATCGCGGCGCCCATTACGTGTGCTGCCCTTGACGCCCACCCATCGACGTCTCCGTTTGGAGTTTTGCCGCGCACGAGAAACTGGACTGCAGCGGAATGGAACCAGGTCGTCTTTAGCGACGAATCCAGATTCAATCTCGGCAGTGATGACAATCGTGTTCGTGTGTGGAGAGCCCGTGGTGAGCGCTTCAATCCTGCCTTTGCTGTACAGCGACACACCGCTCCCACAGCTGGTGTGATGGTATGGGGTGCCATTGCCTACAATACACGGTCACCCCTAGTATTGTTCCGTGGCACCATGACAGCCCAGCGGTATGTTCATGAAATCCTGCAACCACATGTGTTGCCACTCATGCAACGGCTCCCAGGAGCCATTTTTCAACAAGACAATGCTCGGCCTCATACGGCAAGGGTGTCACAAGACTGTCTCTGCAATGTTACTACCTTTCCTTGGCCTGCCCGATCCCCAGATTTGTCTCCAATCGAGCATACCTGGGATCATTTGGGACGACGAGTTGGGCATCCCACGAGTTTGAACGAACTAGAGGCAAGGTTACAGCAAATATGGAACGAAATGTCTCAAGACATCATACAGAACATGTATGACTCAATGCCCGATCGTATCGCATCTTGCATTCGCGCTAGAGGGGGTACAACGGAGTATTAACTCCTCCGTTCTTTTGCCTTTTTCTCTGAAATAAATTATCCTTTTTCTTTGATTTTCTAATCATTTACTTATATCAAAGTAGTCATTACGGATGTAAATTTTCGTTTCATTTTGACGACTCCTTCTTGGTGCGCTAATTTTTTTGTCCATGAGTGTATATGGCTAAAATGTTAATATTTTGTGTTTGATAACACAAACACAGTTTTAAAACTAAACATATTAGGTTTCACTAGGAAACTTCATGATAAATAATGTTTTTTGTGAAAATTCTTGAATCATTTTTCCAAAAGATTTCCTTGCTCCGACGTTTTAGTAATTTGTAATTTAACATTTTGCTTATAGAATGTCAGACATTCCTTTTTTATAATATACGTTTTTATAATATATAATAATAATAGCCGGGTTCCGTCGCTTCGTTCCGGAACCCTTGCTATATAGCATTAAAAAAACAAACTTTATTTATTTAGCAAATTAATGTTGCGATCGTCGGAGTGATAATATACGATTTCCCAGCCCGTTGTGGCTTCTCCGGATAACTCGGATGTATTGCGGGTCGGCATCACACACCGAAAATTCACATTTTTGCATGTATCTTGCAAACGCTGAAGCGTTTGTGAATAAGTGATACATCGTTCGATAGAACTTTCAAATACCAACATTTTCTCAATATAATGTTCTCTTCCATCTTTTTCACTTTTCGTTTAAATTGAGAAAAGGTCAAAATTTGACCCTTTAAAAGGCGATATCTTGAAAACCAAAAACTTTTTTCGAAAAGTTTTTGTAGCATTTTGTTTGTCTTAAAAAGATCTACATTTTATCCATTTACATGACCACTCTATCTCTTATAGTTTGGTCACAAAATTGGAAAAACGTAAAGACTTATGACAGACAAAATAACGCTTTTATAATATAAGATAATAGATCAACGGTCGCGGTGGTCGACTTCCTGCCACCCACACTCACCACATAACATAACATAACATAACATAACATAACATAACATAACATAACTTAGTAGTTTAAGTGATGTAGACTCTTATCTTTGAATTCAGAAGTTACCGATTTCTGTAGGTTTCCTTCAATTTTTGACATTTACATTAAAAAAAAAAAAAAAACCGACAATTTTCTGAATATATCGTGAAGGTGTTTAATATGTAAACGATCACGCTCGACGAATTTAAGGATAAAGTAAATAAAAAAAACTAAAGTTTTCGTTATTTATCAAAGCACATTTGTGCATTTTGATGCCATGGAGGAACGCATCCGACAAAGCAATAAAAGCAGACATTTTGGATTTTTTTCTTTGGTTGGATAGCGATTGTTTTGCTTGTAATTCCCTTCCTGAAAGACAATCTTCTCTTTGTTTTTTTTTGTTTTTTTGGAACGACGGGCAACGACTCTTTAACCCCAACCTCCTCCATTCCAAATAAGAGATTACAACGATTTGAAAAATTGAACAGGAATATAAATGGATAAGTTAAATGAATTTCGAACTAAAATTAACTTCAAACTCGAATAATTTTAGATCCTATAGATTAAAATTTGAATGAAAAGATTAAATGAAATTGTTTTAATTATTCGCGGAATCATTATAAAAAAAAAGAAATGTATATTAACGTAGCACCGCATTACAATATCCTTACAAAATTGCGGCATATAATTGAAATTTAAGATACAGATTTTCAAAATTCCATCTAAGAGATGTCATTTACTGTTTTCTCTCCATTGTTCATAATTTAAGGGGGACAATTCTTAATATTCGGTCAATAAGTGATTTGGGTATGAGTAGTTTTCATAAGTTGCTGCTCTCATGCGAAGATATCAAATCATTAAGAAATTTTTACAGATTCATTGAAAGTTACATAACTTGTTTTAATTACGATTTACTTTTCTTCTAAATACTACACAAAACTAGCCGGGTACCGTCGCTTGCGTATATAGCATTAAAAAAACAAACTTTATTTATTTAGCAAATTAATATTGAATTTAGCAAATTCCCAGCCTGTTGTGACTTTTCCGGATAACTCAGATGTATTGCGGGGTGGCGCCACACACCAAAAATTTAAAGCGAAAAATCATATTTTTGCATGTATCCTGCAAACGCAGAAACGTTTATGAACGACTGATATATCGTTCGATAGAACTTTCAAATACCAACATTTTCTCAATATAATGTTCTCATCCAACTTTATATTTTTCGTTAAATTGAGAAAAAGTCAAAATTTGACCCTTTAAAAGGCGACATTTTGGAAACCAAAAGAAATCTCTGTTTTTCAATGCAGAGATTGTCAGGGGATATACATAGGGAGCACGGGCAGGGCAATGAAGGAACGATTAGATGAACACATACGACCGTATCAAGGAAACAACAAAAATATTTCAGAGTGGGCAAACCACTGTCTCAGATATGGACACAATCCGGACCCCAATGAGAACATAGTATTTGATGTTCAAGATGAAAGTAAAAGATTTATATTAGAATCCTGCTTGATAAATTGTTGTTATTGTTTTAATAGAGATAAATCCCTAAAGGTAAGTGGGATATCGTTAGGGATTTTTAGAAAGTCATTAATGGAAAATAAAAGAATAAAAGAAATTGTGAAATTGAAGTAAAGAAATTAAAGTAATAGAAGTAAAAGAAATTGGAGATTTATAAAAGGTTTTACGACCAATGATATTGTCTTTCCGATTTCAATTTACTGTTCATAGTTATTATCGTTTTTATTGTATTATTATTTAACATTATTTTATTTTTGACAAAGGTTTGATGTTGTTTACAAAGGTTTGATGTTGTTCAGTTGTTAAATGGTTTTGCTTTGTTAAATTAAGAATAATTTTCTTCTTTTCATTTGTATTTTGTATACAGAACCATGAGTAAGTCTTAATGTTAAGTTAAGACGAAATATCGGCATGAGATTTGGATTTAATTATTATTTCTTGTGTGTAATTTGAAGTTTATGATACAGAAGTATTTGTACAAGGACTTATATTCTTTGTTTAAGACAATGTGATAGCAAAAATTGAATAGAAATTCACTGTTTAGATTCCAGTGCTTTTCTATGGGGATTTTGTTCGTTTTCTCGTGCTAAGGACCTACATCTAAAAGATTTCATATAAAAGTTAGACAGTCTCTAGTCCTATAATATCCATACCAAGTTTCAAGAAGATTCTTCTTCCTATTTTCATGTAACTAAGTTTTTACGGATGGGGTGGGGGGTGCACACACCTACACAAACTGATTGATTTGATGAGTCTAACTTTCGTGTTGGAAAATAGGCTAAAAAAAGGCCTCGCGAAAAAAAGTAATTGATAGTGCTTACACAGAAAAAACAACAACATTTCTATTGCTGTTAATTCTGTCATTAATATTCGTTGTTTTCATTATTATTAGTGTAATTGTTTAAATAATTAAATGTCGTATTAAAGCAATGATCATAATTAATTTGGCCATAAGCTAATGATCTTCAGGATTCTGTAACACAGTGATTCTGAAAATGATTATTCGATATTTCTATCCAAAAATAGTTATTGATGTGAAAATCTGAATACAGCTTCTAAAATTAAAGCAATATCGTTCTTGTATGTTCTTGGATTTAGGAGTCTCATTCCAAAAGAGACTAATTGTGCAAACACTCGATGCTTAAAATATCCACAAACTGAGGCCTCTATAGTTTTACTATAAAATATCTATAAAACTTAGAGCCATAAAAGAAATTTTCATTGAATATTATTTTCAAAATAATCTATTTACAGAAAGCCAGTGTCGAATCTATATTTTTTTGGCTAATTACAAACCTTATAAGACCAAATGTATGGCCTCACCAAAAACATTTTAACAACCCGTACGATAGCTAACTGCTGCAGGATACTATAATTTTTGATCTAAAGTTTGTAACAGTCTTAATATGCATCGAGATAAAAAAGGAAGGTTGGAACAAAAGGTTTTCACATGGAAATTTCAATCGAAATTTTTGTTCATTCCTGTCCGTTGCTCATCGCAATAAGAACCAAACATCCCAGAAAGTTAAAATTTTAGAGGTAGATGAAGACTCGCAGGTATAAAACTGAGAGCCATAAAACAAGTGAATGATCAGTTCTTTTTTGAATGAATAACTGTTTTGTCTTTGTTTGTGGATATTTTAAGGCATCGAGTGTTTGCACAATTAGTCTCTTTTGGAATGAGACTCCTAAATCCAAGAACATACAAGAACGATATTGCTTTAATTTTAGAAGCTGTATTCAGATTTTCAC
>JAFIDM010012231.1:28047425-28066502 GCA_023159025.1 Thereuonema tuberculata
CTTATAGTCTTATTTAATAGTTTTAGTTTTGTAAAAGAAAAAATAATCATTTTGACTGAGGATATTTCGAATTTCTTCAATTTCATTAATAAAACTACAGAGACTGAAAGGTCTATTAACAGCCATGTATATCACATTACTATTAAATGAAGAAGGACAGTGAGGAAGATTATTAAGAGTTAAGCCTAGGTTTGTTGGTTTTTTTATGGACCGAAGTATGGATAGAACTAGGCTTGCTGGTGATTAAGACGTCGAGGGACTGAATCGTTAGTTTCTTTTTCAATTGAATATCATTATGGATGTTATTGAGAATGTCTATTAATCCATACTGTGCTAAGGAATCTGTTAGAATAGTAAATCATCCACATATCTACAGTAATAGTAGATGAAAAACCCCATCTCACTGTACATATGGAACGAAGTGTCTTTTATGAAAGTCTGTGTATATATTACTTCCGCCGCTTAGTTGTTAACTATTCTAAAATTTCCTGCTCTGTGATTGGAGGAAAACAAACATTCAAAATTTCTTCAAATTTTTTGTTTTTTTTTTCCTCGGAAGACAAGATGGCTGAAAGGGAATTACTTTTCAGAACCGGAACCGGAAGTTGACGTCATTTTTGTCAAGAAATGGGTGGAAATTTGAGAATCGATTAAATTTAGGCCTATACTTGCTAAAAGGGGCATCCCTGCAGAATAATAAATTAGAATTGAGCAAATTTGACGTCATGAAGTAAAGTTTGAAAATATAAATGATGGTTTACCTTGTAAAGTAGTACGCCTATTTTCAAAGGGGTTAAACATCAGCCTCACATCAATAAACGCTGGCGGTTACTTGGTGAGGATGCAGTTTCTTATAGTATACGATGTGAAGGAAGGATATCCGGAAAATTCAGGTCCACTGCATGTATTTTACGGTCGTATGTTGGCCCACGGAAAAGATCGGTAGGCTTAAATCACGATGAAATTGTTAGGCCTAAATAGTGAGCATCACATGGCAGTAGAAGCATATCGTATTTCCTTGAGAACAACGATGTTTAAAATGCAACTTAGCATTAATGTTGACAGGTTGGAATCTGCCTTCATGTCTAGTGCTGTGAAGTTGCTCTGTCATTTCCAAAAAATAAAGAAACTGAAAGAAATCACGACAGCACGCAATGTTCGCACCATCTGCCACCATTTTAAATTTCAAAATGGAACACGTGATCCACGATCACATGATCTGAATCACTACACTGGAGACTTAACCGGAAGCAGTAAATCGGCCTTTTTGCAGTGAATGTCTAGATCGCTTCTGATTGGCTGGTACCCGATTGTAAATTTAAACCTAAAATTGTAATGTTGATTTTGGAGATTCAGATTCTAATGAATGTTCGACGACCATGACAATATTTTTTTAGTTATTTTTTGATTTAATTGTATACTCTTTTTTGTAATTCGATTGTATTTTTTTTTAAAATTTCCAAAATAGTACATACATGAATTTAACGGATTATCGAAATTTTTGATATAATTTTTACTTGATTATAAAAAAGACGTGTGGAAATGAATCTTAATTTTATTCCTTTAAGATTATCAAGTAACATTTGATGAATAAGTTCTAGAAACACAAAATTAATCTTTTAAATTCCTTTTCTTGAAAGAAAGCTTTCTGTTAAGCAGCGCCATCTACTGCAAGCTTCTCGAATTAAGTTAACAAAACAAAACTCGGGACAAAAGCTTGTTTTGAAATTTCATTTAAAGAATTTATAATTAAATTCTTCATTAATTTATTTCAAACCATTCTATTAAAAAATCTGAATGAATTGCTTAATTAAACGTATACATTTTAAAACTACAGGTCTGTGAATATAATTCTTTTCCGTACAAATAAGTTATTTGGATGTCAAATATCTAAAAAGTCACAGTATCATTTTAAAATGGAAAAAAAATACAGTAAAATGTGAAGTTTCTGTATTTTAATTGTTCGTTGTAAATTAGTTGCTGTCAATAAATTGTTATTGTAGGTACATTCGCAATAGTGATTCAAGCAATTGACATCAATGTTTTTCAAGATTAAAGTTTCATTCTTTATCTGCTGAAATCTATTAAATACTCAAACTGTACTCTTGCTTTTGCTACTTTAATTTCGGGAAAAAAAAAAAAAAAAAAAACTATATAATCGTTAAAAAAAAAAGCACTTCTATTTATGAAAATCCGTTGTATTTAATTTAACTTTTTCCAAATTTAGCGCTATTATCAATATTTACAAGTATTTAAAAATCGAAATTTTCTTTCAGGAGAAATAATCATATAATTTTTTTTTGGCATAGAATTGTTTACTTTTGTATCTCAAATTTATAATCCTGCAATGATTAGAAATGAAATATTTTATTCAATGGAAGCAGAAACAATTAAAAATAAATAAAATAAACCATCAGCCTAAATTATGCTTTAATAGCATCAACACAAGTTGTTTATGGTTCTTAGGTATTCAGTCCCAACTACATAACTATTAATTTTATTTTATTAGCTTTGTAAGTAATTACACTGATGTCCTTAAATTAATGGATCTTGCGGATTGAACTATTCTGGTTGTCCGGCCAAACTTGGTAGGTGGGTGCGGAAGGTCTTTCCAAACCATCCGACACAAATGGTAGAACCCGTTTTGTCTGCATAAATAAAGTTCAGAAATGCCACCAGTATAGTGCCAGTGCAGGTCACGACACAGAACGTATTATGTGGCTGTTTTCGTCACTTGATTGTACAGTATTGATTATACAGTATTGTATATCGTCGTGTCTTAGCCATCGTATCCATTGCAGATGAGAGGAAGAGTTTATCATCTGCATGTTCGGGAAATTTTCGTTTATCGGGCGAGATTTGCTTTACTTCGAGATTTCTTCGGGACGGGATTTCGCGATTTATTTAAATTCAACAAAAGGCTTAATAATGCTGGGATTATTAATCCTGGCAACTGAAAACTACAATAAATCATTGAGAAATACGCTGGGCTATTTATTTTCCTTCTGCCTTCCAATTATACATCAACAACAAAGTGTTTTCGTCATGGCGCTAGCGATCGACCGGCGAAACCAATAAACAACAGACGACGGCCTTCGTGATTCGACTAGCGACAGACATAAAAATGTTTTTGTTTGTTGTTATTACTGTCATCCATATCAAGTTTCAAAACCCGAACAACTATTTCCCATTTATTGAAGGAAGGACAGTCCCGTCCCGTTCCGTCCTAAAAATCCAATCCCGTCAATCTCAGTTTTAGGAGTTGCTATCGTGACAATGGGAACTACACAAATATTGTTATGCAACACTTAGAGCTAAACTATTGTTCTGCACAATAGCGCTATTATTGTTCTGCACCCGGTGGCGACAGTGGGAACTATACAAATAGTGTTGTGCAACAATTGGAACTAAAATATTGTTGTGTATAATAGCGACGGGGTTTTCGGGTTAGATATAGATTTGTAATGATCAGATGATCTTTTACGAACTAGGAAAGATTTAAAGTGATAGGGTTATGACGTTACAAAATTCGAATTAGGGGTGTACACTGGGAGGACGGTGAGTGGATGGGCAAACATGGTTCAAAGATACTTCTACGCGGTTTTCGGGATAGATATAGATTTGTAATGAGATCAGACCTTTTGAGTTGTTGTTGTTTTTTGTTGTTTTTTGTACCAACCGGTAAAGTTCCAAGTGATGTCGCAATTGCAATTTCTTTATCATCCACATTAAAACATTTGTTTTTTTTTTGTAACCCGAGCGAAGAATGGGTGTTTGGCTAGTTACCTGTAGTACCGGATATGGGACTACCCATTGAAAAACCTTTTGCCTGTACATAGAATTTATCCTCGTATTTAAAATATTTATTTTAATTCCGGGAGGTCACAGTATTGGTCATTTTAATAAAAACGTTTTTATGAACATGTGTCCTATTCCGAGCGGTTTCCGAGATAGAGCTATTTGAATGGACAGCTGCAAAATTATTGATAAGAAAGAGATAATAGGTACTGTTTCTAATTGTTTCATTGTTTAAGTGGCACATTTGTTACAGTTTATAAGAAATTTTCGAAAATTCCACAACATCAATGCGCTTTGCAACTCTCATTAATTCAGGTACCTCAGATACTAAAACATTACGGCAGGAGGGAAGGATAATACCATGAGTAATTCAAAATATTGTAAGAAAATTAGTTTAATGTGAGGAGAAATTGTTGGAAAAAAGGAAGTTGATTCCATGGCCTTTCATGCTCTCCTATCTTGTCATTGAGGGGTAAATCTAGCTGAAAATCCATACCAATGGTGAAACAGGTTCTAGATTCCCCGTCAATGACAAATTTAGAAGCATGAATTGATTTTTGTTCATGTAATGCACGTTAGGAGAATTCCGTTTTTTTTTTTTTTCAAAATATTATACTTTTAATAACTTACTGTTCGCAATAGAGCACATGTTCCAAAAAAAGTTTTTTACAATGACCGATACATGACCTCCCGGAATATTGGCCTTTTCTTCTGTTATACTTCTTTATATTAGAAGGTACAGCTATTTCTCTTTTCAAAACTGTTTCTTGATAAAATTTAAAAAATTAAAAAACAACAACAAAACCTTGTTGCCGCTTCATGATTTAATCATTCTGAGGACTTCCATTCTGTGGGATTTACAAAAAGAAACTCAACTATATCCTATAATGTTAAAAGTATTAAAAGAAGAATTCAACGATTGGAACAACGTGAGGAAACAAAGACAAGATGTCTTCAAAATAAATGAAAGCTTTACTACAAGGAAATGAAGCAGGTCACTAAGAGATATTTAACAGTTTCTTAGCAATATTTCAAAAATACATCACGGAGTAGGCCTAAGTCATATAAAATGATTCCGATGCTTGCCCCCTGTTACTCTCTAAAGTGACAGTTATTTATGCTCGTTGGGGAAGATGAAGGGATCAATTCTGACCAGGACCCCCATAAGGGAGGGAAGAGGGGTGTCAGTTAGTTCCTCAGCTCCGGGACCCGGGCTGAGGTCTTAACCAAAAAAAAAAAAATATATGAATTAGCCAATCACTTCTAGACTTTTTTTATAATTAAGCCTACATTTTATATAAGGGTAAAAATTAGATAAGTGGCTAAAATGAAACACAGAAAAATATTGGAAAAAATTTAAGAAATATGCATTTATTAATTTTTAATTCACTTACTGTTAACTTATTATTGATAACAAAATCACTTTTCATACACTTAAGTAGATATTACAGCTTTAATATAGAATTTTTAAAAGTGGCATGCCAATAAAATGAATAGTCTGACAGGAAAATGACGTCCCCTGAAAACCGAATGACAAGGTAGAGGAAAATGATCACTCCAATTCTTATTAATGGGAAAATGAAGTTCAATCAACTACTAACATAATTAAACTATAATGTTTTACTATAAAGGAACAATATGAAGGAAAAATCAACATAACAAAGCCTCTGATAAATCGTAATCCTTAAAGAAATGGAACAATGAATCAGTGGCGTATCAACGCCTTTGGGGGCCCGGGGCGGGGAGTTCCATTATTCAACAACCAAAAAAAAGGAAATCTTGCTTTTACAACCAAAAAAAAAAAGGAAATAAGGAGATAAGGCTAAGCTGGTTGATGCCCCTCCCCCCCTTGGTACGCTACTGCAATGAATGTGATTTTAATTTGGAGCAGGAAAATGACGAGTAGTATAGTCGCCGCTACAAAACCTCTGAAATATTATCAAATTACATATTAGCATTTTAGTCTTCATGTTATGTTCTATAACATATACTAATTATTTTAAACCCAGATTTCATGTTTGGAAATAACAATATTTTAAATTACAGTGAACTGAAGGTGCGAACATGGAATTGTCATCCGGCAGGAAAATGACTTTTCATATTCTTCCTTGAAATTTTAATGCCTAATTTTTATTTTTTTTTATCTTAAACATATTTGATATGATTAATAAGGAGATATTATAAATGTTTTAAACATTTAATTTCAAAAATAAACAATTTTTCCGGGTTATAAATGTCAAGAATTAGATTTTGCCACTTATCTAATTTTTACCCATAAACTACTTCATGCTAATAACTGTATGTGGCATGTTTAAAAGGGACAAATATGAAATAGTGTGGTGTTTTCGCGATATTTTTGGCTAAGAATCTATGATTTTTACAATAACCTAGTAGGGATCTATTACTGTGTTTGGTATCTGGGCCCTGAATTTGATACGCGGGTCTCTGAAACTAATCACATTGTTTCTTCATTGGTCAATCACAGTGCCATTATTAAAAGGTTTTTAAACAGTGTAGGATTGTAAAGGTACCCGCACACGAGGGAGCTTTTGCTGTGCAACTCGAGGAAATTGAGGTGCACAGAAAAAGCTGCATGCGACTGTCAGGGCGCAAACGATGCAACATTGCTAGCGCCGCCGTGCGGACAACAAACGAAGCACACTACGAATTTGAATGACATCACTGGACATGACGTCAAGGATACTGCTGTGATATCGTTCCAAAACTAAATATTTGTGATTTATTTTAAACATATGAGAAATATTTTTATAATATTATTAGCCGGTATGTAATCGCAATTGATGGCAATAATTCGATTCACGAATAACAACGACCAACAGCCAATAATAATCCATTGCTCACTGAAACAATGACGTCACGTGGCAGTTTCCGGAAATGGTGAATGAGCGAAACTCCGCTTGCGATGTGAAATATTCAAAAAATCTAGGTTTTTCAAACGCTATGCTACATTCTACCGCATTAAATTACTGCATTTACATATAAACTGTAATTATGTGTGAAAGAAACTCGAAATAATCTGATATTTTTGCTGTATTCGCGATTCGCCCATCTGAAGCGAAGGAAAAATGTTTCGACGCCATGTTTCTTCCTTGGGCCGACGTCACGAGTGACGTATTCCAACGCTGCACTGTGATTGGATAATTCCATGCAGCTTCCAGGCAACATTCCGTGTTGCACCGCCGTTCTGTGAAGCTTTTGTTCCATGCAACTTCCATGCAACTTGGCCCATGCAGCTCAAAAAACCGCTCTAGGCATCAAGTTGCACATGCAACTCGGCCAAAAGCTCCCTCGTGTGCGGGCTACTTAAAGATTATCACCATTTATGCACAGTGTTTCCTAATTTATTTGACTGTTTGTTATTTAATTCTATTATTTTTTTTTTTTAAATTTTATGTGGGCTATAACCGATTTTTAACTGTCTTTTTAAATAAAAACGAATCTGACATCAGAAGCACGATCAACGGAAAATTTACATGAAATAATATAATTAAATAAATAAATTAAAATGTATAGTAAATAATAAAATAAATGGTGATAAAAATCATTACAATTACAAACAGTAAGATAAATTAGAATCTAAAGTGAATGACTAGTGATAAAAATCATTATAATATTTGTCCATCCTGAGATGGCCAAGTTTTATACTCCCACGTTCCTCAATATTCTGTGAGTGCAGTGGCGTACCTAGGAGGATGCGGTCTGCACCGGGCGGCACATATTTTGGGGCGGCATTTTTTATATTTAGTTTTAGTTGTAAAAAACAACTTGTTCACTTCATAAGTTTACTATTCGATTTCTACGAATTATGAATTACTACATGATTTCGAATACAGTAAAACTCCGTTATGACGCTCCTGCTTACAGCACTATCCCGTTCTTTACACTCCTTTCATACGGTCCCTGGAATTTTCTATGTAACTCTGTATACTTTTGCCCTCTTATAACGATTCAAATCCCGCTTGTAGCGCTTTTTTTATATCGGAAATTGTGTATATAAAGAAATGTAACATTGTAAAGATTTTTTCTTTCCCTGGTAGGAGGGAATCTTTGAACTCTATGAAGTGCGGGTCTGTGATACAGTGGTGCAAAATGTCGAAGCGGAAGTCCCTTTCTCTAAGTGAAAAATTGCAAATTCTCCGTAAGTACGATGAGAATTCTATACTAAGTCAGAAGGATTTCGCAGAATCTCGAGGAATCCCCTAATCCACTCTGAGAACAATAATAAAAAAATAAGGATGCAATTACCGATGCAGCGAAGGGTGGTTGAAAACGTAAAAAAGTAAAGTGTGGAAATATGAAGATGCCGAGGAAATTCTAATTGAATGGATTCATCAGTCCCATGATACATCAGTGCCATTAAGTGGTCCAATCATTCAAGAAAAGGCGCGTGAAATAGCGGGCAAATTGAACACAGAATTCTCTGCCTCCAATGGTTGGCTAGATAGATTCAAGAAAAGGCACGACATAGTATTTCGCCAAAACAATGGAGAATCAGAATCAGTTAGTGACAGTGATTTAAATGAGTGGCAAAATGAAGTGCTCCCCATGCGCTGCGCGATGTTTTCAATGCGGATGAATGTGGCTTATTTTTCAAACTAATATCCGACAAGTCATGCGTTTAGCCATGGAAAAAATGCCTTGTTGGAAAATTAAGCAAGGAAAGGGTAACTGTTCTCGTTGCTGCAAATGCTGATGGATCTGAGAAATTGCCACTAGTAGTACTTTAATTCAAAATTTAATTTTAATTCAAAATATTTAATTCAAATATTGTGTATATTTGAAGTTATGATATAGAAGTATTTGAATGCCACTGGTAGTGTTGGGAAAGTCAGGAAGACCTCGATATTTTAAAAACATTAAAAGACTGCCAAGTGAATACAAGAATCAAGCATATGCCTGGATGACGGGTGAGTTGTTTGTCTCTTGGCTGAAAGACTTAGACCAAAAAATGATTAAAACCAATCGCAAGATTCTGCTTTTCATCAACAACTGTCCAGCTTACTCGAAAAATGTGAATCTGAAAAATGTAGAACTTGCTTTCCTGCCAACCAACACAACAAGTAAGATTCAACCAATGGATAGGGAGTAATAAAAGTGCTAAATCATTTCTACCGAAAGCGTGTTTTGCGATATCTGCAGTGTGATGTCTCAATGGAGATTCAACTGCGATATCTGCAGTTTGAGTCTCAATGGAGACTCAAATCGCATCACCTTGCTGGATGCTGTGAACTTGATCTCTGCTGCATGGGAAGGGATTGATGCTCAGACTATCGCCAACTGCTTCAGGAGAGCAGGATTCTTTTGGCCAAGTGCACCAAACTTCAATTAACTTTGCCGGCTCCATTGTGGACGTACCTAAAATTAGTGGGGGTGCTGCTCCAGAAAAATTTTAGCCTTTGTTTTAAAATTGTGTGAAAGGAAACAAACATGTATAAAAAGAAATTTATCAAGTTTCTGAATAAATTTTCTTTCTATACATGTTTGTTTCCTTTCACACAATTTTAAAACAAAGGCTAAAATTTTTCTGGAGCAGCACCCCCCACTAATTTTAGGTACGTCCACAACGCAACCGTGAAAGTTAATTGAAGTTTGGTGCACTTGGCCATTAATGTTGTTAAATTGGGTTATTATCTACCAACTGTGTAAAACTTTCTGTGCTTCGACAGGGGGTTAATTTTCTTTTTTTTTTTAATTTCGTAGGAACGTGATCTAGCACTCCCCGGATGATGACGAGGATTGAATTGCTGTACGGGAGAAGTTGGGGTGAGTTTACAGGATTTTGTGTCAGTTGACGATAGCCTAGTGACCTCAGAAATCCGCGATGTTGACGACACGATTGCAGATCATGCTGCTGACCAGGATGAAGACAGTGAAGCGGAGGAAACTGAATCTGCAGAGAAAAATGCTCCCACAAGAAATGTAGCCCTCACCGCACTAAATATACTCCGAAAATATATTAGTGTTGCTCCTAGTGGCGTATCAATTGATGTTAATAGTTATTTGAACCACATTGAAAATATCATAATTCATTACGGTAGCACACACACACGGCAAAACACAATGAAAGATTTTTTTAACAGGAAATAAGCTCATATTGCACTATATCTATTGCAGAATTAAGTATGTTTCCTGTAAAATGGTGTCTAAATCTTTCCGCATCTCCTAAATCATTTCCCGTCTATAGCACTATCCCGCTTATTACGCTTGTAGGTCACGGTCCCTTGATGAGCGTAATAACGGGATTTTACTGTATTTATTGACTTTGTTGACATTGATAAAGAACAGTTCCATATTGAAACAAAAAGGATCCTGATTTTTATGGCTGTACCTGCACTACAAGAAGAGGCAAAACGTTGGAAAAACGAGGGGAAAGGCCCTCTTGGTCTACTAAAATTTATTCAACAGTATAGATTGAAAAATTCTGTACCCAACATTGTAATTTTGCTAAGATTTTTTTTAACAATTGTTATCAGTGTCGCTAGTTGCGAAAGGAGCTTCTCCAAATTGAAGTTGATAAAAAATTATCTTCGTTCCACAAGTTGGCGATGTCGCTAAGACACTGGCCTCTCACCTCTGAGTCCCGGTTTCGGTTCTCATGTGGGTTTCGTTGATGGTGGCGATCCGCGCTGGGCAGGTTTTCCCGGGGTTCTCCCGTTTCCCCTGCATTTCTCACACCATCCTTTCTCAGTCTTTCTCTCCGTCTGTCCTTCTTTCCGTGGGATAGTACAAAAGATCTTTCAGGTCGACGTGCTCGGCAGTCATGCCACCCACTTTCAATTAATCTAATCTAATCTAAGACTACAAAATCTTGCAATATTGTCCATAGAACAAGAAATTACAAATAATATAAATTTTGAGAGCATTATATACGATTTTTCTACTATGAAAGTTAGAAGAGTAAATATATAAATATGTTTACATACACATATGTATTCAATTTGTTTGTTTATCCAAAAGAAATGAAATTATTTATTTATATTGATAAATATAAAATAAAAAATACTTAATGGTAATTTTTTTTTTGTAAATTAGATATATGTTTTGTAATTTAAATATGGCATCCAATGATAAAAAAGTCACCCGCCCATAGTTTGTCTCAATTACAATTATTTATTTATGTTTATTAATTTATAAAAACCACCATTTCATTGACTTAGAAAGGGCGGCAAATTGGAGACCGCCCCGGGCGGCAGAAGCTCTAAGTACGCCACTGTGTGAGTGTCTGATAATAATTAAAAGAAAATCATCTACAAAGGACATGGTAAAAAACACGTACGCCTGAAAGACAGAATTTATTTAAAAAAAAAAATATCAATTCCATTTTCAGAAAGCATGGGAATCTAATCTAATACGAATACTATAAAGTGAAATAGAAGAGAGAAAAATAATGGATATATTAGAAAAATACCAATCTATTTGTAACTGAACAGAAAATTTTAAAAATTTTGTAACACTTATTTTGTTGTATAATTAAGAGACCATTAAAGAAACGTTTTTCAAAAATATTTTTATTCTTAATCAGCAGTCAAAAATAACAATAAAAAAGTATTCTAAAATTACGTATTTTTTTTTTAATTCTCCTGAGTATTAATTTTTAAGAATAAGTTATCGAATATGACATCAAACTGCTTAATAATCACCCACTCTTACACGTTTCTCCGTAGACATATAGAACAAGAATGATCATTGGTCAACAAAAGTCACGTGCATTTAGGTTATTGTTATATTATATTTTCAAGTTGTTTCCGTAGCAACAAGAACGCGATGAGTGAGTGGACTGCAACCAAAACATTAACCATGAATTAAATTAGATAAAAGAAAACACACGCTTATTATCAATTAAAGTAGCAGGTAATAATTTCTTTTAGGATAAAGACAAAATTTCCAGTCGTTTTCCCTAAAATTTTTACAGTAAAATAAACCAAAGAACGCACATAACTAAACAAAACAAAACACAAATTCACTGAGCTATTTTTGATATTAGTGCTGGAAATGGAGGAAAGCGCTGTTTCGAGGCTTTTTGGCCTCTCATCAGCTCCACCTATCCAGCATACCCAAGCTCAGTGAAAAGCTAGCGGGGATTAATTATTCACCCCTTTTTATTCTTGATTTTATTTTGATGTTTTTGTAATTCAGGGGTCATTGATTTGTATGTTTGTCCGTTTTGTCTATTCGCCCTTTTCACTGAGCTTGGGTATGCTGGATAGGTGGAGCTGATGAGAGGCCAAAAAGCCTCGAAACAGCGCTAAACTCCATTTCCAGCACTAATATCAAAAATAGCTCAGTGAATTTGTGTTTTGTTTTGTTTAGTTATGTGCGTTCTTTGGTTTATTTTACTGTAAAAATGTATTAACGCACGTTCATTTCCTTGTCTTTTCCCTAAAATTAATAAAACAAAATTTATGAGAAGGAATGTCATCACAAGATTGAAAATTGAATTTTACGATATAAAAAGGAAGTCGTTCATAATATAAATAGAGACTTGGAAAGATAGGGCTGTTCAGTGATACTGACTACTCTGTCTTCACAAGTCTCACTTTTAATTATTTAAGTTTTCTTTAATTTTTATTATTTTTATATACTTTTTGTTTAATTTAATTTTGAATTGCCAAATACATTAAGGAGATACTAGAGAGATTGAATATGTTAAAATGCTTGAAGTTACTGTTAGGATCGACATTTAAAGTGTTGTGGGGATCAGATGCATCAGAGCACATTATCGCTTATCGTAGTCAACGATGCTAGAAGATGAGCATCATGCTCGGTCGCCATCAACCTTTTCCCTATCCGGTAGGAGAATGGTTGGGCCTCTTATAAGGGAATTACATGCGAAATTTCTAATTGATATGTATACAAAGCAAAAATGATCTAAAAAGAGAACTTGGGCCTGTTTCTCTTTTAACTTCAAAATGAAATAAGGGAGGGGGTGTCAGTTGGTCAAAGGCTGAGGTCTTAAACAGAAAAGGTTTTGCCTGAGATTACCGAAGCCCGATGGACCGATGTGGAGGACTGATTCCGGTCAGCAGTTTGTTTGGAAATGTCCTTGACGCCAGATGTTAGGAGGCCAGTTATCTTGGTGTCTGTGTAAAAAAATTCCTAGATCCTTGATAGAATCCTGAATCAAAACCAATTTCCCTGAAATAATATCTTTGATATTTTAATATATTTGATACATTAGTTGTAATAAGTGGATAATTTTACAAATAATTAATTTATTAGGATCCGTTAGATATGATAATTAATTTTAAACATGTAGCACCTTTATTCTGACAAATACAAATAAACAATTGCTCAAAAAATATATTAAGCAGCTTTATATGCTGTCGAAAACTTGCCTCAAACCGGTAAATGGCTCGAAAATCTGCCACTTGCTCTAAATAAAATGAGCTCTAAATTCAGGCATACATTAGAAACAAATCCACAACAGATCCCTTAGCGGCGAGAAAATTTATTAAAAAAAAATACGACATCACGCTGAAATCCGGATTTTTTTTTGCTCGTGGTTTCCATCCACGGCTTCATTCACCACATTCTCTTCCTCCAGGATCTTTTTATTTCCCTTTTCTTTATCTCTGCTGTGAAATATGTTGAGAATTAATAGCAAAACCAAAGCTGGGAAATCAACTTTTTTGTCGCTTCGTCGAGTAATATTTTTAATCGCGATCCAAACGAGAACAAAACGTGAGTTCAAAATTACTAAAAATAGATCTTCTTTCCTCTCCATCTTAATAAGAAAAATTTACGACTTCAAGCAAAGATAGACAAATTTTCGGAAAGTTTATTTACGCCATTCCTTTTTCAAGCAAAATGATTAAAACTATTTATGTTTATGTTTATGTAGTGAATGTGGGTGGCAGAGAAGTCAAGCACTGCGACCGGAGATCTATTGTGCTATCCCACGGAAATAGGAACAGATGGAGAGAAAGACTGAGAAAGTATGGTGGGAGAAGTGCAGGGGAAACGGGATTATCTTGAGAACACCTGCCCAGCGCGGATCGTCCACCATCACGAAACGCACATGAGAACCGAACCCCGGTACTCAGAGGTGAGAGGCCAATGTCATAGCGACAACGCCAACCGCGCGGCCATTAAAACAATTTACAAAGGGATTTCCAATTTTTATATTGGAGAGACGAAAAGGACGATAAAGGAGCGCATTCTAGAACACGCTAATAATATAAAACGCAACCAAATCGACAGATCAGAGATAGCAGAACACTGCATAAGATTCGGACATCGCATTTATAAGGTAGTTGTAATTCTTTACACTGAAAAAGAAACTAAATCTAGGAAAATAGTCGAGACTCTAATTATTATAAACACTGGAAGTTTTACATATAAATTAAACGTGAGTTGCTGATTCGAAATGTAAAGCGTCGGCATTTTACCTAAGCAATTTGCAAATACTTTATGACAATAAAAATCTAGATAACATCAGCTGGGAAAAGGAGCATTATTAAAATGTAGTATATTGATCAATTCCATTTCAATTGAGGCAGTCACTGCCAATATGGGTCAGTTGACTATCTCAGATTTTTTTGAAAATATTACAGTAGCTACTTCTATTTATAATATGTAATATTCCTGAAGTATTTTTCCGAAGAAAAATTTTTGGTTGAGTTATAGCATTTTCAAATTTTGTAAGAAATTTATCAGTTTCGAAAATCGCTCAAAATGTTTAATTTTAAAATGCATGTAACTCCAAAACAGTAAAAGAGTTGTTTTCTTTTGAAGCTATTAAATTGTATTTAATTTTAGTATTTTTATAAGTGCTTAGAACATTTTTTTTAAGACAAAAAATATTTTTTTTACCGTATTGTCCGGCGTATAAGACGACTTTTTAAACCAGGAAATCTTCTCAAAAGTCGGGGGTCGTCTTTATACGCCGGGTGCTGAAACTTCCGAGCCGAACTGGAGAATCTGCGGTCGCCGCATATGGTGGGGGAAAGCTCAAAAACGGCCGCGGCCACAACCCCGCCGTTTGCGGCAACCGTATGAAAGCAGCAAGGACGGCGCTGTACAAGTACGGTAGAAGAAAATCCACTCACCAGGATTCGTGGAAAGAAGTGACTTAACGCGGTCCCGATGTGTAGGGCGGAGCAAGCTGCAGGCGTCCGGGACGCCCGGGGTATGGAAAGAAGAGATAGAGCGGGGATACAAGGCTACAGTTTGTATAAACTGTATAAACCAGGCTACAGTTGAGAAATACTATGATTTTAGTGAAATTCTAAAAAAATGTAGCATTAAAATAATGCACCAGAATAAACAAAGCTACAGTTACTTGGAGACAGGGAGAGCTGACCAATCCAAGCAGGCCTTGTATACAACAACCAGCCAATCGCCAGTAAGGTACATCGCTTTTAAAGGAAAAGTTTAATCCACTTGCACTGTTTTATGTTTACATGTTTGATGACAAACAGCGTTATGTTTATAAGTAAGTGACCAGATTTTTACATTGGCAAAGCGGGACACCATTGACGGGGGGGGGGGGACCAAAAAAGAAAAAAAACCGGAATCTCCCGTTCAAAAACAAAAAAAAAAAAAAAAAAAGGATTTCAATGACCAAAAAAAAAAATCGGGACATTTTTTAAAACGCCGCGGGACGCGGGACAAATTGTTAAAAATCGGGACGTCTGGTCACCCTATTATAAGTGATAGTTTTCCTGCTAAGTATCTGCATGTCATTAGCATTTGAATTAAAATTACCATATTGAAATCTGATCTTTTTTTAATTTTTATTTGGTGCGTTGGAAGAGGGTAGTCTTATACGGCGAGTATATCCCAAACTCTATATTTTAATTGGAAAAATTGGGGGTCGTCTTATACGCCGGACAATACGGTACTTTAAAATTTTGAATTTTTTTGGTAATTTAGGAATTTGTTTTCTTATATATAAAAAAGCTTGACGTGTAAGGTTGAGAGGACAATCTATACCCCTCCTAGTATAGTATCTCAGATAATTTCATTTTTTATCTCTGATACATGTAGAAGTTAAAAGGAAACGTTAAAATGTGCCGAAATTTAAAAGTCCACCATTTTGAAAATGAATTGTTCATAAACAACGAGATCGGCCTGCTTCGGACATGCAAAGAATATCCAGATTTCAGCGTGAAGTTAACACGCTATCGTATTTTTTTAATAAATTTTCTCGCCGCCAAGGAAGCTGGTGTGGAGTTGCTTCTAATATTTGCCTGAATTTAGAACTCGTTTTATTTAGAGCAAGTGGCAGTTTTTCGAGCCATTTACCGGTTTGAGACAAGTTTTCGACAGCATATAAAGCTGCTTAATATATTTTTTGAGCAATTGTTTATTTGTATTTGTCAGAATAAAGGTGCTGCATGTTTAAAATTAATTATCATATCTAACGGATCCTAATAAATTAATTATTTGTAAAATTATCCACTTATTACAAATAATGTATCAAATATATTAAAATATCAAAGATATTATTTCAGGGAAAATGGTTTTGATTCAGGATTCTATCAAGGATTTAGGAATTTTTTTACACAGGCACCAAGATAACTGGCCTCCTAACATCTGGCGTCAAGGACATTTCCAAACAAACTGCTGACCAGAATCAGTCCTCCACATCGGGCTTCAGTGATTTCTGGCAAATCCATCTCTGGAGTTACTGTTTTCCAAATTACTTAAGTGATGTTTTGGTGGGAAATGGAAGGAAACTCTATTGACATCTGAGGTTCCTTTGATTGCCGTCAGATCAGTCGTTGCATTTGCACATGCTTATGTTTACATCAGAGGTTTCCAGTCTGTCCACCAGCGCCTACGCATGCTCTGTACGTCAGTCTAAGCAAAGCATCTAGGGGGATTCCCACGGCTTATTACACCTCATTGGACTTATTTCAGTTTCTCTCTGTATATAAGCAGTCACTTTGCAGCAAACCAATTTCTCGAAGGAGGCTTCTGCCATTTTAAGCTGAAAGTAGTAGTAGTCTGTATTTCATTGGGATCAAATGTTTATCAGCTTATTCAGGTGTACTGGCTTGATTTTCGGAATTTCATATTTTGGTGTATTGCGTTTTTTCAGTTTACATTTATGTTTGTCACTAATTATATTCATATTTAAAAAAAAATAATAAAAAACAAAACAATAAAACAGATAATAATAAAGTAAAATAATTAATACCACACTTTACTAAAATTTGTGATCACAAAAAAAAAAAGTTAAAATGGCTATTCCCTATAGAAAAGAAGAATAACTAAATTAATGTTACTACCGTCTGCTCCACGATAGCCTTATGACACTCTATCTACCACCAGAAGATCGCCGCAAGTGGGAAAATCGTTCCATCTTAAAACAAATCCTTTCTCGAAGACTGATAAGATATTGTAGCTGGTCAGGTATCATTTGTATCCTCTGTCCATAGCTTATCGCTAACTGGAGAAGAGACGTACTCACAGTGGCGTAGCGTGGGTTTCAGCCGCCCGGGCCGTAGGCCAAATTCGCCGCCCCCAAATTCGCCGTCTGTGGCAGCTATGAAAGCCCATAGTCGAACTCTTCGAGCTTGAAGTCCTGTTCGTCAATTTCGGTTAGTACAGACGGTGTTGCCAGTCGCTAGAGCGAACAAGATGACTACACTCACTTAAATAAAGGGGATTCCCCGGTTCCGTCACAGATTAAATAATAAAAAGTTCCGTGATCATTTTAATTGGTCCGAATTGTATAATATGAAAAGAAAAGGCTTAAATTTTTAGTTCAGATTACAAGATATTATTTTTATTTATTGTGAAATTTTGCCGCCCTCAAAAAGTGCCGCCCCCACCGCCCCCATCATGCTGCGCCCCTGCGTACTCAGCTACACTGAAATATAGAATGGCGTCCCGTAGTCTTCAAAAGCGAAACATGCTTCTTTTTGATGCAACCTTGTTAACGTTTAAAGGCGACGAGAAGAATGAACTAAACCAATGATAATTACGGACAGTCAAATAACGCGAAAGACAGTTGTAGTGGCCTGAGGACTGATCAGCGATGATACATTCCAGAAGGTATGTTGAGTGTAGATGCTCTTGGATATGTTTCTATTTCTATTTTAAAAATAAAATGCTTCAGCAAGGTAATACACATCCTCATATACCAGAAGAAAATATCTATTCACCGTCAATTGTCTCCAAAGGTCAGAGTCAAGCCTACTACATCAAATTCAGGGCCCATGTACTAAATGAGTAATGGGCCCCCTCCCATGTTATGATCAAAATCATAGATTCTTAACCAAAAATATCTCGAAAACACCCCACTATTCATATTTGTCCCTTTTAGACATGTCACATACAGTTATTAGTATTATTTTTAAAGTAAATTTAAATTTAGGGTAAATTTGCATTTTATAACAGAAAAAACTTGTTCACAAATAATATGGATATTGATTTAAGAAAAAGACTTATAAAATGCTACATTTGGAATATATCCCTGTATGGTTCGGGATCTTGGACTATGAGAAAGAGAGATGCTGAGATGCTGGAAGCATTTGAAATGTGGCTATGGAGGAGGATGGAGAAAATTAAATGGACAGACAAGATGACTAATGATGAAGTTCTGGAAAAAACAGGGGAAGGGAGAAGTTTATTAAAGAATATTAGAAGAAGAAAAAAAGAACTGGATTGGTCATGTGCTGAGAGGTGAAAATCTCATGAAGAAAGTATTGGAGTGGAAGATTGAAGGAAAGAGACCTACAGGAAGAAAGAGAAAAATGATCCTGGATGACCTATTGACTACAAATGGATATCAAGGCCTGAAGGAGGAGGCAAGAGATAGAACGACTTGGAGAAAGAGATATTGCTGCCTTTATTTGCTGCTTGCCATTGGACCTGCCTACGACAGAACACTGATGATGATGAGTTTATATAAAAATAGGCTTAATTAAAAAAAAGCCTAGAATTGACAGGCTAATTCATATTTCGTTTAAGACCTCAGCCAAAGCCCCTTTGACGGCCCGACCCGGGTGCTGGAGGAACCAACTGACACCCCATCTCTTTGTGGGGGCCCTGATTGACTTAAGAGAAGAGCTAATGGAGTTTTTTAAAAACTGCCAGAATTCATTTCTGAAGTTAAAAGAGAAACAGGCACCAAGTTCTCTTGTAGATCATTTTTGCTTTGTATTCATATCAACTGGGAATTTCGCATGTAATTCCCTTATAAGAGGCCCAACTATTCTCCTATCGGATAGGGAAAAGGTTGATAGCGACCGAGCGTGAAGCTCATCTTCTAGCATCGTTGACTACGATAAGCGAGAATGTGCTCTG